>CM060969.1:26376493-26976493 GCA_030765045.1 Tenodera sinensis | reverse complement strand
AGTCGATAGGCTACCGTGGGAAAAGGCTCCTTATATGTACACCTCAAGAAAAGATTAAGATGCAGTCCGCTGGCCCAGGAAAGCCGGTTATGCAGGAAAACTCCGTTTATTGCATTTTCATGCTTTTATTTTCTTGTTCGCTTTTAGATTTATCGTCTGCCTTTGGTGCGTTCTTAACATAAGAGAACATGTGCTTCAGTCTTTCGAAGTTAACCTAAAAGCATAACACGAATACATAATAACGTAATTTACGAAGAGTATATAAAGTATAATTTAAATACTCCCACGTGGCTGTCAGTTAAACCCAAAGAGTAACAGTTTTCAGTTCCTTTTGATGGAAATATTTGACCCCCCCCCCCTCCCCTAAAAACAGATACAACAGCATGACAAACCGAACGAAAGGAAGTAGAGTGAGGGACATACAATACAGGTTGTGTATACTTCGCGAAACCGGTTCGAAGACCCGTCAAGCCTAACCAATTTTAAAAATAATGCCATGTCCCACCGAAGACTCAAGTCGACTTGTTTCTTTGCGATCATTTGTCGAGCATGCAACACACTTCCTGTGGCCTTTGAGAAATGCCATTCATTGCTGGTACCCTCGAGGACAAGGGATCGTGAAGATGTGACGTCAGCACACGTGCACCTCGGCGTGTTTTCTAAGTCAAATTTTAATTAATTTGAAGCTCCCCTCTTAACTTAAACGTGGTTTATATATGAAAGTTAATTAAATTTCTTCCTTTCATCGAATTGGTCTTATTACTTCAATAGTAGTTACTTGGGTCCAGAGGAAAGGCTAGAGTAGAAGTAGCTCAAATGAGCAGGGAAGGGAGAGTCCATGCTAAACCGAAAACTCTTTCTCTCGACAGTGCAACCACCTTAGGAAGCGTTCAGTGTTACCATCAGTAAACAAAGCTGAAAACCCTTGTGAAACCCTGTTGCACGTGCATGCCTTATAGCAGGAAAGTAGTTTATATTCCATAACAGTTTTAGAATTGTAATCTAACGTTATTCTTTTGTTCCAGGGGACATTCTCGCTGATCGTGGAAGCCCTGCATGATAATAACAATGCAACATCACGATCTGGTGGTAAGTAAGACTTCATTTTCTTCTTTTCACATCTCATCTGTGCTAGTCCCTCTTTTTTAACACAAGTTTTTTATTTGAAAGTTGGCTCACGTTCTTACGTCAGTCAGTCAGTCAGTCTGACCTAGGAGCAGGGAGCCAGGGCGTTTAGTATTCAGCACCATGGTAACAGCATAGTCCAAGAAACAAAGCAACAACTTGCATACGTTTCCTCTTGACTGCCTCTTGTGTTTGGAACCATTGGCTGGAGTAGTCAGTCAGTCCTCTTCAAATGATTACCATCGATAGCAACCCAGAGTAAATGCAAAATTAACCACGGCAGATCAGACGAGATTAAAGACTTCACGACGGGGTAGCCAAACGGATGCGTGCTTAAAACTTGCCCTCCAGCTAGATGCAATCGAATGGAAATACCTGCCTCTGGATTCAAAGGTCGAGGTTCCATTACTGTCGAGAGAGAAAAAGCAAAGTCCTTGATGTTAAATAGTTTACTCTTCAAATGACTTGAAACGAGACATCTAAGCTTGCTAAGAAAAAGAAATATGGGATTATGATACCTAAATAGTTCTCCAAAAAGGTAGCTGCATCTAAAACTGTCTAACATTTGCCTTTTTTAAGTAAAAATAAAATAATATATCTTGAAACATCATTTCAGACTCAGATAGGGTCTTGAGTTAATGCAGTTGCATGGTGAAAAAACAAGGAACAATTAAAATACTTCCAGAACCATCACAGCACTAATAACAGAGACAAATATGATGGTCTTTTTTTTTTGTGGGGGTGGGGGGGGCGGGTGATTTGTGTTTATGATGGATATTTTCTAGAAACCTATACGACCTTAGAGTGATTTAAAGCTCAATTAATCTGTTTACAGCTATTTGTAAACTGTCAAAATGACATCATATGTGATGTTGAACTTTCTATAAAATAATCATGCCTGATTTTAACATTTTCGGAGATCACCAAGGTCTAGCAATGTTTATTTTGCCTGTCGGTTTGTTTTCTAATAGCAATTTTGCAATGCAGTATTCTGCCATTTTTTTTCAAATGTTATTTCCACCTGACTCTATTTTGACGTACCTTTTGTGTTAGTTTAAAGATGCTTAATTCCTTCCTTACGTCATCATTCCTTCTTTTGTCTAACAATCTTCTGAGATTGAATGGGAAATGGTATGGAGTGAGGTTGATACTGTTTGCGAAATTGTATTTACGAAAGTGATTTAGCAAATACCAGTCTTGACATTATTGCCTAAGGTAGCTGTGTCCAGTGTGATGCGTTTCAGCAGGGTTTTCATAATCCATCACGTGGTGCAGGGGAAAAAGATACTTGGTGACTGTTATTCAACAGGTAGCGTTTTCCGTTTTCATTTACACATGTAATGTGTGTGCGTGCGGTGCTTGACAAGGAGTCCTCCTCAGTGAGAGAAAGGACAGTGTCCTACTTGACTGATTCCTGGAAGCTCAAGTCCTAGGCGCCTCTGCCAAGATTCAGCGCAACCCGCGCCAGGTGTGATAACTTCACTGGAAGATAACATGAGGGAAAACACACAAGCAGCTCTCTCAGGTACCAGCAGGGGTGTTTTTTGTGGAAGCAGTTCTTCCCCTCTTGAGACTTATTTCCGTCGAGTCGACTCGAGTCTCTTCTCCCCGGATGTTGTGAGCATGTGAACATCCTCTACTGCTGCTACAGGTTTCAACAGATTTCTCTCCCCCTTCTTCTTCTTCTTGTTCCTCCACAGTTCTCACCTGGCCCCCTGCTTCCTCTTTAGCAAACTTATCTCTGTTATAGACATCTTGCAGGTTGCCCCTTCGTAATCCTATCATGTGAACCACTGAATTAACCGCAGCTTGTGGCAGGATCTCTGGTCAGACCGTTTAATCGTGGTTAATGATCATTCGTCACTCTAAACTGAGTTCAAGTCACTTTCTTGACGCCTTTTGCGGTAGAATTAACACACAGCATTCATATAATACTCATATGTTTTCAACTGCAGTGTTTGCTCTTCAATTGGTAGTGCAGGGGGAAGAGATGATGCTTTCACACAACTTTCACTTCCCATGATAAACTCCCTTATGTTTATTATGTACTATACTATTCATATATATCCCCACTTCATTATGTCGATATATTTTAATCTAGGAATTGTTACGAATTAACATGAAGAGATGGCATTCAAATGTTTATTCATAGTAACAAACTTTTGTGATATTTTATTGAACATTTTATTTTATTTAACATTTATATCTTATTAAAGAACCGAACTAGATGGTATATAATGTTTTAACATCTAAAACAGATTCATAAAATTGTTTTGTAATATGACATAATTAAAGCTATAAGATCGCTGGGCTACAAGAACTACAGCGCCAATAGGACCTATGTCGAAACATGTGATCTGTCTTGAATTAAATCATGGCAATAGGTATATAGAGTAAGTAATCTGAATTATGGTGTGAATATTTTGAGAAGGAAGCAAGGAAGGAAGGAAGTTGAAGAGGCAGGAGAGAGATGTTGTATAATAGTGGTGCTGCTTATGTTAGCCTTGGAAGCGGTCACCTGCTTGCATGAGGAGGCCTGGGAAAGCTGCGCCGTGTGACCCCTACAGGTATTAAACCGGGGTAGTCTGAGAAGGATGCCTTTCCGTCCAAATGGCACGCTAGTAGGTAGAAAATTAATAACTACACACAAGGAAAACGGTGGGTTATTAAACTGTAAAGAAGCGTTTAGAAATTAGCGTTTGTTTCCCTCGCATCGAATTCGCTGTATTTCTCAAATGATTTGTTACTTTAAGGCTTGTCATTTTCTAAGGAGAAGTATTTATATTTTGCTGCTGCGTGTAATAATTATCATCCCAAATGATTGACCGCTATTAATTGTAACAACATTTAAACCTGTCAGGAATAGATTGGCGCCTTGAAAGGGAGAAGTTCCTCTTAAAAATAATGATTAATTTTGAAGGATGGCCTTTGTTGCCTTTCTTTGTATGCCAGAAAAATAAAGGAAGATCCACACGGAAAAGAAATGGTTTGACTGTCACTGTTTTGCAGCTGAATGGCGTTGCCATTTTAGAACGTCGCTTCATATTAGTTTTAAGCACGAATCTCGTGTTTCTGGGAGTTATATTTGCATGAGTCTGTTGTAGACGCTGCGTTGTTGGCATTTAAACAGTCTGACACCATACACTAGTGTGAATATGACACCGAAAAATCAGTTTTGAATTTCTTGTTGGTGCGGCATAGTTGTCTCCTAGCTAGAATACTAGCCAGAAGGCAAGTTGCTTATTAAGTACCACCACAAGAAGCGGATTTTAAAATAAGAGACAGAAAAGAAGAAGAAAATGAAAGAGAACCTGTCCCACTCCCGCTAGCTGAAGATACTTGAGCAGAAACTGGTCGAAGGTTTATGTCTCTTCTTATCCTACACGAGCAAAACACCTGCATGGTAGGTACTATCCAGACCCGTGCACAATTTATAGCTTTCCATCTGACTGCTGTGCGGTAGAGATCTAATTCAGATATGTACAAGCCGCTTTCTTTACATAGTCCACATTTGTCTGGTGTTTCTCAAACGCAGACTAGGGGCTTGCGTAATGGGACTTAATTCATTCACAATATAATATTTTAATTTAATGTTAATGCGTCATATTTGCATGGTTCCATTGATTACCACTTCATTCGAAAGGAATTTTCCATGGTTTTGTATAATAAATCACAAGAGATGGACAAAAAATTATATTTCTTCAAAGCATACAATTTGTTTTTAATAAATCCTTTTGTGGCGTCAGCCATTTCTAAGTGCTGTCGTGATTCAGCTGTTTCTTGCTGTCAAGACTAGTACAGAGTAGCCAAGCTTCAAACATTTAACTATCGTCATTCGTAGTTCTACTGTTTCATACTGTCAAGATTACTCAAGTTTTAAACATTTGACTATCGCTGTTTGTCGTTCTACTGTTCCATACTGTCAAGATTACTCAAGTTTTAAACATTTGACTATCGCTATTTGTATAACGAAATGTGAAATAAGCAAATTATTCAAATTATATAAAGAACAAGCTTTTGCAAGAATAGTTCATATGCTTTATAAAAATAAATATTAGATAGAGAAAGTCCGATAAACTCAACAGATTACATGCTCTATTTCTACAAAATTCGGAAGCATACAGATATTTTGACTTTACGTAATGTTTTGTACCATAATTTTAGCTGTCTTTCACAAACACGCAGCTGTGTTGCTCCGCAAATTTTGTTCTCACGTTGTTCACATCTCCGATATCCATAATGCTGAAACGGAAATCTGTGGAAAGCGCACCTGCAACCAAGCGAAAATCGCATGGCAGCATTTAACGACGGAAAGGGTGATAAAGAAGTGAAGTCTCGTTGGTAATCGATCTACTCACGCAAGACAAGAGTAAAGCACTGCTAGGGCTACGAAAAGCAATCTACATTATTATAACAGGTAGTCTTGTGATGCCCTGCGGCGGGCGGATATGGAGTGGGGAGAAAAGATGCCCATGGGCGGCGGTAGAAAAAGCGGTCAAGTCCAACGGCGGAAATGAGTATACCGGGGCATATGTTGAATCAGTAATAATCAGAGCGAAGTAAAACTCCCCAAGCATTGGCTTCTAGCTCTCTAAATGTGGTGTTTACTTCCAGTTCCGGGTGAATTTGTAAAAATAAAAGAAATAACGTAAATATTGATATAACATTTTGCAAGTTTCTTGGCTTATAGCGTAAAAAAAGAATCAAATGACTTTCTCTAGCCATTCTGCCAAATAAAAGTTCTTTACATCAAAATTAACACAAAACTCTAACAGTTAATTGATACAGCAATAGTCGTGCACGTTTGGCAAATGTTTTATATGCGGTGTTTTTGTTTTTTGTTGCAGGGGAGACTTTGATTGCACGACTGACGACGCAGAGGTGGTTGGATGTGGGAGAGGACTGGACTGAGGACGAACACAAGTCATCCCATTCTGTGATGAGATACGAGTACCGGGTCACTTGTGTTCCTCCCTATTTTGGACCAGGCTGTGCCAACCTTTGTCGCCCTAGAGATGACACCTTCGGCCATTTCAAGTGTTCACCCACCGGAGAACGCGTCTGTCTCTCCGGATGGCAAGGCGACTATTGCACCAAACGTAAGTTGATTTCTACAACTCTCTCAATGTATTATCTAGTCACAGCAATAACTTTAAACTGCATGGCACAGGAAGGCGATTATATAGCTGAGGCCACCTGTCAACCCCCAGTTATATTTTTGTTGGTGCACAAAATTAGTAATATTTTAATTCATATTAGCAATTTTTTAAAACTGTAAAGTTTTATTGAGCATGCGCAAGTTGAAATAAAATCAATAAATGAGACATTTCTAGATTTTACTTACTGCTTCACTTCTGGAAAGATTTTATAAGCTTTAAGTGGGGCTGTGAGTATGTTTTGATCTTGTATCAAAACAATCAAAACACGCCTGCTTCTACACTAATCGATTACCCCTAAGGTGATTTTACTGTTATTTTTTACTCGTTTTTAACACCCACCATGTTTCTAAAACATTGCCAGTGGCGTCAGGTTAGAATGAAGCGTGAGCTTCCGTTTGGTAGCGTAGTTAGAAGTGTGCTTATGAATGAGTTTAAATTGAGGTTATGTTTGGCTGTAGCTTTTGTGTATGCTGGGATATTTCGTGTGTTTAATTGCGTGAGAAAACATAAAAGCATGTTCCCGTTTTTTTGTGGTGCTATTCTTTCTTAAGTTATAGGAAAAAGAAGCTAATGGTTCCGGCACGCCACACAAAAACCACATAATACAGAATTGACCACGGGAATATGTTAATACGATTAGTGGTGGGGGGCAGACCAAGGTCACGGGTATAGACAATATCATGCAAAGGGGCGGCTTTTCCTCCTCGGGATGAGACGAGCAACAAAAACGCGGTGAAAATAAAGAAAAACGAGAGCCACTTGGCAACACCGGAGTAGTTCCCACAGATCGGAATTAATATTGTGACGGGGAAGATCGGAAGGCACGTCCAACTGCGGCCACACAGCACCTTGCTTTATGGGGCCGTGACTAGAAACCCCCCTCCCCGCCTCACCGCCCCCGTTTTGTTTCCTCTCCACTAAGGGCTTTTATTTTTGGTTGTCGGTTAAGTAAGTGTCGTTATAATTCCCTTACAATTGGCCCTCCGAGCTGAAGGAAGCAATCTCGTCTGGCTTCCAGTGCAGGACAGTGCAACGGAGAACATGCGCATAGACCTTGGGATATATGGTTTCCAGTTTCGTCCTTGATGGCCAAAAATACCTCCCGTGTTCTTTTGTTTATTTTGTTGGTTAAACCCGGCACAGTCCGTAGCAGAGCTGTTGATCATTTTCGCTTCACTTACAATACCTAAAAAACTCAGATCAAACGCATACAAAGTTTTAATTTAAAGCAAGTTGCCCTGGTTATATCATGCTTAAAACTTGAACATTTTAAATTAGCTCAGTGGATAGAGCACCTGGTTTCGATCCCCGTTTTTCTCCAGCCAAGATTATTCCTTATTCTTCCCAGAGTCTGGCTGTGTGTGTGTGTGTGTGTGTGTGTGTGTGTGTGTGTGTGTGTGTGTGTGTGTGTGTGTGTGTGTGTGTGTGTGTGTGTATTGAGCCTGCAGTAAACGTAATTTATTAGTGATATTACTGAAAGTATAATAATTGCTTTGTTATGCGGTAATATATTAGTGATGCTGTTTCGTGTAAATTGTACCGGGAAAGAAACGATAAGTTGCTTTTGAAGTAGGGCGTAAAACTTCAGCACGAGAGGAAAACAAAAGCGCGTTGTCTCAGGTTCACTTATGTCAACCACAAGGTCGGAGACATAGTTTACGGACTCGGGTTCAGTGTCTGCCTTCTGGGATTTTATTTGGGGTTTCCTCCCTACCCTTTAGGTGCAAATAACATAGAGGACGTTTAAAATTGACTCGAAAACGCGTATGCCCGAGTGTCTGCAACATGCTGTTCTGCAGTAGCGGTTATATGCACCGCCTGGAGGAAAGATCTGCCTGTGCTGGAGGCTGTGACCGCCTGCTTCCTCCCTCTGCCCCTCTCCAGAGTCACCTGCAACGCTCTACCTGCACCTTCGGGGGCGGCCTTAAGCGCGCCGCGGGGCCTCTAGGCTCTGTCCGTACGGCCACCGAGTAGGGATATAGCGCCCACGACCAGCGTGGGAAGGTTTCTTCAGGAGGAAGGACGGACGGACGGACGGACGGACGGAGCCTGGGAAAACAGCAGACTGATGTAGCCTTGTTGCTCTTTCTCTTTCTCCGATGCAACAACCACGATTATACCATAGCACTACAAGCCATTAGCTAGTATATAAGGTTCTTGACTGCTTTCGAGAAAGCTAACATCTCCGCAGCGACATTGCACGGCAAGAATGTCCTGTTCCGTGTTTTCGGTGCTGCAACTCCTCTATTCCAATGGGGACCGCACATTCACAAATATTCTGCACAAGAGCAATTAATAATATCAAGTAATTAAGTATTTGTTACCCGATTTAAAACACTCTTTTTGTTCTCCCTTCTCTTCTTCCCCCTACCTTCTCTTCTCGCCTCTCTCCTTTTCTCTCCTCTCTCCTTTTCTCTGTTCGACTGGATCACAAAAGGGGCTAACAAAGCAGTGGCGGCAGGTAGGTTCAAATGGGAACCCCCCTTAACCATTCTCTTTCTATTCATCTCATATTTCATATTAAATGCCAGAAAGGTTAAGGATAATCCGAAGGGCAATTAATCAACATTGATTTCTTTCCCACAAAATAAAAAAATGCTTTACGTTAATAAAAGCGAATATTGTGTAGCATTAATTTTTAGCAGTGTTCATCTTTAACTTTTCCATTCAAAAGTTATTGTTTTGTATAAAAAGTTTATATTTTCAATAATGGAGTTCCGGTTAACACTAGCTTGGCATAACTAGCATTGCATAGGACAACACTCTAGATGTTTAAGATGTTGAGTAACAAGCCGCCACTGCAGCTGTGGTGTACGATATTGTGGATGGACTTGTCTCACCGAAGCAAACTGGTGGATAATTACTGGTCTTCAATAAGTTGCGGTTGTATGGGGCGTTTTCTATCATTAAGTATCCGGGATCGAGAACAGGGGTGGTGGTCAAACTTTACCTTAAGGGTCTCGGGATCTTCTCCGCCTTCATAATTATGGGGTTTGCGCCCTTGAGGGTTAAATCGGTCAGGAGCAAGGGGGCTGGACTTTCTACCGCAACTCCTGGAATAACAGTGGTTTTGCGAAGTTCCCTTTGCCCCACCAAGCCATCGATTTGGTGGAGCCATCGTTGACACTCGATAAAACACTTCCTGTGTGTAATAAAAGACCTCTGCTGATTTGCATACCTGTCGACTTCCTCTGTCGCCCAACAGTCTGCAATGCCTTCCCACGGCGCATGCGTCAAAGCGGGCAGTTAACGAAGTGCTAAATACTCAACTCCACCTACAATTCCTTTATTTGTGGTCTGTAGCGCGTATTTTTAGCATGATTCACTGCAGGGTTTCAGCAGGGTAGTACATGCATGCATAACGGCACAAAAACTGGTATGGAAGCAAGACAGTTAACACCCATACCTCGCAAGCGGAACGAAGTTTCAGGTAACAATAGTAAGAAGGTTGTTCTCTAGATGTATTGAGGTCAATAACTGAAGAGAATGTCAGCCGCGGATGAAAATTTCCTCTACTACACCCAAAAGACCTTTGAACTTAAAACAAGCATCCTATATGCATTTTTAGTAGCTGCTCTCTAAAACAGTTGCTTCTCGGATTGCGAACAGTGGTCTATACCCACCATATTGAAATCGTTATGTCAATCTTTACGTTTTAAACAAAATCAACATGGCGCCGTCCATGTTCACAACACTAGACAAAACCTTAATCATGTATTCTGTTTACAAACGAAATTCGTAGCCTATAAGCGTGAACATAATTACCACGATCAAATTTCAAGTTGTAACTATTTTGTTAGTAACTTGTTAACTTCACGACTGTAAATATAGTGCTGTAAGCTGATTCGCCAATCATTTACTTAATTTTACTCATTCTAAAACTGAATGTAGAATATCTAACGTATATTTAACTGTAAATTCATCTAGTTTGGACAGCATTTACTAAGAAATATGTGTGCAAAAGAATTAGACTCACCTCTTACTCGGTGAATTTGTCCAAAGCTTAGCTTGCAAACTTAACCTCAAATAAGTTGTTTATTTATGGTAGGCATAAAATAGGAGAAATTATATGTATGGACGAACTTGCATAGTGGCCCCGCAATGAGCATAGTGCATTTACTAACACGCAGAAGCAACCACTTTTATATTTTATCAAGAACTGTTTTGGCACCATGCTTACTTCGCTTTTATGAATGAGCGTTGCGAGAAAATAAGTTCTAATTCATGAATTACCTTATGAACATGAGTAATTCAATCTAAGGAGGCTTTCCTTTCGGATAAAAAAATACATTTGCTTTTGATGAACAAGTATTTAAATATATCGAATTAAGTGTCATTTTATTGCAAACAAATACGTAAATTTGATAAAAACCTTAGGGTGTTATTTGGCTGATTAAACTTTGTAAAAATATCTATTTTAGATTAATGAAGTTAACAGTTGAAACTTTGATCAAGAAGTAAAACTTGAAAATTATATGGAACCTTTGAAAGCTTCTCTAAAAAATATTAGGCATTGAGCTGCCATAAGAATAATACTTCTATACATTGCGCTCACTTAGTCAATGCTCATTGTATACATTAGCTATATCACATTTATAATCTGTCGTGAAATTTGTAGTAGGTACTGCTGAAAGGGGATTTAAAGGTCTGTGGGGACGCTATGCTATCGCTGTTTTTTTACCTTGATGGGGTCGGGGGGAGCACGTGGTGGCAGCTGTGACGCGTACCCCTCACCTCTTAGCGTCGCAGCTGGTCTCTTTGGCGTCCCTATTGCAGCTGCCCTTGGCGAGTGTACATTACGCGTTCATGTTTTAATTGGCTTATGTACGTAAACAAGTGACTGCACTTTACACGAGAAAAAAGGAAAATGGGATTTGGCATTGAATCTTTTGTTAGTACTTCTGCGTTACGCTTTTGTTCGAAAGCAAGGACAAATAAGAGTCTGTTTCTACAAAGTTGCCATTGTTTTGTTCGTTAAAGTAATTTTAAGCTTAAAAAGATCTGTAGAGAGATAGGATTGGTATCTAAATTTACAAGATTTTATTTACGAATATCGATGATGTTGTTGAGAGCTCCAAGAAGAAAGATGAGTCTATCTACCATCTTTCTTCGGAATGCTGTAGAAATAATGTTAAACATGTACAGGTTTCCCAGACCTGTTACACCTAACCACTCGGCTGTGACGGACACGAATGGGCTAGGGCTGTATATAACTGGTCGCAGGATATTGCGTCACTTAAAACTTAAATGTAAACGAGTTGTTTCTGCTCTCCATCTTGCTTCCAGCTAAGAATGAATAACTTTTGTTTGAAAACGCTTTTACCGAATAAATTAGCGCGAGCATTTTACCATAACTTTCATTTATATGCCCATAACATATACATATGCTATTCGATTATTTTCTTATGCGAAGTTGGTTACTGAGAGAACAAGGGTGATAAAAAAGTAGAGCTTCGGTTTGATACGTAGCTTAAAACACGTATGCTAGTTAAAACACCGAAGGATGTATTATTAAAACTCGGATGATAGTTTGATCGATCGTAAAGATGTCCCAAGCAGAGCTTGATGGGTCGTTGACTTCACAGGACAGGTAGTATACCTTCCGTGGCTCTGGGCAATCCTGTGAGGGGTGTCCAGCAAGTAGACTGCGCCTCTTTTTCAGTTTCACTTTTCAGGTCAAGGCCAAAGCCTAGAGGGCATCGCAGTCCATTTGCTCCGATTATACTTTTTATGAGGGGAACCATTGAAGCATTTGTCTGGGTTACAGTTGGCAGACTTGAGCAATGAGCCCAAAAGAAACCAATAGGAAACATATTATTTAATGTTTTCGGACTTCTGTCTAAAATAGATTTATTTTATCAGAACAGTGTACGCTGTTTGTAACAATGTAAGGGTTTTAACTTAGTTGTTTTTCTCTTTTGTTATAGCTCGTTGTTTACCAGGCTGTGATGAACAACACGGTCACTGCAACCAGCCCAACGAATGCCTGTAAGTATTAAATTTGCATTCCTTTTCATTTGCAGTTAAATCAAGTTTGTAATATTTTACTACAAGATTAGCCAAATTGCATATTTATTTATTTCTTTGTTTCCTTCTCTTTATTCTTTCTTTGTTTCTTTCTTATTTCCCTCGTAACGTTAGCTGTTTTATAAATGTTATATATTGCAAGTTTAGGCCTTCCCTAAGTGTCGTTAATGAACATGCTTAAAAGTTAGGTTCTTTCCCCTTTCTTTTCTTTCTATGCAAGAGTTTGTTACCGCCAATAAACATTTGATTGCTGAAAAGCACTTGCTTAATTTGAAACAATTCCAAAGTAAAAATATTATAAGTGGCAAAGCAAGGGTAGAATAATTGCTGTTTATATGACTAGGGTAACATAAACTTATGCTTTTGTTGTATTGGTAGATAAAGTCCATATGAACATACGACATAACACAACCTTTCAAAAAATGCATGTGTTTTTAAATATTTTAATACAAAATGAAGTGTTAGTTGTTAATGGGTATTTGAAAATGTTATGTCTTTAGTCTTTACAGTTATGTTCTAAAAATAAATCGTATTTCTGTTGCACTTTCACCTTCCATTCTGCTTGAGCCCCCACATTCATCTTTCAGTGTAAGAGAAATCACCGGAAAACTCACCCTAACCGAGATTCGAACTCGCGATCCCTTGAGTGTGACGCAGACACGCTTTCCCCGTGTCACAGAGGTGGGCTACGTTGTATTTTGTCTTGTTTTAGAAGTAAGAGGTAGAATAGGGGATGTGTAAGCATATAGGGGAGGAATGTCGCGAATTGCTAGGGTTCTTCTGAAGTCCACGTGGTATTGTGGTCGCCTTGACCCGCATACAGACAGTGAGTGAGTGAGTGGCGACTGGTCGTGGGAACACTTGGCGCGCTGCGTGGGCGTGGTTTCTCCCCTCCCCTCCCCTCCCCGTCCCGTCCTGCCGCTCAATGAGTCCGCTACCACCCTCACCCCGACGTAATTACCTACTTTATAGTTAACCAAAAGAGGAAGTTCAAGAATATCACATCTCTCAGATTTGTTTTACCATTTATTCCCAAATCAACCTCATTACAACATTACTAAAGTCCTTTCTTTAAAAAGAATACTTAATTCCAATACGCACCTCTTAAACGTTTGAAAGAAAATGGCAGCAAAGCAAAAACTGCAATAAATGAGCATCAAGCTAATTCGATACCTGTTGAATTGCGAGATCTCTCGACAAAAGTCGAGTAAAATCGTTTCTTGGCTGCGCAAGGTGTCGCTTTAGTGCAAATGAGGTTATAGTCCACACTCCATGCACGTGACAGTTTTAGGGTAATGTATACTCTGTAGGTGTTGCATTCCTACGTGATGAGGTAATTTGAGAGCATAGAGAAACTGATTAAGCTACAGGGTTTCAAGGTAAGGGCGACTGCAGTGTGCTCGCCTCTCAGATCGCTTCTTTTTATCTTCGCCGAAACAACTGACGTGCACTACTGTCGTTAAAGAGATTTCACCGGAAAATGTATGTTTTGAAGCTCCTGAACATTAAGTAGATAAAAAAAGAATCTTAGGTGTATAAAAATAAAGTATACTGGCATGAGAAAGTTAGGTATATGAATGCAGCACGTCAGATTTTGTTTTTAATCGTTGATGAAAATGCTGCTTTGTTCATTTGTTAGAGAACGCCAGCATTCCTGTCGGATGAGCCTCGCAGCCAACATGGCTGCTGGTCTCTAGGCCATCATTTTATTATGGTTCAAAAATCGTGAGTATCTGGACAGGCTCGAGAGAAAATCGCTCACGACTCTGCAAGCACCGACCGTGATGTGTCTTAGAGTAGTGGGAGGAAGGGTAGAGGGGGGGGGGGGGTGGAGAAGAGCTGACTCCGGTGAATTCCTGCACAGCAAATTTGCACTTTACTTGGACGCTGGTCGTAGTCCTCACAAAGCAGTCCCCTTTTCTTTATGCATTTTATGAATCGCGAGATGAAATGATTGGTTACATGCAATTCCTTCTAAAACTATGGATTTTTCAATATTTTTAAGGGTGCACTAAATTAAAACTCATAACTAGTAAAACCATATTTTCAGGTTTAATACGCTTTGGAGAAAGATTAATATTATATAAATCGTTCTCTGTCAAAAAGTATGACTTATGACATACATACACTCATAAAAGGCTTCAAAGGGCCTTGGAAATTCAGGCAGGTGATCTGTATCGTGCTTCCTTAAACCTACAGATCGCTCTCTATCGTAGCTCCTTCAACCCATTACGGCACGGCGCAAGAATGCCGTATTACGTAAACACATTAAAGAATAAAAGATAAGAGATTTTTGTTCTGAAAATTTATTTTTATTTCGTTGTGTGCTTAAGAAAATATAAGACAATTTTCTTTAAGGATATTTATTACTGAAATTTCATGAGAATCGAGCGAAAAAATACATTTTTTTAAATTTTATTACCACAAAATAGTGAAGATATTCGTGAAGGCGAAAAATACACAATTTTCTTCAAACATTTTATCGATGTTTTCAGCATTTTTCTTCCTTTAAAATGTTCCTTTAGGAGAGCAGTTTTTGTATTGGACTAATGAATTTTACTACACATTCTCACAGAAATCTAACAAATATAAATTGTCGTAGGTTTTATTGCCAGATGTATTTAAGCATATATTTTTACTTTTCAAATGCAAAAATTATAGCTTTTTAGGCAAAAACATATTTGTAAGCTTAAAACTGTTTCTAAGTTGAGAAACCTAAGAACATTTTAAAAATCAGACTTTTGTTGAATCTAGTGTTAAAATATGAGAGCAAAATTTAACATTTGGCGAGAGATAATTTTAGTGATGTAACAAAAAAATAAACAAATTTGATTATAATTTATAAACTATTAGAGAGAAATTGATGAGAAATGGGATTTTAATTAAAAACATTCTAGAAATGCTGAAAAGAGAGTTAACTATTTCGCTTTCTTTTGAAAGAACATTTGAAGATCAGCAATAGTGGCAACAACGAGTTAAGTTTCCAGTCGGTTACTGGTTTCCTTATGCTTAGTTAAAGATCTTAACGTTAGGTTTGAGCGCAAAGAACTCACGACGCGCTTGGGAAAAAGAATCTTGATAATGGAGTAGTCTCAGAAATGCATTTACATGCAGGCCACCAACAATTTTCTCTTCCATCTCCGCGCTGTGCAACGTCATTCTCTGCTTCACGCTTTCCCAAGTTGGCGTGAGTCGCTGGTATCAAACAATGCCCCCCCCCCCCAAGTAATATTTCACTATGGCGGAGAAACTACCTCTTGTGTTCTCACCGAGTAATGAGCTAGCTGTGAGGAAGCAAGCAAGCAAGCTCGCGATTTTACCCAGATGAACTTGGCACCATTCACTTCCATATACTTCTGGTTTCTTCATCGTGGGAAAGTGTAACTTCAGGCGCCGGTAGATCATGGGCTATAAAATGCATTACTCGTTGCTGTGATCTTGGATCACTCTGGTGAAAGGGAGCTCACATTAAAAGACATCTAAATACCACATCTAATTTTATGAATCAATAAATGTTTTCTAACAAACAATACACCAAATTGGTGTTAGAAAACCTACCTCCAAGGTATTTACTGCTAAACTCAGTATTTACCATTAAACTTCGTATACGGAGATATTTAATTTTATCTTGAAAGTGTGTGATGAGATATGAACCTCGAAGGCGGTAGTTTACAGCACTTTCCACACGCAAAGAGCGCTCAAAAATATGTTAATCAAAGGAAGAGGATGGGTGGGTGGCCAGTTCTTGCAGGTTACGTCATGTAGGAATGTGTATGCATAGGGAAGAAAGAAATATCTTCCTCGTTTGGAATGCCAAGGAGCCGGGAGAGAGAGAAAGAGAGGCGGATGCATATTTTGAAACAGAGATAAAGAGCCAGAGCTTAGGTTACTCTCTCGCGTACCAACAAAAACAAAACAAGACGATTAAACTTTAATCACCAAACGAAAAAAAAGGAAAAGAAAAAAAAAAAGGTTCCCTTGATTCATTCTCGGGTATAGCAGTCGCCAATGTTTGGAGAAAGGGTACAATTATTTCGTCAAACCTATTATAAAATACTTTCTAAGCAATTGTGTTAGAAAATTATATCATATATAAAATTGCATAAATAATACAGATTTAAATACAAATACTTGCCAATGTAAACGTTCGTTTTAAAAGAAACTGTGATGTGACTTTAAGGTTAGATTAGATTCATACTCTTTTGTTAAATAGATAAAAGGTTTAATAGTATATTACTCAATTAGACTTTAATTGGCACTATATTCAAGTTTCATACACTGTTTATACTCGACCACGTGTCTAAGTTAAGAACATTTATAAAATGTTTTTAATATTCTCCCCTACATGTTGTCTCCAGTCCGACATTTTAACTGTTCGATTCGATTGTACACACGAGAATCGATAGTAGCGCGTTCAGCTTTTGTTATGTTGGTCTTGACACAAGATACACAGAGTATATATGCTATAAGTTTTAAAACGAGAAGACAAATTTAATTTATTACAATGTTATTTACAAAATTAATACTAATTATTAAATATTCCGTATACGCTTTCAGCTGGGTAGGAATCTGGTTTCAGATTTTCATTTAGAAATGAAATTTAAGATCTATAGCAAAGTGTCATCAAACAAACTTTGATCACATATCACAATAGCTGATAAAGTACCTAATGAAAGAATGGTACTAGGGGGAAAAGCTTGATTTAATTATGTAAATATCGACAGGCTCGAGAGTAAACTAATAGGAAAGAAATTTTCGGAGCAGCGTGTGCAGCAAGAGTGCGAGCGAGTCAAGGTTGTCAGAAATCCACAAGAGAGAGAGATTGGCACTGCACAACCAGTCGATAGTAATTCTACTTGAGTCCATGCCAGGCAGCCGGGCCCCGTGAGAAAGCACAAGCATGCACGTAGCTAAGAAGTCGACTCATGCATATTACTTACCAATACACTGCCTGCCTGCCCGCCGGACGGACGGACGGACGGACTCGTTTTGGCAACCACCTCCAGAGTACATTGTACTTGTCTGTCCGAGTGTCCTCCCCCTTGATATATTGCTGTTGGTCGTAGCACATGCTTTCCCACGCTGCTATACAGAAACATACCATTCTTCCCCAAAACACAACGGCCTTCCTAATATTTCCTGCATAATTAACACGCCATCTTCCAAATTAGGGAACCCTTTGCTGAACTGGATCCAAGATAAACATCCAAGAAAATGCAAGGTTTGAAACGAATTCCAAACACAAGATGGAATGAGAAAATCTCTGATTGGGAAGTTAATAAATCCTTAGTCCTTTTAGTAACGCAATATCAATATTTAAGAGCAGATTTGGGTATTTAAAACCTTTTTATCTCTTAGCCTGCAAGTAGAACGAAATTTCAAAGCTTTAAAGCACTTGACTATCGCTCAAAGGCTACTGTATTCCTATATTCGGCGCAAGAAAATCAGCAATAAGATAATTTCTGCAAATGTTTATCTGGACTAATGTGAAGAAGATATAGTAATAAGTGTTTGTAAGAATGGTTAGCACAAGGGTAGAGAAAGTCATGTGAGTGCATCACCTCTGATTTTTTTTCTTTTGGAACCTATCGGGTAATAATTACTCGATAACCACACATTCTTATAGCCCCATTCGAGAATTGACCTTTCTGTAAATTACTATGTTCCTAAATGTTTTTGATGCAATTAAAATTGATTTAAGAGAACACCTAAACTACTGCAGAAAAAGTTTTAACCTCTAACCTTTCTGAAAATGAGTCGACTTTCTAAGAAGTTAGGTTAAGGAAATAAAAGGGCTGCAGGTACGAAATTGCGGTAGCGTTTTCTACCTGTTTGTCTGGCGCCGCTTAATCTTTTCCAATCTTAGCAACATTTTGGGCCGCTACCTCATCATCTTGTGGTGTTATACGCTGACAACTGTTACGCCTATAGCCGTCAAGAGTACCGAGGTTCGGTTCTGCCGTGACTTGACTGGGGATAAATGAGAGCTGTCACATCAGGGAATAAAAAGAAAGAAGTAGGATAGTCAAGATGCTATCTGTAGCGAAACGCTCACTCGCTCGCTCGCACGCATGCGCACATTATTACCGCGATTTAAAATAAGAGGAGAAGTAAACTAGTACATGGATGTATATCTGTCATTCCTAGTACGATGTGAAAAATGTTGTTCTTAAGTGTACTCCACTAATTAGTTTTTAAAACATTCCCACAGAGCAGGCCTGTCTTTGTTCTCTTCTCTCTCTTTTTATTTATTTTCCTCTAGAAGGTCCTGACTTGAAAGTACGCCTCGTTAACAACACGCGGCGTTTAATGTCTTTGGCGAATTTCAGTTGCAATCAGTTGCTGCTGGTTTTCCTAAGTAATAAAGCGCGCGTTCGCCATCTTGTAAACAAAGAACATGTGATATCTTGTTTTTACGAACATGACACTGTCTGGTCAATTTCTGCACAGGCAAACTAGGCAGAAACACATTTTCTTACCTAAAAGAATGGAGGGAAAAGTGCCACAGTTATCTAGTAGTTGATATTGGTCTTAATTATGAGACTGAAGCGGTAGATGTATCAATTCATCGTGTAGATGATTATGACGGAGTTTAGAGAGTTATTTTCTTCTTTTTCAGATGTCACAGCGGGTGGAAAGGACGCCTTTGTGACGAATGTGAGAGGTATCCGGGCTGTCTCCATGGCACTTGTCAGAAGCCTTGGGATTGCCTCTGCGACGAAGGTTGGGGTGGCCTCTTCTGTAACCAAGACCTGAACTACTGCACGAATCACAAACCGTGTCGCCATGGGGGCACCTGCTTCAACACCGGACAGGGCTCCTATACATGTAGCTGCCCCCCTGGATACACGGGAACTGACTGCGAGACAGAACTAGACGACTGCATACACCATCCGTGTCTCAACGGTGGTACCTGCAAGGTAAGTTGCTGTTGCAGTGTTTGAAATACGAGTCTACAGATGACGTGGCTAAATTTAGACAGGTGTAAAAACGTGTTTGTTACGTTTGTTTGCAGGACAACGGAACGAGTAGCTATCGGTGCGAATGCCCTAAAGGCTGGCATGGTTCTCACTGCGAGACTTCTGCGCAGACTTGCGAGGACAAGCCATGCAGACACGGAGGCACTTGCAGCGATACTTCCAGAGGCTACTCCTGCCGTTGCCCTCCCGGGTACGGAGGTGTGGACTGCGAGCTTCAGCTGGACGAGTGTGCCTCTTCTCCTTGTCGCAATAACGCCTCCTGTGTGGACCGTGTCAACGGCTTCGAGTGCGTCTGTCCCACGGGCTTCACCGGACCCCGCTGCGAGACCAACATAGACGATTGTGGCGGCAACCCCTGCCTGAACGGCGGAACCTGTGTGGACCTGGTGAATCAGTTCAGGTGCCAATGTGTCCCCGGCTACGTCGGTCCTTTATGTCAAAGTAAGGTCGACTACTGCCAGACAAAACCCTGCGCCAACGGCGGGGTCTGCACTGATAAGCTCAATGACTACAGCTGCACCTGCAAGCCGGGGTTCACTGGCAAGGACTGCAGCGTCGACGTGGACGAGTGCGCATCGGCACCCTGCGCTAATGGAGGAACCTGCATCAACAGAGTAAACATGTTCCAGTGCAAATGCCCTCCTGGTTTCCGGGGGCCCACTTGCAGAGAGGATGACGTTGCCACGTCTTCCGCGGCCCCCGCAGTCGTCCCCTATGGAGCAGCGGGTAATACTTCCCGTCACGTCCAAGGTCAAGAAGAGTACTCGGACGACAGCGGGTTGTCGACGGAACATGTGGTGGTGATAGCGACCCTGTCGACCGCTGTGCCAGTGCTGGTATTGGTTGCCGCGGTCGTCGTCATGTGCATGAAGAGGAGGAGGAAGCGAGAGCAGCAGCGTGCCGACGAGGAAGCCAGGATGCAGAACGAGCGCAATGCCTTGGCGAAACACAACGTGATAAAGAACACGTGGGGGGGAGTTGGGAAGTGCATCAATAACGTGCTGGCCGCGACGGACGAAGGTGGTGGTAGTGGTGTTGTAAATGTGAGTGGTGACCTGGAGTGCTTCCCAAAACAGCAAGACTGCCCAGTGTACACCCTCCAGAGGACAAGGTCGCATAAACAGTTGAACACAGACGCGGCAGCGGCGCATCGCGCCAGCCGGACCCTAGCGGTGGGCGCCGGCAACAAACTGGACAACAACAAAGACTTGTGTCCCTCCTCACAGCGGTCAGTGGCGGTAGCGACGCAAGCAGACAAGAGGATATCCATCCTCTCCGTAGATTCCTCACTGTGTAACGTGAGGTGAGTGTCTGATGAGTATCTTGTCTCATTCTGTGTCTGATACCTGATACCTGATATCTGTGTGTGTTGTCTGCGGTACTCATGGTCTTCTTGTGTTGTTGCAGTGAATCAAAGCGGTGTCTGGACAAAGACAGCAACAGTATTGGTCCTGCAAGCAGCGTATATGTGATAGACGAACATTTCCATCACCAGGAAGGACTCCTGGCAACAGAAGTGTAGTACGCGACACACGATGACGTGCGAAGAGGAGGACATGTTTGTGTGGGTGTGTGACTGTGTCCGATAATGTGTGTGTGAGTGAGTGTACAAATGTCGATTGTGATCTCCTTCAGTGACTGGTGGAAACGCCGCCTGCCGCAGTGACCCTGTACTGCCATTGACTCCTCTTCTACAAGACTGACTCTGACTGTGATGGCAGCTCTTAGGGTCCTGTAAGCTGGAACAAGAACCTAACACTCATAAAAGAAATAGAAAAAGCACCTGTACAGTTATTTATTTTTCTTGAGAACTCCTTAAATGGAAAATGTGCTTTTTCAGTCTGGTGTATTATTTGTTCCTTGAATCAGAAATGATGACTAGCTCATCTTAGGTTGCATATACTATGAGGTTGCTACAATGTAGTACAATCAATCCTGTTTATTATAGATGAAGTTAAAGGTGGTAAGAAAAATTGATGAAAAACATAATCTTGGTTATGCATTATTGATCCATTTTGCTAGTAGATGTGTTAATCATGTATTCAAATTAATAAAAATAGTTTGAAACCACCTTACAGTTACACCAGAATAGCATAAAGCTATATTTAAAATAAGCAATAGAATCTGAAATAAGAAAGAAAAAAAAAAGAGGGATATCTGCCCTATGGTGAATTAAATAATTATTATTAATATTGTGTGTGTGTCAGTTGACACACATAGTTTTGTGATTTAAATAAAATAAAACTAAGTCAGAATTGTTATGGTGAATAAATTTTTGCAACAGTTTTTTGTCTCTGTCCCAGTTTCATATAACTGTTGAATGAAAAAGAAATCTCCAGGAAAAGGTTTATTGATGAAGGGCAGTATTTATGTATTGGGGCGGGAGGGCGGGCGGGGGGTGATGTTTTTACAAGAAACATTTGCCATCATTGTTTGTGGAATGGTAGTGAAAAACTAATGAAAGAGCTGTTTGTTTAGTAAGATTTTTGAACAAAGATTTCATGTTCCTGTTATATTAAGAAAACTAAGTCATTTTTCCAGGTTTTTTGGAGTGGTTGCAAGGTGAAAGTAAGTTTCTTGTGAGTAATTGTTGAATATTACCAGTGTACAAGATGACTAAATTGACAAAGTTCACTTGCAGCCCTCCAAATATTTGCCACTTGTTGTAATTTGTACTTACTATTTTTTTTCTTTGGTCAAGTTGAAAATTGTAAAGACTTTAAAAAACAAGTCAAAATGACTTTTGTAATATAATGTATATTTATAGTGAGAAGTGTAATATGATGTACATAGTTGAAAAATTGTCAATATGATTGTTCACTTTCCTTAATAATAAATTTGTCATTGTTTGGCTATTTTTTTCAAGTAATGAGAAATGTTGTTCTTGGTTATTTAAATCAAAACCAAAACTCACTGTCACATTATCAACCTGTGTTAATGGAATTCATCCTCATGAATAATATCATTATAACATCATGCAAAACATATTCCTATAAAGTTGATATACTCATTTCTGAATAAAAAATAGCTTGTACAAGTTCTCATAAAATATACACGAGTTCTTTTTTTACCCTTACTCATAAAATATCCTCCTTAATAAACAAGTAGGAATTCCTGAAGGTATTTGAAGCTGTTCAAGAAGAAAATCTTGCACAAAAATTTACTCATACTTACTTTGCAATTCCCAACATTAAATGTAAAAATGAAAATTAATAAGGTTTTAGAAGGTTAAATTAAAAAAAATATCTTACTTAGTCCTAAATTTTACAAATATCTCCAATGTCCATAAAATTGTAGACTGCCATTTGGAAAACCTGGCAACTCTAGGTTGTAAAAAAAATAAGTTATCCATTGTAAATAGCATAAAAATTAACATTTTGCCAAAATAATCTAGTTGTATATTATCAGAACAGCCTCAAATACTTAACATGGACAATGATTTTCAATAAAAATTATTACCATTAAAAGTATAAGGTCACACACCTTCAAAACATCCTTTTTTCTGATCTGAGATTATTAAATATGAAGCTAAATGTTGGCCAATTGACCTGGCAATGTTTGAAAAAGTAATTTTTAATATAGGCAAAGTATATCAGATAATGAAATATAACTTTAAAAAACTAGGGATCAAGTATAAAATATAAAGTAGCCTTATATCTGCTTAATTCAATGAGCATTATGGCTGATGCAAAATTTAATGGCGGGTAGCTCAACATAAAATCCAATCATAGACTTGCCACGCCTTGCGGTATTGTTTAGTTAACTATACAGTGAAATCATCCTGTAAAGTCGCTGATATAAGCATCATTTGCACAACAGAAAATAGAATACTAATGGTCAGCTATCAGCCTCCATTAAATTTTGCGTCTGCCATAATATTTGCACTCTCGCTACTAGCACCCATCAATGAATGCAATATCTGACACGTAAGCTTCTGGAAAAACGAAATTGAAAGGAACTTAAATTCATTACTCAATCACAGCTGGGAAATTCTTACGTTCAGGAATGCGAAGTTTATGAATAAGATTTATTGAATTTAATTAAGAAAACTTGATGCAAATTTTAATACACATGTCGAGAATACACCTTTTAACCCATGGACGCATAAAAAGGGTCGTAAGTATTCATTAATACTATTACTTTCGGTTGTAATTTATCTCCAAACTATTAGAAGTAATGTACAAAATATATGCGATATTGCAATAACTTACGCTGTAGGTCTAACTTCTTTAGAGCTTCTGAAGTTTATTAATAATGAAAATAACGTACAGGAAATACGTACACAAATGCAGCTACGTTGTAAAATAAAATATTAATAGCATAACGTATATATGCTTGTGTAGCGGCTATAAACATTCTTTTATTCATTCAATTGTTTTACATCATTTATTGCACGGGTTTCGGAACTGTTGCCACCCCACTTAAGCCAAGTACACTCACGCTATCTGCGTTGTTGGCCAACCTGCCATACGTTCTACTGTCATTTTTTAATATAGTTTCTTGGAGTTCGTTCTGACACATTTTATTGCTGTTTATGGTTTGTTTAAATATATTAATAAGAACTAGTGTTTTCTGGTACTAATAAGCATTTTATTTTTGCGCTACACTGAAACAAATTATTTCACATGCAGCATAACCTCTTAAGGAATACCAACGGTGATCACAAGAAGATTAAAAGCTACGTATTTATGTGGAGCATGAACTATTCGCTCAGAAGTCATCTTAAACCTAAGGTAAGTTATTTAACTTAATGATACAACTATATTTTGGGAAAAAGGCTAACATATATATACATATATATATATATATATATATATATATATATATATATATATATATATATATAATTAAATTCAAGGTTACGTAAAACATAACCCCAAAAGCTTTCTTCCAGCAGCTATAAACTTTGCTTTCGGCAGTAATTGTTCACTTTAGCACCCGATGATCGATTTGTTTCAGATCTTTTCTAAGTGTGCTAAACGATGCTCTAATGGCTTCTTGGGTTAACATTTTTAGGCTAAATCTTGCTTTAGCTGCAATAAGCGTTTAAAAACAGTAATACATATACAACATGCATGCGTCTCGGCGATTCCGCTGTAAATGTGCATACTAAGACAAAAGACGATATCAATACAATATGATAAGTACTTACACGAGGTTATTTTTCTGGAATCTATATTTTGCCTTTAGGATAACATTGAATGAGAGTTCTGCTTCTCCATTGAGCGTTCAGATGTTTCCCTTTTTGCACATTTCTTCTAACCATACTTCACTTTATTCTTCTTAATTGACATTGCTAAAGCAATTAGATGAAATTGCTACTGAAATGAATTTTCTTCTCACAATTTAAACAAGCAGCAGGTTCTTTCACAATGTTATGCTCTACATTAAGTTATAAAATCTTACCTTCGTTATGTATTCCACACCAATCACAACTCGACTTCACTTGAACTGCCCAGTATGCAATCAACAAAAAATAGTCAATATTCTACTGGTCTTTTGTTTGTTTTATACATTATTGTACACTTTTGATTACTTTGGCTTAAGAATAATTATATACTGTAAGTAAAAGAAGAAAATAGTGGGGATAGGCACCCTTAGTATAACCCCGACTATGACATCCGTGCGGAATGGCTCAGTCTGTTGCCCGATTCAGAAGGACACGGGTTCGATCTTCGTGGCTGACCTTCGTGACTCATGGGTTCTTTCGGAGGTTCCCTCGGGTCGCCAAGCGAATCGTGAGAAGTATTTCCATATCCTCCAAATTTCCTGTCCCTCCATTCCGTTACATTAATAATTTCATTTCACTCTTCATCCCGTTAGGTTCCTTTCAGCGTTGGAAGCGTCGGCAAGCATTGCGGAAGCAGCACGGTAGTGGAAAAGGATCCACTTTGGAAATCTCTTTCATCGGACTGGAAGATGAGGCTAGTTATTTCCGGGTCCCCCATGGGATGGTACAAGCCCGAGGGGGGGGGGCCGATTTTCGAGTCCCGCGCCCCCTTGGGATTACGATCAATAGGGGTGGGATTGGAACCGGACTGAGCCAGCTTCTGCCGGTGTGATTCTGAGAAAATGTCGGTACCCTTCCACCTACTCTGTCATGACAAAGTTTTGGCCGCCCTTAGGATCCATTCGCCTCATCTATCCTCCATGGGGGTGAAAAAGATTCACAAGTAATCACAAGACATCTGAATTACCATCGAATATTACTTGGACTATTTTATAAATAAGGAATTTAAATGCTATATCGCAAAGATTTGACCAGCAAATGTTAAATTCTATAAAAAAATAACCTAAAATATATTTACTACGGTTATTGTAATTCGACTCATTCAGTACTGCCAAATGAGAACATAATCCAGGAGTTAGATGTATTTCAATTTTCTCTTGTTATAACAGAAAACCAGTTAATAATCTCAAATAAATCTCACTTTATTTTTAACAATAACAAACAACCTTTCTTCTGTAAAAATACGTGAATTATTACAAGAACTTGTTGAAAACAATGGAGTGCCATTTGCAAATCGATGGGAGTGTTTTCATCACATATGTATATCAATTTATGCAACATACTCGTGTGTTTTCAAAGCACAAGAACTAACCTTTCTTTCCTCCGGAAGCTATTGTAACTGTTTTTACTTTCTCTACTGGTAAGTAGAGGAAGTATTTCATTCCATCCAAAACTTCGATGTCGAGATTTCACCGGAAATATGTTATAGGCCCCCCGAATCCAAAAAAAAAGCATTTTTATAAAAAGGTCCGTGTGTGTGTGTGTGTGTGTGTGTGTGTGTGTGTGTGTGTGTGTGTGAGAGAGAGAGAGAGAGAGAGAGAGAGGGAGAGAGACAGAGAGAGAGAGAGAACCGAAATGGTTCACTCCCCGCAAAAATTCATTTGGACATAAATTGTGTATTTTAACAAGATTTACATTTTTGTGTAGTAAGATTTGGTGTGTTTCTTACGGTTTACGAGTTATCCAAACGTCATTAACAGTAAACAGGACTAGGCTCCAGCCACAAAATTCAAAATACATTTTATTTGAGATAAAAATATCTTCAACATACGACATTTTAATCAAAATCGTTAGGGCCATTTACGACAAAATCAAATTTTTTGAAAAAATTTCCATGTAAAGGGTAATTTAAGGTGAAGAAATTTTCTTTAAAATCTTTGTGTCGCATCCTTAAAATATATTAAACTTAAATATCAACTTTGGTTTGTAACTGACTTTTCGTTTTTGAGTTATGCTGTCCACACACACACACACACACACACACACACACACACACACACACACACACACACACACACACACACAAACAAACACACACACCTTTTTCTAAAAATGGTTTTTTTTTTTTTTTTTTTTTTTTTTTTGAGACTCAAAACATATTTCCGGTGAAGTATCGAAATCGAATTTTTGGGTGGAATACAATATTTCCTCTACTTACTATATGTAGTAGAGAAAGTAAAAATAACCTAAAATATATTCGTTTGCATTAGTGTAGTTAAGAATTTACTCGTCACTGCGAACTGAGAGAAACAAAACCCAAGAATCACATATATTTAGATTTTCGTTTGTTGTTATAGCAGAAAATCAGTTTATAATCTGAAATAAATCTTACTTTATTTTTAACATTCACAAATAACCTTTTTTTCTGGAAAAATACATGAATTATTAAAAGAGCAATTGTCGAAAACATAGCTATCAAATTGAAATGGAGTGGTATTTTTATTGCTACTCGATTTTAATGCATGATAAATTGTTTTTCAGCGATTTTTTGGGAATACAATTGACGGCACTGGCTAAACAAAAAATAAGCTAGCGATAAAGGGTACGAAACAAAAGAATGACCATTAAATCGTACACGATAAAGTTTCGCCTGTATAAAGGTATATGAAATGGTAAATCTAGATAAGAGGAGCAGTATATTGGTTAAAAAATAAGGAAAAATTAGACAAGGTACAGGAATAATAGGAAGAATATGCCTGAATTTAAGACAAATTAAGAGAATTTGATTAGTGATTGACAAGAAGAGTGGAATAAAGTAGAGGCAGGTCAGAGAATGTAGGTTTTTTATTCAGGGGAGCTCAAAACATATATTTCCGGTGAAATCTCGACATCGAATTTTTGGGTGGAATACTACTTCCTTCTACTTACCAGTAGAGAATGTAAAAATGTCATATTATACAAGTATTTAGATAAATTAGTAAATTAAATTAGTAAACAATCACGAGGGGGATAATATAATTAACGGGAGTGATGAAGAAATAAGAAGGGAGGAATCAGGAGAGGAGAAGGAAAAGGAGGCATAGGATAGCAAGTAGGAGAGAGGGAGTTCGGATGAAGCGTTGGGATCTCCAAGAGAGGTGAGAAACCGATAGACCTGGGATTAAAGGAGTGGAAGAAAAGAGGCTTATAGGATTAGGAGTTTTAGTGCAAGTGAAGTGTGGTGAAAGAGAAAGATAGGTGTTTGGCGGTACGTGATAGCTAACAGAAGGGGACAAATATTTATTAAGTGATAATGAAAGATCAAGTGATTAGTAGTACAAAATTGAAGTTCATAAAACTTGACAAAAGTAAAAATATTATATGATGAATTGTGAAGATTACTGAAGTGATAAATTTAATTAAAGTTGAAAGTTATGTGATATTGTGAAGATGTTAAGTTGCAAGTAGGAATTTCATAAATGATGTTAGCAATTAAGTACTTAAGGTACTGGCGTTTTAATAATTAAATAAATATGAGGATAATTGGTTATATTCAAAGAAGATGCTTACGTAATAACACCTTACTTAGCTTATAACGGCAACAAATTTATATCTTGTAAAGTTAATACTGTTTAAATTAGGAAAGTTCACCTGTAGACTAGATAAACTAATATTAAGTACTATGTACCAGCATTTAATACTGTTAGCTGCTAACCTCTGGTGCGAAGGATCCGGGTTCGATCCCCGGTACCAGAATGGGGATTTTATGCCCTCTGGGAGGTCTGGCACGAGGTGCACTCAGCCTCGTTAGTCCCGGGGGGACCAATTGAGGAGCTATTTGATAAAAAATCTGATGTGTTGCATTCACATGACTTTCTCTATTCTTGTACTAACCATTCTTACAAACTCTTATGCCTCTATCTTCTTTGTGTTGAGATAAACATTTGCACAAATTATCTTATTGCTTATTTCCTTGTAGGTGCAAGGGGAATGTTAGAATACAGTAGGCTTTGTGCTATAGTCAAATGTTTTAAAGCTTTGTAATTCGGTTGTCTTTGCACACTTAACATATACAAAAATGAACAACGATGACCCATTTCACGAAAGTTCTAAGTTTTCCGAAACTCATACACATAACAAGGAATATCTCCGAAATGGTTCACCCTACAAGAAAATTTATTGAGACATAAATCGTGTATTTTAGCAAGATCTACATTTTTTGTATAGTATAATTTGGTCCATCTCTAATGGTTTACCAGTTATGCAAAAGTCGTCCAGAGTAAATATGACTACAGGGGCTATAGCCAGAAAATTCAAGATATACATTTCATTTGTCATAAAAATATCTCAAATATATGACATTTTAATCAAAATCGTTAGAGCCATTTTCAAGAAAATCAAAATTTTCGAAAAATTTTCCATGTAAAGGATAGTTTAGGGTGGGGCTATTTTCTTCAAAATCTTCGTGTCGCATCCCTGAAAGACATTAAACTTAAATACCAACTTTGGTTTTTAACCGACTTTTCGTTTTTGAATTATGCTGTCCACAGACTGACAGACTGACACACACACACGGACCTTTTTCTAAAAATGCATCTTTTGGATTCAGGGGGCCTCAAAACATGTATTTCCGGTGAAATCTCGACATCGAATTTTTGGGTGGAATACAATACTTCCCCTACTTACCAGTAGAGAAAGTAAAAAGTAGCGGCTCCAGGTCGTGAAGACCGCATAATGGCCGGGAGAGATAGGGACGCCGACCACGTACCACCCTCCAGTACTGCACCCCACTAATGACGGCTGTCGTGGGCCGAGGTGGGGGACGCAGCGACTGGGCGGTAAGGCTTGGCTGTAGTGTCGGGACTTAGTTTTCTTAGCTGGTAGTTATAACATAATATAAGTTAAATTTAAAAAAAAAAAAACAAAAAAAAAAAAAAAAACACACATAGTGGCCAACTGGTTTCTGGTAAGAAAAGTAGAGATTATACGTATTACATTTTTGATTTTTAGTTACCTAATTGGTTAAGATTTAGTCTGTATAGAAAGAGCGAAATAAACATGTACAAAGAATTAAGTAATAAATTATGATTTGGATTATAGTCCTGACTTATATATCCAAATCCCAGTATGCTTTATTATACATTTATTTTGTTCTTATTGGTTTGTAAATAGCAGGATGAGGATATATAGGTTCTACCAAAAGTTTAAAGACTCCATTGCTATTTTGAAATTTTCTCTTCGAAGAATACATAACATTATACATTATCATAAATTATTAGCGTATTGCTTCAAACAAGGACTTCTGTGGATTCAGACAATGGCTCTTTTGGTAGATAACTGCAGTGCAGGGAAAGGAGGTTGAAAGTATAATAAGGTGCAAGTGGGTTGAGTAACACCTTTAATCCTTATATAGGACATTTCCGAAACAAAGCTTTTGCCCCAAAATGTTACTAGGAAGGTATTCTTTAGTGCGCATTAAGCATGTTTTAAAACAAATCGCTCACATTGGGCTAAAGTAAATAAATATCCGGCAATGATCGAAATGTATAGCAGAGTAAACTGTAGACTGGACTGGATTGGAGGGAGGGGATTCCACACTGTACACACAGGTTACCATATGTCAGACCCCAAGAAGGGAGGGATAAGATGGAAGCGCCCTGCGGGACGTGCAGAACCAGGGCTAGGGGCGCAAGTCAGCATGGATGTGTTCAGTTTCTGCACACGAAGAGAAGTTATCCGCAGTACTAGAATCTGAGTGGCATGCAGGCTTCCAGAAGTGGTTTAGGAGGATCGAGCGCTGCATATAGTGCCAGGGAAACTGGGATAAACAAAACCTTTATGTCACTATTCATATTTTGCTGTCCCGTCCGATATGACACTACGTTGGATGACGTTAATAAAAATATATATTTTGCTGTCTCAATATAACCCTCGTATATAATTATAGCAACATGTATTTAGAAGATTAGATTATTACTTCAGCCTCTTCTATTCCCTTGCACCTACAACGAAACAGAGAATGAAACTATTTTTGCAAACGTGTATTTCAATTTAACGTGAGGTTAATAAAAACATATTTTTCGAAATAATCTTTTATAGAAGCTGTATAAACATAAAGGATAGTGGTGACACAGTTTCTTTGTAATACCTCAAAACAAAATGTGAAATATGTTCGTTTTATGTTTTAGTGAAATAAATAGCAACATTTCATAAAAGTGAAAAAAGAATGTATCTAAAATCTAGAAGAGAAAAATAAATTGTAATTTATCCAGTGCATTTGTATTTAAGGGCATTATACATCATTTGAGTTAGAAATAAAGAACATAAGAAATTAGTGGCATACAACGAATGTCTTCTTATATAGCTTTTCCATCACCAACGCCTGCAGACAAGAGTTTCATGCAAATATCGACTGAGTTAGAATCGGGAATGATAAAGGGGATAAAAAAGTAAGGAACTGAGATCCTTCTTTAAAAATAAATGCAAAGATAAGCAGCATCTTACCACATACACACATATATAGTTTCAATGGCTAGAGAAAGTAATGTGAATGTTGCACATCAATATAATAACAGACTAGACTAGACTAAATTAATGTTTTTGCAGATGATGTTTAGCTTAAATCCGAACTAAGAACCTTGAGCACCCCTGATAAAATGCCTTAGAACGATGTTCCCACAGCAGAGAAACAAAGGAGATGCTACAAGCACACTTTAAAAAAAGCGTGAAATGGCAGAATCCAATAGATAGGAAGATAGCAAATTAATTAGATAGGAATGTGGAATGAATACAAGTAGGATCGTGTCCTGCGGTTTGTGTTCCATCACGGGAAACACACCGGTACAGTCTGTGACCACCACTGGGGTCAAACATGGCATTCCAACATGTCACAGTGTCTTGTTGCTGGATGCGGTTAAAGGCAGATACACGATAAAATCCCCGTTATACGACTATATATGCACTACTTTAAAACATTAAACACGTTATAGGCGCGTTTGCTGTGCTTCTGTCGAGGCGCTTGAAATTTAGTTAAAATACAGGGTGTTTCACACCTGCTCAGCTATAATTCATCATTGCTAAGAAAGTATATGGAATTACGAAATGACAGCAGTGTGTGTGTGTGTGTGTGTGTGTGTGTGTGTGTGTGTGTGTGTGTGTGTGTGTGTGTGTGTGTTTGTAACGGAGGGGGAACGGCACGACCCACCACGACCCCAACATGGACCTATTGCGGACTACCACCCCCCAGGGGAAGGGATGAGGTGAAGTGGGAGCGGAGGCTTATCAGAGAGCGGAGCCAGTGAAGCCTAGAGACGCATAGCAGTTACATATATGGACACCTCGTGCACAGTCGAAGTATGTGCTCTGCCCTGAAGCAGGGCGACAGGGCGATTCTTGCGGCCCGGGTAGCAACTTCCAGGGAGGGCCAGAGAAGAGGTTCCAGAGCGCAAGCAACTATGCCAACTGTCCGCATTCGATTGAAATACAGGATCGTATTGTAAGAGGCTCTCAATTTCTTGGAGATGGTTTGTTTTCATGTTTCAGCGTCTGTCAACTGGCACAATGTAACTATCTGGGGTACGCAAAATCCACTTGTCAACTTTGAATATGCCCGGGTTAGCCCAGAAGCAAACATCTGCTGATGAACAGGATTATCCGTTATTTTCCCCCTTCCACGAGATTTCATGGCGAGCCGTACCAAGACATGTTGGTACACTCGCTTCCATTTATGCCGTCCCCGCGAGTCTGGGAGGCATTCTACTGTCTTCACAGTACTAGGAGAGCGTGTGTATATCTGTTTACCTTTTCGCACATGCATTGGTGTAGTGTTTTACGTACACAGTTCTAGATTGTTCAAACATTAATATTTAACTTCTAGCAATGTCTTCAAATAACAAATTAACTTCCCACATACCCACAATTCTTCCCCGATATACCTCCACAATATTTACATACATCTTGGCAATGTTCCAGCTCAGACAGCTTCTCAGACATTAGAACTAAATGCTTAAGTAAACTGAAAATAAATTAAAGTATTTGTTTGAAGATTGTGTTAATACTTGCAGAGAAATATATATTTGTTTTTATGAAGTTGTCAGTGTTAAATTTTTTTTTCAGCATAAATTATTTCTGGGAGCCAATGAATAAAACAATCAAATACATAATTGAATCTCTAGATAAAGCATTGGAGAATATGTTTGCAAACTTGCATACAAATCAGAGCAAAACTGTAGAAAATTTGTATGATGTAATTCAAAAACCGAAAATGTCATCACCTAATAATTTGGTGCTAGGGTTCCTAACACGCATTTCTTTAATTAACTTCCTACCACGTAGTGTCATATCGGACGATGAATGAATGAAATGGGTGAAACTCACCCTAAGCGAGATTTGAACTCGCGACCTCTTGGACGTGAGGCAGACACACTACTTCCACGCTACAGAGGCGAGCTCCTAACATACACCATTACTTAGTCGAACAAAGGCAAAACGCTCCACACACTTCCCCTTCCTGCTATGTACACGCCGGCTGAGAGGGTTGGTAAAATGCAATAGGGACGCCATATATGGAACCCAGGGTGCCCAAGCTCACACTGGAGCTAGGATGTTCGGGATTCCCTCACAGAAATCTTCCCGGATCGCTGGAATGGACGTGGCGGACCGATCTGGTGGCCACCAGGTTCTCCTGACATCACTCCTTTTGACTTCTTCCGCTGGGACTATGTAAAAGATTGTGTACTTGCAGCTTAAGTATGTTTGTTCCGGAGAGTTTAAATCTAAAACTGTAGGGATTCCGCGCTCTGCTGCCGTGTCTCCTGGGTTATGGCACCTTCTGTCTCCTCTTACCTCACCCCTCTCTCCCGGGGGACGCCCTTTGGGGGCTTAGGCACAAAAGATCTTCAATAGGTCGAGGTTCCCTCTGCGAATCTTGTCATACTGCAGCAGTAAAATAATTTATTTCTTTAGTTACAACTGAAGATTATCTCTCATATACTTGATAAAAAGGCTAGCTGTATAAAGATAGTTTAACCACTTACTGCACTAATGAAGAGTACGATACACGTTAACTTGGGTTCTTTGAAAGTCGAATACTGAGGTGACTTTTCATCTAGGACGACTTTCCTTCCTTTCATTTCGTTCTCTTCTTATGCTTCAGGTGTACTTTTGGGTTTCGTGATGTGCGCCGGCGCCGGACAGATGGCACGGATGCTTGCTCCAAACAAAGAGTATTCCCTTAGACATTAAAGGTCCGATTGGTTGGACAGATGCTTCGTTATCGTCTCTAACGACCTCCGAAGGCTAACGTGTTAACCACTGGTTCTCGGAGTCGCGAGTTCGAACCCGGCGGAAGGCAACTTTTCGGGCGTAAAAGTTCTTAACATGGCTTCCTTCGGAAGCAAAGTGTTTTGATTTTTCCTTCGACTCAGGTGTAAAGTGATGGGCCCATGTCTCAGCCATGGTTATGAATCGACGCAAAAGCTCAGCTTTATTGCGGCAAAACATCGCTGAACACTGAAGCATCCTCACGATTGCTTTCTCATGTCCGAATTTCAGTCAGTATGGAACGTACAACACTTCTTGAAATATCTGCAATGTCTAGCAGTTCGCGCACTTTCAGTCGACGGTCATCCCAATACCATTTTGTGGATTTTTTACAATATCTAGAGTGGTCACCTCATTTGGCCGATCACTGCGATGTTCCTCTTGGCAGCTCGTACAGCCTTGCTTAAACTCTCCCACCCAATATTTTACAGTTGTAAACGAAGGAGCAGACTTCCCCAGATAAAATATAGCTCATCTTTAATAGTAGTTAGACTAAGACTTTCAAATGAAAGTATTGTATCACATAACGATGACCACTTTTATCCACGTTTACGAATTCGCTGAGAGCATGCACTGTTGATGACCGCCTAACAAATACTGAACAACGTTAAGCTTTATAAGGTTGGTACTTTCTACCATAGTTCATTTGTTTAAAACAGTGCTATATCTACGTCAGGTCGGGTACTTTTTCCCTGATTCCAGGCTACATTTGATGCTAGGAATTTTACAATGTTTTTTATATTAATAGAATTACTAAATCTGGTGAAATATTTCTTTCTAGTGCTCATTAATCTTCAGTATACTTTGACGTGTTATTTTTTCCTAAGATGTACCATTTTTATTACCCCTGGAAACACCGCTCTTCATCAAAACTGACACACCCAGCGAGGCAGCTTCATTCAGCACGAATCTAGACAGGAACATCACTTAAGAATTTATAGCCTCTTTTTTGACATATAAGGCATTCTTCTCTCAGTTATATGTATCTCGAGCACTATCTCGCCTTTTTGAGGTTCGTTGTATATTTCACATGTGCAGAATGCAGTTATACAAATATGATGTGTTGCACTCACATGACTTTCTCTACTCTTGTACTAACCATTCTTACAAACTCTTATTCCCCTATCTTCTTCATGTTAGTCGAGATAAACATTTATAGAAATTATCATATTGCTAATTTTCTTGTAGGTGCAAAGGGAATATGGGAATACATCCGTATAACAGATAAAAAAGTGAATAACGAGAGAAGTTTAAGCATTGCAAAACTCATACACAAAACATGGAATTTCTCCCAAATGGTTCACTGTACAAAAAATGCATTAGATGTAAGGTGCGCGTTTTAACAAGGTCTACATTTTTGTGTAATAAGATTTAGTCAATCTCTTACGGTTTACCAGTTATGTAAAAGTCATCAAGAGTGAACAGAACTACATGGGCTATAGCCAGAAAATTCAAAATATAAATTTTATTTGTCATAAAAATATCTTAAACCTATCTCATTTTAATGAAAATCGTTAGAACCAGTTTTGATAAAGTAAAAAGTTTTTAAAAATTTTTCATGTAAAGGGCAGTTTAGGATGAAGGAATTTTCTTCAAAATATTTGTGTCGTATTCTTGAAATATATTAAACATAAATAGCATTTTAAGCCAAATTTTCGTTTTATATTTATGTTGTTCGCAGACAAACACATGCATTTTTTTTAAGCCAGGAGGACTCAAATCATATATTTTCTGTGGAATCTTGACATCGAATTTTTGGGTCAGATACAATATTTCACCTACTTACTATACGTTGTAGGCAAAATAAAAATGAACTTACGACCTCAAAATTTATTATAAATGACATAAAAGAACAACGGATAACTTAAAATTACCTTCATTTGTAGATTTCCTTCCACATTTCACTTATATTTTAGAACTGAATACTGAATTATTACAATTCGTTACAAGCACCTTTTGTAAGTTTTCAAATTTGAAGGACTGCCTATTATCAACTAATAGGACTTAGACATTGAGAGGTTTCTTTCAACATTAACAGTAGATGCTTAAAGCAACAAATATTACCGATTTCTAACTCGTCTTCATCGAGGGAATACTTCTTAACTGAAAGATATCAGCAATCTTGCAAATTGCATCACATCCACTGTTCTTGTTGAACTTGTTAGCAAAGAAAAGTTTGCACACTTCACCTTACACACGATTAAATTACTAATTTCACCTATTCTATTTAATTTTTAGTTTTGCGGAAATACTTGTTTTTTCTATCGGCGTGAGAGATACGAATATCACCTCGACCGTTAACTCTACTGTGTGAAAACTGCACTGTAACAGTAGACGCGGTGCGACCCTTAAAAGTAGCGGATAAATTCACCTCCCCCCCCCCCCCGATTTCTTTAGAGGAAAGTCAAATGTTTAAAACAAAATTGTACACATTTTTAGATTTTTAGATTCTGAAACTTGATTCTACTAATTTATGAGTAGTTTAATTGGATTTATTGCTTAAAATAAATTAGAAATTAGTTATAACCTGTAAAAAATGTCTTGTTAGATATACATACATGTCTAAAAATGCAAGGAAAGCGACCATTAAAAGTGGTTCAATTCCATTCAAATGTTATGAGCTACGTATATTTTCCACATTGTATTACCCTAGAATCATCACAAAACCGATAACAGATTTAGCACAATGCACACATAAGCCATAGGAATAAATGGGAGTTTTAAATCGTAGATCTGAGCAAAGGTAAACAAACATTTGCGGAAAGTATTTTGCACTTGTTATTCCAAATCTTGCATGAAATGTATATCTTTGTAGGAATGTTTTTAAGACCTACCATTTTACAGCTCTTATGCGTTAAGTCATTGGGCGTTACGTATACTGAAATGACACACATACATAAACACAAAGAAATATTTACTAAAATACCCTTTTTTGGATGTATTTGCGGTGAAATCTCGAGTAGAGTGCAATAATTCATCTGGGTCAGCGGTAGAGAAGCTAAAAAGAGAAGATGATTTGACGGTGATGAGACATAAAATAAAATTTTAAGCACCTGACAAGTTATTTTGCTTAAATGTTGAAACGGAAAAGAAAGAAAAGGGGTTAGCAAAACGTTATGTCACACATCATGGTGCAGTGCATCTCAGGCAACCTTGAGAAAATACCCATTACCATATACGGCAAGAAGGATCTTTATTTTTTATGTAAGCGGCCTATAAAACCTTGGCCAAGACAAGAAAGGAAGGAGTGTGATACCAAACAATGGAATGTACCAATCTCGCATCACTTCTTTTGTTTTTGTTGCTTCTACAAGCTGAGAAAAAATTATCCAATACATTTGTGCAATTAGTGAAAACTTTGGTGCTCTTCCAAAGAAAAACGTTTAGAAAGGACCATTATACGGTCAATAGAAGCCACAAATCGTTGGAGTGATATTTCATTGTCTTCATGGCTGCACAAAGTCGTTCCTCTGCAGTAGTGGGATCCAAACCTTTTAGTTTATGGAGCACTTTTCAATAGAAAAGTGTCATGGAATATTTGTTTCATCTAGCACTCCTTCTTCTTCTTCTTCTTCTGATTCTTCTTCTTCTTCTGCTTCTTCTTCTGCTTCTTCTTCTTCTTCTTCTTCTTCTTCTTCTTCTTCTTCTTCTTCTTCTTCTTCTTCTTCTCCTTCTTCTTCTGCTTCTCCTTTTCCTTCTTCTTCTTCTGCTTCTCCTCCTCCTTCTTCTTCTTCTGCTTCTTCTTCTGCTTCTCCTTCTTCTTCTTCTGCTTCTTCTTCTTCTTCTTCTTCTTCTTCTTCTTCTTCTTCTTCTTCTTCTCTTCTTCTGGCTCTATAGCTCTTGATGAGATTTGGTCTCCAGCACAATCCTCCTCGATAAACCACTTTACTTTTCCACCCCCTAATTCCAATCTTTCTTGAATCTTCTGTCACATCATCTACCATCTTGTTTTTGGTCTTCCTTTTTTTTTTTTTTTTTTTTTTTTTTTAATAAAGAAAACAACCTTCCTTTCAATTTTCTTATTTGTTCCTCTATAAACCTAACAATATCTTGTTTATTTATTAGTTGATCTAGCTCACAGTTGTATTTTATTCTCCATTGCTCTTTATACTTTACTGACCCAAAGATCCTTTTTAGTATTCTTCTTTCAAATCTTCGTAGAATTCCCTCATCTGCGTTCTTCAGGGTCCATGTTTCTGAAGCATATATTACTATTGATCTTGTTAATGTTTTACAGATCTTTTATTCTGTCGCTCTACAAATGAATCCATTACTTTCTCTACTACGTATAGTTTAGAGGAAGTTTGCACCCAAAAATTCGATGAGGAGATTTCATCGGAAATATCTGTTTTGAGCACCCCTGAATCCAGAAAAAGCATTTTTATAAAAAAAGGTCCGCGCGCGCGTGTGTGTATCAGCCTGTGGACAACATAACTCAAAAATGAAAAGTCGGTTAAAAACCAAACTTGGTATTTACGTTTAATGTATTTCAAGGATGCGACACGAAGATTTTGAAGAAAATAGCCCCACCCTAAATTACCCTTTACATGGAAAATTTTTTTTGTTGAAAATGGCTCTAGCGATTTTGATTAAAATGCCATATGTTTGAGATATTTTGTTGACAAATGGAATGAATCGTGTTTTATGTCATGCATATGAAACACACAACACAGACGCACACCCTTTTTATAATCAAGCAACATTTAAAATTTAATTTCTTCCTTTGAGCTTTGCATGCTATTTTAAGTACCTAATTATTTTAGTTTGGTTTTATAGTTGTGCGGCAGTGCTGGGAGCGAAGACATTTCCTTCTTTGTTCTCAGGATGTGGCTTGCAGAAAATAATTGTAATAATTTGTCCTAAATAAATACCGGATGTGTGCTTTCATCCAATTTGATGCCTGTTGCACTTGAATAATGCATACACAAAATAAACTGTAAGCTTGTTGTACTGACACTATACGTGTGTTAATATTTTTCTTTGAGTGGAGAAAAAATCCATTTGATTTACATAGAACTATACAGAGTTTGTGTAGAATAACAGCTCAACAGTTATTATTATATAAACACATGAATGGTCTCGTATCCAGTAAGTAATTGCTTGATACAATACATATATTTAATGTCAGTTATGTTAATTTTAGAAACCGTCAGTTGTTTCAATTTAGGACTCCGAAAACGACATTGCATAAAAATTCTCCTGTTTTTGAGGTTATGTGTCAAATACAATAAACTGTCAACCAAAACAGAGCTGCATTTTGGCTACCCTTACAAGCAGTTTAAGAAATAATTAAATACAGGAGTTATGTGCATGTGATTTTCAGTTGTATCACTTATAGGTATCTGCTGGATCAGTATAACATTTGCATCTAGTCTTAAGTAATAGTTTAATATATTAGTTCACTGTTAGTCTTAGTTTCCTAGTGATTTTTTGTATTCTTTTTCTATTGTATGTAAATTAGTTTAATTACTGTTTATGCAGTTGCACCACTTATGGTTATTCACTTAATTAGTATACAGCTTGCAATGTCTTGCCTATAATAATAGTATACCAGATAGTGACCACCTCGCGCAGTTGGTAGCGCGCTTTCCTTTGGCACGGAGGACTTGGGTTTTATCCGCGGAACCATCACGGGGATTTTTCCGTCACTGGGAAGTCTGGCACGGGGTGCACTCAGCCTCGGAGGGACCTATTGAGGAGCTACTAGATGGGGAAGTAGCGACCCGAGGTCGCGAAGGCCGCATAACTGACCGCGAGGGTTCGGGGCGCTGACCACGTCCTACCCTCCAGTATGCACCCCACCAATGACGCCTGTAGTGGGCAGAGGTGGGGGACGCAGCGGCTGGGCAGCAAGCCAACAAAGGACGATTGGGCTAAGCTGCTTCACACCAAACAACAGGTCGGCGAGCAAAGAAAGGCGCTCAAGGTCAGGCTGCCTCGCGGGGCTATTTGTGTATACGTGACCAATAACAATAAGCGCAGCGCTTAACAAAGGATTGCTAGATCCTTGCTGATGTGTTTGTGAAAGTTCCAGAAAGGAAGGTGTGATGTCATTCCCGCTATATAAGGAGGCGAGGAAACAGCAGAGGAAAGAGTTACAGACATAAGTCGGTCAGTGAATCAGATAGTGTGAAAGGTACGTCGCTTCGAAGTGGGGGAGTTTTAATGAATGTAGAGTGACTGTATCGCCGGAGTTAGTGTATGAAAGACAGAGAAAGATAAGAAAGACAGTGAACGGAATGAGTCAAGACTACGAGAAGAAAACAGTTGATTTGTAATATCACAACTGTGTTCACGCCAGTAGAAGAGAACTGTTTTTGTGCATACGTTTAGAAGAAAAATAAAGCGATATAAAAGTAACTGGACTGATTTTATAATTTTGTCATAGTCCCTTAAAATAGACCTGTTTTAAGTAATACAGCAAGTCTTTGCCAGTTTCACTATCACGGGTATTACAATTTCATTTTTCCAACCTTGGATCTCCAATTTATCATGACTTAAAATTGAAGGCATTCCGTTCTACACTGCAGTTCACTTCATATAGACAATAGTTCACTTTGTGATGTTTTAAGTCTTTTAAAAGTGCTTCATTACATATTTACTGTAGTGCTTGCTTCTAATTTTATCATTAATTCATAAGACATTCCCATTACTATGATTTGTGCCAATGATGGGTTGAGTTACGATGCGTAATTCAGTTGTTTGTTAATGACGCTGTCAATGACAAATCGTACATTTTGAAGAAAATCCCTCCCTTCAAACTATCATTTATATGCAACAATTTTCCAAAATTGTCTTCCTCAAAAATGACCCCAACAATTTTCATTAAAATACCATGTGTTTGTGACACAGGTGTATCTTCAATTTTCTAGTTATAGCGTCTGCAGACCCGTTTATTCTAAATGACTTTTGCTTCGCTGGTAAACCAAAAGAGACAAAATCTTATTCCACAAAACATTAAGATGGAGTGAAGCTATGTACACAATTTATGTGATTTTTTTTTTCCAGATTTGTTATTGATGTGAATTTTCCAACACTTAGACCTCTCTCAAGTAATCGTATTTTTACTTTCTCTACTTGTAGAGAAAGTAGAAGTATTGCATTCGGTCAAAACATTAAATGTTGAGGTTTCACCGGAAATATACGTTTTGAGGACCCCTGAATCCAAAGAAATCACTTTTTGAAAGAGGTCAGTGTTCGTGTTTCTGTGTCTGTCTGAACAGCACAACTCAAAAACGAAACACTCGTTAAAACCAAAGTTAGTATTTAAGTTTAATATCTTCTAAGGTTGCGACACAAAAATTGTGAAGAAAATTTCCACACTCTAAACTAGCCTCTACACGGAAAGTTTTTCGATAATTTTTATGCTCTCAAAAATGACAGTAAACATTTTGATTAAAATTGAAATATACATTTTGAATTTTCTGTCTATAACCCATACAGTCCTGTTTGCTCTTCATGTCTTTTGCACAACTGGTAAACCGTAAGAGATAGACCAAATCTTTGTACATAAAATGTATATTTCGCTAGAACACAAAATGTAAGTCAAAATACCTTTTTAATGAAGTGAACCATTTCAGAGATACTCCTTGTTATTTATCAGAATTTTGTAATACAGACCGTTTTCAAATGGGAGGTCGTTATCCATTTTTTATCTCTTGGCCGAGCAAAGAGAACAGAATTTAAAGTCATCATACAGCGACCACATTTAACTATCGCTTAAAGCCTACTGTATTCCCCTTGCATCTACAAGAATAATAATAGTAAGGTAATTTCTACAATTTTATCTCAATTAAGATGAAGTAGATAGAGATATAAGTGTTTGTGTAAGAGTAGAGAAAGTCATGTGGCTGCAACACATTGGATTTTTCCCCCTTATGGTTATGCAAAGGAGCAGAATTTTAAACCCGATATTAAGGCATCTAAAGGGTTGACTATAGCTTATTTACTTGTGTTTATTATAACTATACGGAAATATGTACATCGATTTATCTCTTTCAATTCTTCATAACTGTTGATGATTTTGATTTAATTAAGAGTGAAGAAATGTCAATTTTACAAAGTCTCAGATTTCTTCTTCTTCTTCTTCTTCTTCTTCTTCTTCTTCTTCTTCTTCTTCTTCTTCTTCTTCTTCTTCTTCTTCTTCTTCTTCCCTTTAGGACTATATTGGAAAACTACTTTTGGCAGTCTTGTATCATCCATTCTTCCAACATGTTCAAACCATCTTCTTCTGTACCTATCCATTCTTGAGGTGATAGCTTCCACTTGTAATTCATTTCTTATATTTTCATTTCTAATTCTATCTTCTCTTGTACATCCTTTTGTTCTTCTCAAGAATCTCATTTCGCAACTTTGTATTCTGCTGATGGTTCTTTGTGTAGGTACCCAGTTTTCGCATCCATACAGTAACGTTGGGACCGCCATGTTATTATAAAATTTTATTCTTGTTTCAGACCTTGTTTTATTCTTTAGAGTTTTGTGAATTGTTCCTCAGATTGTTTGAAATCTCATTAATTTTTTGTTCGTATCTTTATCTTTCTCATTGCTGATTTCACACCCTAAATAATTGAAGGAGGATACTTGTTCCAATACTTTATCATTAACGACTATTTTCGACCTTATTGGTAATTTACCCCAGTTTGCCATTATTTTTGACTTTTCTATTGACATTTCAATATTAAAATTTTTGCATATTTGGTTAAGGTGGTGTATTGATCGTTGTAGATCATCTTCTGTTTCTATTGACAACTAAGATATAAAAGAGCAAAAGCTTTTGCGTCTAGTATCTAGGATAAATTCAATTTTGGGAGATATCATGGCCTTTCTGGTTATGTTGACATTGCAGGTAAATGAATTAACCCGTATTTACATCTACCAACTTAATCTACCATCCTATATTAAGGCCTGTGTCGCTAGCATTTTCACACCCTTAAATGTAACAGTATTATAATATATGATGAATACATGTATAAAGTATAATCAAACATACTTGTTGATTTTTACCATCTCAATAATAGTAATCTTATTTATTTATATTGCGTACGTTATAATTTAAAGGATTAAAGCAATGGAATTAGTCCAACTTTCGTTGTAATGACGATCGAAAATATTATGCAGAGTCACTGAATTTTAATACACGTTCCACTAGATAAACAGAGTAGGCCGTGCTCAAGTCAATAATTACCCATAGTAATCATGGCGGCTAACTTGAACGAGTGTGTTGATTCGGTATTTCACATTTTAATCAATACGCCATATTAAATTACTAAAATTATCTCCCAAAAACTGTATTCAGTGCACGTGTGTTACCTGTTTTTATTAATCCTCGGAAATTTTATGCGTCTCTTCTTTTGAAACTTTTCCTCGGTCCAGTAAAAATCTCTTACTATCCTTATAACACAATATACAGAGGCAAAGAGTAATGATGAAAAGAGGGAAGAATCGAAGAAGTTTACATTTGGAATAATCGATCTGCTGAGAAGAAACCTTTGATTGATTGCTTTATTAGCGGATCAATTCTCATTTTTTCAGGTTAAAATGAGGAAGTAGCAGAGATGCACATTAAATTGCTTGAGGTAGAAACTAAGTTTCTTCCAGAAAGACAATGGTTTTCGCATAGCTTGGCACTTGGCCCTGTCTAGTTGATGCGTCACTCTGGTGCTACCGTTTCCCACACTGCCATGTTGCAGGAGGAATTCTTGCAATGTGTGCAGCATACCAAAGATTAATAGGAGACTTAAGAAGCTGGTGTTCCTTACAAAGGTCATTGCACCATAGCCTGGCCCACGAAATGCTTCAATCCATAATAATAAAATAATCATCATAAATAAATATATATCTACAAATAAAACCATACTATCCCCCTCACCCAAGACAGAGATGATTATATTTAAGGATGATATTATAAGTTAAACACCATTTCTAAGCCAAAACAAAAAGAAGGATTATCAGCCAGAAGGCAAGTCCGATTCGGAAAACATCGGAAACATTCGCTACGCTGTGTTTACAGAGTACACGTTTAACGCTGCATTAGATTAGATCTGACAAAAACTTACACGAATAAAACAGCGAACTCTTTAAAATGCACATTTTAGCAGCATAAGACGTTTCTGAAACAACCGCGGTCACTCCTTTGTATTTTCGAGCATTTTAGCACTGTGCTTCCAGCTGATGTTCTTTTGTTTCTCCCTAGGTCATGCAGCAAAGCAAGGTTGTACAAAGTGGTGAAATGTATCTGTCTTCTGTGTGGTTCCTGTATTTGGTAGAAAGTATGTGCTCAAATAGTTTCTGTCGTCGAAGTGAGAGTCAGCCATATTTGACACTAGAATAGCGGCTCTATTGCGTCAAATTATTGCGCATCTGTAGCACATTGCAGCTAGATTTTCCAACCTGACCATAACATAAGAAAAGCAGAGGAGTAATAATGGAATGATGGCTGTCACTGTTTGAAATTTGAAATTGTTATGCACATGGTTGGTTGCTTTCAACCAAGTCACTTATGAGTGGAATAGTCGTTATATCAAACCCCCTCGTGGTATTACTACAGATACATTACTTAAATCCTTTCCCATGCAGCTTAAGCATTCTGAAGCTCTTTCTCTGTTTCCTTGATTTTATAGGTAAAGAAAAAACAAGGGAAGAAAGAACAAATGACTGTTTGCACAAGAAACAAGAGCTAAAGTTATGGGAAAAGTATGCATAGCCACAAGTTCTCGGCGAAAGGAGGACTTTCTCTGTTCACACTTTATATTTAATTTGCATCGCTGTGCTGTAACAGATTCTCACGCTGCAGTCGCGATTTCGATTTCCGGTCGCTGCACTTTACCTCGCAATGTTTTGTTATTATTTCTTGTAACTTGGTACGTCTGATCTCTTTAATTAGTATGACGTCAGTTGGACCGAATATTCTCATCTCTGGGGACAACTTTAATGGGAAATAGCTTGGTCAAATGTTTCTCAACATAAAACACACTAAGCAAGTAATTACTTGCTTTTTAACAGGTTCGATTTGCATTCATTACCGCTTACCTAAGGTACAGGAGCCAGTGCGTTCGTCTCAAATATTTTACTTCGAGATTTTACTTAACATATACACGTCTAAATATCTCGAATTAAACAAAATCTGATGTATTACATATTATTCAACTATTCTTAAGAACCTATTTTTCTATCTACTTCACGTTAACAGAGATAAGCGTGAGTAGAAATTATTTTTACTTTCTCTACTACGTATAGTAAGGGGGGGGGGGGAGTATTGTATTCGACCCAAAAATTCAATGTCGAGATTTCACCAGAAATATATGTTTTGAGGTCCCCTGAATCCAGAAAAAACCGTTTTAGAAAAAAGTGAAGTGTGTGTGTGTGTGTGTTTGTGTGTGTCTGTGAACAGCATAATTCAAAAACGAAAAGTTGTTTATCAAAGTTGATATTTAAGCTTGATATCTTTAAGGATGCGACACAAGATCATGAAGAAAACTCCTCAACCCAAAACTATCCTTTACATAGAAACTTTTTCGAAAATTTTGATATTCCTGAGAATGGCTCTAACGGCTTTGATTAAAATGTCATATCTTTAAGATATGTTTATGGCAAGCGAAAAGTATATTTTGAATTGTGTGGCTAAAGGCCATGTAGTGACTGTTGCATAACTGGTAAGCTGCAAGAAATACGCCAAACCTTACTGCACAAAACTGTAGATTCCGTTAAAAACAGAAGTTATGCACAAATGCATTTTTATGGAGTGAACCATTTTGGAGATATTCCTTGTTATTTGTGTGAGTTTTGCAAAGCTTAAACTTTCGTCAAATGCAACATCGTTGTTCTTTTTCGTATGTTGGCCTTACAAACAGAACGGGATCTCAAAGCTTCAACAGATTTGACTAACGCTCAAAGTCTACTGTATTCCCACATTCCCCTTGTACCTACCTACAAAAAAAGCAGCAGTAAGATAATTTCTGTAAATATTTATCTCGGCTAACATGAAGAAGATAGAGAAATAAGAGTTTGTAAGTATAGTTAATACAAGAGTAGTGAAAGTCATGTGATTGCATCACATAAGATTTTTTGTTCTATTTACTTCACGTTAATCGAGATAAACATGTAAAAGTGCTTTTATACACGTTTCCTTATAGTTACAATGGGAATAGGGCAATACAATAGCCTTCAAGCGATAATCACATGTTTTAAGATCTGGTCGCTATACATGGCCAAGAGAAAAAACAAACAAACGAATAAAAACTTCACATTTGATAGTATTGGAAAATTGAGACTAATAACAAGGAGTATCTCAGAAAAGGGTAGCTCAGTGGAAAAAAAAAAAAAAAAAAGTTTATAAACTGAATTATTTAATGAGATCTATATTTATTGTATATTAAGATTCTGTCATCTCTTACTGTTTACTAGTTAAGCAAAAATCATCCAGACTGAAGAACTTCAGAAGCTAGGTATTACCGAAGAATTCAAGTTACTGTATAGTTTGTCATGAAAACATATGAAATACGTGGTATTTTATAACTGTGATATCGTTACACAAGTTTATTTATGGAATGACTATTTTTGAAACATTTTCCGTCTAAAGAGTAATTTGAGATGTGTGTTTCTGTCTATTTGGGAACATCATAACCCAAAAATGGAAAATAACGAACTTGGTACTTAAGTGCACATTTTCCACGGGTACTACACGAAGTGTAGCTCTAATGATTTTGACTAAATTAGCATAGTTTAATATATTTTTATGACAAATGAAATGTATATCTTGGACTTTGAACTTTCAAGTCCTCTTAGTTTTCGGTGACTTTTGCATAACTGCTAAAATGTGAGAGCTAGACGAAATTGCAATTTATGTCTAATACACTTTTTCGTGCAATTGTCCATTTCCGACACATTTTTTTGTTATTGGTGTGTATTTTCTAGAACTTACACTTTTCACCGAGTGAGGTGGCGCCGTATGTGACTCGCATTCGGGAGGTCTCAGGTTCGATCCGCGTCAACCGACCATTCTCACTTAGGTTTTTTGTGGTTTTCCCTTGTTACTATGTGAATGATGGGGTGCACTTCTCCAGGGATTGCTTTTTCTTCATTTATCATTTTTCAGGTTTGGTTAATAGCGCAGTACATTACGGTAGATGTGGATAGATAGCGCAGATGCTTGCGCTCTGGATACTCTTTTATGGCCTCTCTGGAAGTTGCCGCCCGGGCCGCTGGGGCGCCTCGTCGCTCTCTCCCTAATCGAAGGAAGCACTGGTTGTGTGCCAGGTGTCAATATCTCTGCTTGGGACTTCTGTGCGTCTCTGGGCTTCGCTGACTCCGTTTTCTGACCAGCCTGTGGTCTCACTTCGCCTCATCCGTACTCCCTGGCGCAGTGGTAGGGTCGAGGTGTTCCCTTTCTATTGCCACACACACCCTTCCTGTAAAAACACACATATACCTGTAACGAAACCTAGAAGGGGTAAGAATTCTTAGAATTTAGCAAGTCACAGAGTAAAAAAGTTGTGTTTCAGATGCGAATACGAAGCTAAAGATCTGGCAAAGTATAACGTAGAAACTTCGGTGGGGTAGTCCTGAAGTACGCGGCACTTTGCTAAAAGTATTTCTAGGAGTTTTTGACGCTATCATGTTATTTGTAGAGAATATCTGTATGATGGTTAACAGGAATCACAGGGGGGAAACAAAACGTTCCCTTTGTCTCGCTCTCACTCTTTGTACCCCCCATACACACAGACACACATATGCACACACACATGCATACACACAAAGAGAAATCACTCGCTGCAGGAGATCTCAATGCGCGTATTTTCGGTGAATCTAGGAATGTGGTGTTTTGGACAGCCCTGTGAGACTATATGGTGCAGGAGAGATGTTGTTGTGGGTAACCACACAGCACAGTCTTGTCGCGGACTATACGTGATCCAAACTAAATGCCGCTACCCATCATTACTAAACATCGAACCTGGAATTAGATCTCCTTGATCCCGTCGCTACTGGCACGGGAGCGAGTCTATTCAATTGTAGCACGCGAGATTACACGTCCGGGTCAAGGTAATCTTATTTGAGTTCTCCTTAAAAGGAGTGTAAAATACTAATTCATGTAGCTTGTAATTTACTCATGATTTCATCTTGCAGAATCTTACACAAATCATCAGTTCCGCCGCAAAAGTGAGGCCCCTCAACAGTGTGGCCAGAGAAATTAAGGATAAATTCCTTTTTTCGACCAACCTTACTTGTATTTCTAGCGTTTTTTTTTCTAGTACTGGTATTTCTACATTACAAGAAAAGAAAATAAGCTACCCAGTATTACAGTAGGGGACCAGATGAGCTTATTCCGCGGTAACATGTCAGGGTCACACGTGGGAGGTCGTGGGTTCGATTCCCGTGACCCACCTTCCTGACCCATGGGTTTTTCGGAATTTGCCCCGGTCGCCAGGGGAATCCTGGGAAAGATAATTACATCCATAGAACTTTCTGTCCTTCCATTTCAGCAAATCGTTTTTACTTTCTCTACTGGTAAGTAGGGGAAGTACTGTATTCCACCCAAAAATCCGATGTCGACATTTCACCGGAAATATGTTTTGAAACCTCCTGAATCCAAAAAAGCATGTTTAGAAAAAGGTCTCTCTCTCTCTGTGTGTGTGTGTGTGTGTGTGTGTGTGTGTGTGTGTGTGTGTGTGTGTGTGTGTGTGTGTGTGTGTGTGTGTGTGTGTGTCAGCCTGTGGACAGCATAACTCAAAAACGAAAAGTAGGTTAAAAACCAAATTTGGTACTTAAGTTTCAAGGATGTGACACGAAGATTTTGCAGAAAATAGCCCCACCCTAAACTACCCTTTACATGGAAAATTTTTCGAAAACTTTCATTTTCTTGAAAATGGCTCTAACGATTTTCATTAAAATGCTTGAGATATTTTTATGACAAATGAAATGTATATTTTGAATTTTCTGGTTATAGCCCCTGTAGTCATATTTACTCTGGACGACTTTTGCATAACTGGTAAACCGTTAGAAATATACCAAATCATACTATACAAAAAATGTAGATCTTGCTAAAATACACAATTTATGTCCCAATAAATTTTCTTGTAGGGTAAACCATTTCGGAGATATTCCTTGTTATGTGTGTGAGTTTTGGAAAACTTAAAACTTTCGTGAAATGGATCATCTTTGTTCATTTTTTATATGTTGCGTGTGCAAAGAGAACGGAATCTCAAAGCACAAAGTCTACTGTATTCTAATATTCCTCTTGCACCTACAAGGAAATAAGCAATAAGATAATTTGTACAAATATTTATTTTAACTAACACGAAGAAGATATAAGAATAAGAGTTTGTAAGAATGGTTAACACAAAAGTAGAGAAAATCATGTGAGTGCAACACACATCCAATTTTTCATTAAGGTCTACTACTGTTTGATTCACAGCATGCCGTACTACACTTGGCCAGATTATTGGGCTATGGCAAGCTGGTAACACAGTTCGACAAATTTCAGAAACTGTGCAAATTCAAAAATGTAATTAAATTTTAATGCCGGCTTATTGCATACTTATATACGACCTATACACTTAAAATCTTAATCGATGTTTTCTCACAATTGATAGGTATTTTCAACATTTTTCTTCCTTTGCTTTGCAGTAATGAAATTCGTTGCACACGTTCACAGAGACATAAAGATGAAAACTGCCCCAGGTCACAGAATAGACAGTATACAGAAAGGAAAGCTTGAGTCGGCTCCTTTGATCTGCGCGTTGCGCGCTTCGCCATATTGAGACAAAGTAAACGAAGCGATTGCTACTTCCTACCAGGGCTCGAAACAAGCAGCTTTACGAAACGGAACTCTTAATCTAGCCGGCTAAATGAAAACTTTTACAAAAAGAAACACTAATGAAACCGAACATATGTTTAACTCAGACTAATACAATTTGTTTTCCCTCACATGAAGAAGTTTACTCACTAAAATGAGCCGGTATGATACATAATAATTCATATTGGGAACTGAAGACATTAATACATTTACAAAAGGTGCTCTGTTCTGCTGCACTTCTTTTCGCACTCTGTTCTTACACAACATTTCAGGGCAATTAAAATTTTAGAAAAAGAATAACGCACGAAAGCAGAATGAAACCAACAAAATTATGTTTTCTACTTATATGTATTAACAAAGGAAGACCTAGTAATATGAAATAAGTGGAAAATAGGTAGCAGTAATTAATAAGCAAGTGGCTCATTAGTTGCTTTTATTTACCACAAGAATAAAAATGCACAAAATCTTGAATGAGATTCTGCATACAATGAATCATAAAGTCTTGTTGTACATAGCAAAAGAAGTAAATAAAACACAAATGTGGAGCATGGTGCAATAACATAAATCACATCAGTAACTTTACAGTATGGAAAAAGTTAGGATTATTTTATATTAAGGGCTAGGGAGATCTAGGAATGGTCTTTTTATATCATGTCTATTTGCACAACATAAACTAGTTACAATTGCATTTATTTTATTTCATCTTTTTACAATAAAACAACAAAGTCTGTGTACATTCATATGACCTTCTCTGCCAACACTATTGCAGCATTAAAGAAAAATAGTGTTCAGGTGTTCATTGTACTTTTGTCTTGCTTGTTTAATCTGCATTTATGAAGCAACTACAGCAGCAAATCATATTATTCATACATGTGTCACCTTTATTAATTTGTAATATTTTTCACTTTTATTTTTATTTTTCAAACCTCTATTCACAAACTTTAAGAAATAAAAAATTCTCATCCTGACAAACAGCCTTATTAAATAACGTATGGGGAAATCCTCGCATGGTTGGCTGAATTGCACATTCTCCATTAAATTAATCAATGCGTTTTCAACATTATTTGTAGTCATTAATCTGAGAATATTGCCAGCGAAAATGCTCTCCAGATATTCAATGTAGGTTATAAAGGTTGAACTTGGACATTTTAGATTTCCAAAGGTATCCATATTCTTGTTCTCGTGTGCTTTGAAATGACAATACAGATTTGTATAGTTAAATTATTATCCTTCCTGTTTACCTTGTATTACTGGGTAATGTACATTAACAATTATGCACAAATTGCTGTGATTCTGAAATAACACCTAACTTATAGTAAGTTATAAATATATAACGCTGTTCACTTACCGTTGTTCATCTTTTGGAAAGCTGAAAAAGCTTATGTCCCTGTTTACATGTGAATTATTTCTGCAGTTTGGTGCCGAACATTGGCCGTCTTTTCTCTTACTCTGCTCATTATAACCACGCCGAAGCTTAAACTACATTAACACATATTTATACATTTTGCAGTAGGCTTATAAAACAATTCTTCAGTTATAGATATGCCCAGCAGCTAATATGCTCGAGGTAAAATAAACACAACGTATCCATTCGCTTTGGCTTCAACAACACAGCTGTTTACTCAGTTTACCCGGTTTCAAGATGGCAGACTTCGCGCATGCGCGCTAAATTTTGGCGCACTGATTTCTGCCGAGTTTCCTTTCTGTATACCCTCTATTCTGTGCCCAGGTTTTATTGTCAGCTATATCTAAGCATATATTTTTAATTTCAAGCACAAAAAAGTTTGAAAGTTTAAAAATATTTGGAAACACAGAGAAACCTAGGGCCATTTAAAAAAAAAGAGTTATTTTGAACCTAGGGTTAAAATATTAGGCTAATGTTTTCCTTTTCTTTTATTAGTCCTGGGGGACTTTTCAGTAACGTAAGAAAACTAAACAAATTTGATAATAATTTCCTGAACTATTTGAGCAAAATGGATAATATTTAGGCTTTAACGTGTTTGGATTACATTACACTTGTGGTGTAATTTTACAAAGGTTAACATTATTAGTCTAGAATTTCAAATTTTCAGCAAAATACCCTTAATGTATGAATTTAAAATTGTGTTGTGTGTATGGAGGTTTCCTCCGGATGCTGTGAAGAGCAAGAGACGGGCAGATCCCTTCCTTGTGGTGCCCCAAGGTTACAAGGGGTTTGTAGTTGTGGGGAAGGTAGGGAAGGGAACCCGGAAATTAAACCGGTAAATCTTTCCACGGAAAACTGATTTATTCATAAGCGCCTACAATATAAATCGTGTGCGGAGAGCACATCTTTTAAACCTTAACAAGCGCCCATCTAAAATTACATTGTGCAGTGATAACAGCGAAAAGGATCACGTTCTAATTACCACACAAGTATATAACTCGCTGCTTTCAAGATTATTAGTCCAGATAAACAGAATGTGACACTTGCTATGCTGGCTAGAAGTATCACATTGATAGTGAACGTAAGGGTGCCTACTTCATAATACTGTAAATGTAAATATAAGAGTAGAAATGAGCATAATACTTTAAGCAGTTTTCCTTTGTAAGCCCTCACAAGAAAATGTAAGATATAGGCTTGTTTGCTATTACTTTCTCTACTGGTAAGTAGGGGAAGTATTGTATTACACCCAAAAATTCGATGTCAAGATTTCACCGGAAACGTATGTTTTAAGACCCCCTGAATAAAAAAAAAATCATTTTTAGAAAAATGTCCGTGTGTGTGTGTGTCTGTCAGTCTGTCAATCTGTGAGTGTGTCAGTCTGTGGACAACATAACTCAAACACAAAAAGTCAGTTAAAAACCAAAGTTGGTATTTAAGTTTAATGTCTTATAAGGATGCGACAGAACGATTTTGAAGCAAATAGCTCCACCCTAAACTACCCTTTAAATAGAAAATGTTTCGAAAATTTTGATTTTCTTGAAAATGGCTCTAACGATTTTGTTTAAAATGTCATATATTTAAGATATTTGAATGACAAATGAAATGTATATTTTGAATTTTCTGGCAATAGCCAGTTTACTCTGGTTGACTTTTGAATAACTCGTAAACCGTAAGAGATAAACCAAATCTTACTACAAAAAATGTAGATCTCGCTAAAACACACAATTTATGTCTGAATACATTTTTTTGTAGAGTGAATCATTTCGGAGATATTCCATGTTATTTGTGTCAGTTTCGGAAAACTTAAAACTTTGGTGAAATGGAACATCGTTGTTCATTTTTTTATATGTTAAGCGTGCAAAGTGAACGGGATCTCAAAACTTTAAAATATTTGACTATCGCTCAAAGTCTACTGTGTTCTAGTATTCCTCTTACACCTACAAGGAAATAAGCAATAAGATAATTTGTACAAATGTTTATCTCAACTAACATGAAGAAGATATAGGAATAAGAGTTTGTAAGAATGGTTAGCACAAGAGTAGAGAAAGTCATGTGAGTGCAACACAGATATTTTTTTTTTTTTTTTTTTTTTTTTTTTCATTTCCTAGAGTTCTTAAACTCACATATGTTTAATATTAGCTCGAAAAATAAAAGGGGTATCTAGAGTTTGCTGAGAATATCCAATGAATCTCACCTTATCTGATAGAATTTTCCTTAGTTTTTCATAAAAGTAAATCCTAACAGAAAAAAAAAAATCCTACTACAGGAGAATAGTAGAGCTCATTAAAATTCATTATTTGATGGAAATAAATGCCTTCTAGTGTTAACCCTTTTAGTTAGTTTGGTCTTCCCTAAGCGTCACTTAACGAACATACTTCAAAGCTCGCGGTTCTTTCCATCTAAAGGACTTTTTATCACTCTGAATGCTGATGCCATGTTTCGAAACCAACTTAGCTGGTAAAAACACGACATGAGTAAGTAATCGAGAATAAAAGAATCTCTTTTTATAGGAATAATGGACGTGTATTAATTTGTGATTGGTAGAAAAGTGTGAATGAATGCATTACATCACGTTTTTTAAATCTTATTGGCAAGGCTTATGAGAAAACAAGATCGAAAGATAGTAATATTAAATAAAATTAAGACGTCCAGGAGATGGGTGGAAACGAATGGCAAGTATAGTTACGGTGCACGGAAAGTGAATTTAGTAAAACACAAGGCTTCATAGCTTTCGCTTCTTTCCCTATCTTCACCCCTCTCCAATGATAGCAGTATTCATGATACTGGCTGGACAGAGTTATAACCAAAGGCACGTTAACATGAAAGAGAAGTATTGATCATTTCTGATGACTCACTAAATCGTAACTCAAGCTACAACTGTTGCTTGTTTCATGTCAGAAGCTACACATCGCCAGATTATTGGTTCTGCGGCAAGCTGGTAACAAAGTTCGACACATTTTAGAAACTGTAAATTTACATAAATTTAATTACATTTTAATGCCACCCAATGAGGGCGGTTCATTGGTCAACAGTTATGCCTCACCCCTTACGAGACCCCGTAAGACGATAAGAAACTGAGGGATGCTCCCAAACAGTACATTTTACTAAATTTGTTTTGTGTACATTGAAACAAATGAACGGCCTACTAATACCTGAACTGAAGTGTGTTTTGCAGCTTTGGTTGACAATGATGTCGTGTGAAAAGAAAAGGTCAAGGTTATCAGTAAAATTTTCCCCTTTTTAGGTCATAAGCAATATTTCTCTATGTTTTCTTATTTGTTCGAGCGTACAAGAATATTGTGTGTACTAATTAGTCGTAAGCAAGGCATATTCTGATTTTATTTGCAATCGTTCTCATTTCCATGAGTCGTGACCACACGAGTTCTGTTACGTCTTCATTAACAATCAGCTTATTCAAACATGACACAACTAAGTCATGCATTCTCAAGCCATAGAAAAAGTTCAACGGCCAAAGAATCCACTGCGTGATCTACACTTATTCATTACATCAAACCATTTGCGTAGGTACTTGGCTGGTGCAGTTATAGGGGGTTCCATAAGCAATCCAACCAACCTTACTGTCAATTCAGGACGTAAACTCTTGTTACAGAGGCGTGAAAAGCATTAGATTCAAAATAAGTTGAGGTTATTTACTGTCTGAGGTTATATCTCCAACATATTGAAGCTTTAGTAAGTTTAATATATATGATTATTCCTCTATTATTACTTTTGACCAATAAAATGCTATGAAAGGCGTGCTTCAACCAATTAAGGTTGCTTATCCCATAATTTTATGACCTGCCTAGTATTTGACTGCTTTTATCATCTCCATAGCGTTTGTCTGTTTCTATCATCTAAAACCTAGCATCTGTTAATTCGTTTACGACCGTGATTTGCTTTGCGCATATATATTGTGACACTGGCCGCGGCGTACAACAAAAGACGGTCGAGGCCAAGCTGCTTCACAGCAAATACCAGGCACGTAACAACGCCGCTCAAGGTCAAGCCGTGCCACACCACTCACGCGAACAAATATGTGACTAACAACAATCAGGCGGCAATACACAAGTATCCGGCAGCTGGCGTGTTTGTAGAAGTTCGAGAAAGGTCCATGTTACATCACACCCGCTATATTAGGCGACGAAGCAACGAGTTAGAGGACTTACGGTCACAGACACGAGTCGGTCAGCGTGTGTGTGGTACAGTGGTCGTGAAAGATACCTCGCGTCGCTGTGAAGAAGTTTTAATGAGTGTTTAGTGATTGTATTGTCGGAGTTAGTGTTTGAGAGACACAGAAAGTGAAGAAAGGCAGTGAAAGGACTGAGTCAAGTTTACAAGAAAAAAACAGTTGTGAGTTGTAATATCACGAAAGAATAACTATTGTGCTAACGTCAGTGAAGTTGTGCAAACAGTTTAGAAGAAAATAAAAGTGAGAAAAAATAACTGGACTGAATTTTGTAGTTTTATAACAATTTGTATATTTTATTTTAGTCGTGAGTTATGATATAACAATTGGCATTCAGTGAGTTATTAAACCTGTGTTTGAATTACCAAAATACCCAGAAACAGTAGAATATGGTTTGGAAACATTAAAGATTTGCCAATGCTAAATGGATTATGTGAAATGTTGTTAGCTAATGCTGGATTTCTGACAATGAAGTCATTAATCCTCTTGCTCTCCAATATTTTTCACTGATGATATTGAAGAGAGCAATAGCAGTAATAGTAACCGCTTTTTATGTGAAATGTAGACACCGATATAATTAAGGAAAGTTGGAAAATAATAAGGTAAATGCTAGAAGATATGCACACGCAAACGTTATACTCCCAAATCAAGGATAAAAAATCACTGAGGTTCCACAATGAATGGATATCCTAATTAGGGACAAGAATGAGAGGGAACGGGTTGGTTTCGTTTGGGAATATGAACATTGCAGAGTAAAAGAATATGTTGAAGGATTGGTGCCTAATATTAATATGAAGGAAGATGGAATTACATTTATTATTCGAATGTTCAGGTTGTACGAACTATGAATGGCTAGGGCTAATACCAGACAAACATTTATGTAACACTAGCCTAGCGCCCAAAAGAAAAAAAACGTTGATAAGTGATTAAATAATTTTTCAACAAGCATAGTTAAACGAACACGTATACGTATGAAAGGGCAGAATAAAACTATGGTGCCGTCAGTTTTTAAATGGATAGGTGTAAATTCTTCAAATGTATTACAGGTTATCAAAAATTGAGCTTACGTGGTGGTTGTCAGTCATTTCTCCCCTCAGTATACTTGAGAAAATTGAGAACCATGTCTGGAAATTAAATGCTAGATAGGTATTTCCACAATGCTAAATATCTTCACCAATTATTACTCTGGAAAGCTTTTTGAAGCACTGGGTTGGAAAATAGGATATTATAGCAGGTACAATGTTACAAACGTAATAGTGTTATTGAAGGAAATAAATATTTACAACGAAAAATAGTGGATTGCCATATTCAGCATAGACTTGATTATAGATACTTAAAGATTAATTATTAACCCAGAACTTAAAACCACGCATATTAATGGTCTACAACTTGTACAAAACAAATTCTTTCGGAAAGCCACCAGGCCACCGGAATTACTGCTCTACAAGAATACTTGAAAAACTGTAGAATATTGTTCAATAAGTTCCCAACAGTTCCTGGAACTCACACAATCAACACTGGTATCAGAAGTCACCAGAGAATCACAAACCAGAATCACATATCACAACCAGAAGTCACAATATTTTGTTAGCGATTCACAAAAAATTGATTTTACATAAACTGGTCCTTAGTACAATATTTTTGCATTTTTATCATTAATCTTCACATGTATTTCTTTTCGTTTGCTGCCAATAGCCTATAATGCGTATATATGTAAATATGTTACACTTTACTCCAAATTATTTATATTCAATCTGTGTATACCATTTTCACAAGAGAAGCGGGGCCTTATGTTTGATCCAGGTCCCAGTGCCCCTGGCCTCAAGGGATTTTTAACTGAACATCGAACATGCCTCCCTCTTGCTAACACGCCATAATATAGATATTCTTTCTCTTTAAAGGCTGGAGGTGTAAGCGTCTGGTTATTTTTCTTTCTCTTCTGATTCAATGAATAGCGCCAATAAGTGAAAGGTTTTAAAAAATGCAGATATTCTTTAAAGTCATAATATATTGTAATGTATAAGTATCTATATTTATTATTGTTGATAACAAATTGAAAAGGAAAACAAATATGATGACTTTAAAATTCCGTACTCTTTGCATAACCAAGAGATAAAAAAATAAATAACGACCTCGCATTAGATAACCTCTATAAGTATTGCAAAATTCAGACAAATAACAAGGAATATCTCCAAAATGATTAACTTCACAAAATAATAATAATAATAATAATAATAATAATAATAATAATAATAATAATAATAATAATAATAATAATAATAATAATAATAATAATAATAATAATAATAATAATAATAATAATAATAATAATAATAATAATAATAATAATAATAATAATAATAATAAAAATCATTTAACCTAACCTGTGTGTTTTAACATCTACACTTTTTATATAGTAAGTTTTGGTCTTTCTCTTGATTTACTAGCAATGCAAAAGTCATCAAGAGTAAACAGGACTACATGGGCTTTAGCCAGAAAATTTAATATATAGATTTCATTTATCATAAGAATATCTTAAGCGTATGACATTTTTATCAAAATCGTTAGCCATTTTTGAGAAAATAAAATGTTTTGAAAAAGTTTTCATGTAAAGGGTAGTTTAGAGTGGAGAAATACTCTTCAAAGTCTTTGTGTTGTATCCTTGAAAGATATTAAACTTAAGTCCTAATTTTGGTTCATAACTGACGTTTCGTTTTTGAATTATGTCGTTCACAGACACACTCACAAGCACGCACACACACACACACACACACACACACACACACACACACACACACGAGTGCTCGTGCGCGCACACACACACACACACACACACGGATCTTTTTCTAAGGTGACTTTTTTTGGATTCAAAACATATTTCCGGCGAAATCTCAACATTGAAATTTTGCGTCGAATACAGCACTTTCCCAACTTCCTTATGTAGTAAAGAAAGTAAAACTGCAACTGTGTCGTTATAAGGTAAGCTTATTAATAAACGAATATTGAAAAAATTATCACTAATTTGTTGAGAAAATGATATCAGGTCGTCCAATGAGTTAGAATGGAACGAGTCTAATGTAAAAGAACGCTGATACTTGTGGTAGCTGCAAATTGGATTCTACTTGAATAAGCGATTGTTATTTACTTCATACACACAAGGAGATATCCAAGGACAAGCAGAAATACCTAATGGTGGAAAGGAAGAATCTCCATCAGAATGTCCCCTGGTACATGCATGCTAGGAGCTGGCGGTTTCCATTTAATATACACACGCTGCTTGAATTCATTAACAATTCATTCATTTCTGGCTATTCATTCACAGGAACCATTGAGCGAGAAGTCTTTGTCGTCGGTGGAAGAAGCCCCAGGGCAGGAGACATGCTTGAATTACAGCGCCTTGCATTTTCAAGGTCATCATCAAGTTCCTTGTGCCTCCACGCGAGGAAGCATTTGTCATTACAACATTCAGCCAAATAGTCACCTACTTGTCTTCAAAATATGATTTACGACTTCTATAAAATAAAAGTATTCAAATAAACATTCGCTTTTAGGTATTCATGACCGACAACTTTATCCGAGGACGAAAAACGGTATTCAAGAACAAAAACAATCCTCCAATGTTATTGTGCAAGTGTAAACAATAGGAGTCAAGTTAAAAGGCTTTAATATGCAGCAAAAACAAACGATATTACTGTTTGCGTGTTCTTCAATTTTTCAAGAAGTTTACTTTCTGTACTACGCGTTTATTTTTGAAAATATGCATTTCATTCAAAAAGTTGACATCAGATTTCACCGAAATACATGTTTTCAGACATCTTGAATCCTTTCTAGAAAAAGATGTGTACGCGTGTGTCTGTGTGTGTTAGATACATACCTGTGCAAGCTCTGGCCCTCGAGCCGGGCCTGGATTTGAAAATTTAGAGATACAAAATAACATTTGTGGAAATTATCGTATTGCTAATTTTCTTGTAGGTGCAAGGGGAATACAGTAGTCTTTAAGCGATAGTCAATTGAAATTCCGTTCTCTTTGCAAGAGATAAACAAGTGAAAAAGGACCTTCTATTTGAGAACGTCTATAAGTATTGCAAAATCCTGAGAGATAACCAGGAATATCTCCTAAATGATAGCTTCATAAAACAGATAATTTAACATGACGTGTATTTTAACAAGATCTACACCTTTTGTATACTAAGACTTTGTCTATCTCTTAGGTTTTACCAAATATACAAAAGTCATCCAGAGTAAACATGACTACATGGACTACACCCAGAAAATTCAAAATATACATTTCATTTGCCATAACATATCTTAAACTTATGTCATTTTAATTAAAATTGTTAACTATTTTCGAGAAAGTTCAAATATTTATAAAAATATTCCAAGCAAAGGGTAGTTTAGGGTGACGGAATTGTCTTCAAAATCTTCGTGTCGCCTCCTTGAAACATATTAAAGTTAAATACCAAATTTGGTTTTTAACCTATTTTTCACTTTTTATTTACGCTGTTTAAAGTCACACACTCAGACACACACGAACCTTTTTCTAAAAGTGCTTTTCTTGGATTCAGGGGGACTCTCTCTCTCTCTCTCTCTCTCTCTCTCTCTCTCTCTCTGTCATTGTCTATACCTGTTTTGTTCCCAAAAGCTATGATATTCATTAACCTCAATTACATTTCTTACATAAAAACCTACCATAATTTTTAATCAGAATGTTTAGTCGGCAGAGATTACATAATGTCAGTAAGCAAGGAAATGCTCGTTTTTCTAAAGCTCGTTCTTCACAGGTGTAGTTAGTACAGGAAAAACAAGACCTGATGATAATTGACTACAGTTTCCTGCTAATTATTTATGATAATTTCATGAAATTATTGCCGTATTCCATTGCTCATTCCTCATTCTATTTTCGGTAACAAATATTCAAGTATGAAGTAATAATGTGCATTTTATTTTGCTATTTAAGAGGAAGAAGACTATGTGGTAGGTTAAAATTTCATCCCAATACCTAATCTCATTCTGGATGTATTAATTAATTTATATCAATTTTATTCGGTATAATGAAAATCTATCTGCTTCAACAGATGCTGAAGTACGCAGTTAAGCTTTTGAAATTATATATCTTTTTAGCTTTGCAACAAATTAAAGGATGGAGATGTCATAAAAACAGCGCATTAATATATTAATTATTTTTTAAAAAATTATAACCAATATCAAAATTTCAATCGGACATTTTACTACCTATATTCTGAAGTACATTGGCAAAAATGTTTAGATCCCTAGCTAGATTTTTGTGGGGGAAGGTAGATTTTAAATATGACAAAATAAAAAAAAAAATTGTTTGCGAGAAAAATGTGATTAAAGTTTAGCCACACACTTCCTTATTAACGTCTGTAGAAGTATCTTCTTTTCCCCATCTGATTTTGTTCACCGATGTGCCCTTTCTTTTTGGCATTCTAACACTGGAGTAATTCAAATAACGTCACAAACACTCTAAATAATTTCAAAAGTAGGATCAAATGCACACGGTCACAACAGAAATCTGGTAAACAACAGAAATCGTCCAAGCCAAATAGAAGCATGGTAAATAAGTTCAGAAAGCAAAAAAATACAGAAGAAAAACACTGCCTTCTAGGGGATTTATTGGAGAACTTGTTCAGCTGTCTGCTTGAATGCATAGGCAGCAGAACAGTTAGTGCCTCGTTTAAAAACAATTGATTCCAAGGCTCTATGAAGTAGACCATGCCCTAACTCAACGCTTATGTGTCACTGTAATGGACCTCATTATACCCACTTCTTCATAACGATACTGCTATCCACCAATCAAAGGTTCACCTGCTAATAACGACACTACCAACCACCACTATATACTCGCATCTTAATTGCTGTTATTATGCTTTCGTCGCATAAAACCATGTACCTATATATGTTTGTGGAGAAGGTTTGTATGCTATCCATTTTACTATACAGTGTAACATCTACATGGTTTTCTCTACTCGCTTTTCTTTTACGTATTAAATTCGCATATCCTTCCATGCTAGCCCTTCAACATACAATTCATACAATTTTCTATGATTGAAACAGAAACGCAACACATTACATTCACACGATTTTTTCTATACATTTTTCTTTTATGAAACACAATCACACTTCTTTCTCTGTTATCTCTTCTACAAACAGTTTCTACAATTATTATTTATTTATGCCAACAAACTTATTGCTGGTGTTTTTAAACACAAGGGCATGTGTGGCCAATATTTAAGAGGTTGAATCAGGGCTGAAAAATTCAATACCATAGCCACGGATTTTCCGCATAGAGGGTTGCTTTAACCACTAAGCTACCATTGCCAACTTGCCAGTACGTCATTAAATTCCCCAGTTGATTCGTACTAGTAGCGGAAGATCCGTGGTTCGAATCCCGGCTATGGCATTGAATTTTTCAGTCCTGATTCAACCTGTTAATACCTAGAATTTTCCATAGCTTTAAAATTGAAATACAATGCATTACATTTACACGATTATCTTTACTCATGTTTGTTTTACGAAACACAATTGCATTTCTTTCTCTACTAACTCTTCTACACAGAATCTATACAATGTTCTATTGATTGACATACAAGGAATTCAACATCTTACATTCACACAGCTTTCTCTAATTTATTCAGAGGTTTTTGGGGTTGTTCAAAGGTGGTTTTGCATTATGTTTTCCTGGTGTTTTTATTTATTTTGTGTTCTTCATAGTATCCAATGTAAGTCTAAAAGTTGTGAGGATAAAATCGCCAAACCACGGTCGAAATGCGTTAATAGTTAGTGGCATAATGCACTGCATGTGCTAATAGTGTCTGCAACCACCAACTATAGCTCAAATTCCGTAGCTTCCAGCTGCGGTTTAGAGCAAAGTCAGCTTTGCCTTGCCTTCTCGGGGAGATGATGAGTTGTATTCTCTTCCAGGCGTGTTTAGAAAGGGAAATTTTGTTACAGCAATCTGCTCGTACTCGTCTAACAGCATGACTTCTGAATCTGCCGACACGAATTGCCTTTTCTTTGTTTACTTTTTATCTTCCCTTCTCCCCCTGCAGAACCAGTTGTCATTTGTGCAAAATAATAAGTAACTTTACTGAAACTCGTCCGTGATTTATGATGTACATGACATCTTTGTGCCTTGCGAACATGTTCAGCACATTTCACTGTCCAATGCAACGTTTTTGTGAAAGTAATGCAGCCTATAAACGTTTTACAACAGGATTACAAACTTCGGCCATTACTTTTTTTCACGATGGCTTTCCAAAATTTGTTATTTTGTTCTACGTTGGATATCAACCGGATACGCATTCTCAAGCCCATCCACGATGGTGCGACATTGTCTAAATTGTCTCTTGCATCATTTTGTGATTGATGTCGTTCTTTTTGCTTTCTCTACCATGTACAGTAAGTAGGGGAAGTATTGTATTCGACCATTTTGATGTCGAGATTTCACCGGGAACATATGTTTAGAGGCCTCTTGAATTCAAAAAAGGCATTGTTAGAAAAAGGTCCGTATGTTCGAAAATTTTTATTTTCTCAACAATTTTTCTTACGGTTGTGATTAAAATGCCAATTGTTTAAGATATTTGTATGACAAATGAAATGTATATTTTGAATTCATTGGCAATAGCTCATGTAATAATGATACAAAGCCTCAATTACGGTAAATCGTAGGCATTTTATTCGGAATGTTTTCTGGCATTAGCCGCTAAATTTTCTAACCCAAGCGCGTCAGTGGCCACTAATTTGAGAGTAAAAAGTTCGCATATCATGGCACAGATAACCCAAGAGTCAGTCAGTAATAAGTCACCTGATACAAAATACACGAGCCTTTTCAACCCAAGCGCCGCCTACGTATCACTAGCCCTGCCTCTCACAAATTAACACCTATTTTTCATCTGAACACAAATTCTACGATTTTTAGCTAAATTCTATGAACGTTTACTCCCTTCGCAATCTTAAGAATTTCTGTCACTTTCCTACTAAACCACCCTAACAACATTTACTTAACTCTTATGCTGAAGTGTTCACTACCTGGCTGGTTACTAATGACTTTCCTTAATTTGTGTTACTAATGCCCTTTTTCTCTGAACAAATATTTTAACTTTGGCTTCTTACATTATACATTCATTTAACTTATTGAAATTATTTATAGCAATTGTATTTCTATCGTGCTATCGCTTCTTTAATTAATAATTTATTTATTTCCGCTAGTATTCTTCTTCTTCTACAATCCTTCCTCACTCCATCATTCGCATTCTTCCTCGAGCGACCTATATGTCTTCTTCCATTAGATTTGTAACTACACGCAATCTTGGGCATTCTATCCTCGTTTATTCTTTCCACGTGTTTCTTCCAATTGTTCATATTTCTTCAATCTTCTCAATTAAATCAAATATTTAAATTCTTCGTGTATGTGCACACCTGTGAAAAAAAAAGAGTCATCCCCACATTCTAAGTGTCGATCGGAGTACTTCGTATATCTCCGTAAAAGCTGTTTTAACAACGTACATGAAAGAACTGCATAATGGTCTGTAACTGATAGCAAAATGATTAATTTTTCAGTACCGAAAACAGAACACAGAATAATGTGATTAAGAAAGCACTTATAAGTTCCTAGGTTGAAATCCCGTGTCGCTTGTCATTTCTTTATGTTTGTTAATTTTGTGATTGGATATGTAGATCATAATATTGGATTAATATAACATTAATATAACTGTGAAGTTATGGGCTTATCTGTGCATACGAAAACATAATTCTACTATCACTCGTTTTAAATAAATAAGAAATATATGTAAATAATCATCTTCTAAAACAAAAACAGAAAAAATAAATGCAACTAATATCAGGTGCATGAATCCTCAGCACATATAACTGCCCTCAACCTTCGGGGCATAGACAAAATTAAATACCTGCAATTATGTGGACAAAAAGCTATACTAGGCACAGCTTATTGACATTTTTTCCCCATTATGGCAGTCTGGTAATTGGTGATATTACATCCGTTGGTTGCATTAGTACCGCCAACTGTCCGTAACATATATCCATGGCAAATCTACGGCCATGGCTGGTGTTATTTATTGCGTCTGTTATGTTGCCACAGACGCTCTTGTTTATGAACACGTTGCAGAAAGACCAACCAATAGATTTTAAAACAAGATTCTGTTTAGACGCCGTATTAATTAATTGACTGAAACCGTTCGAGATGTGTGGACAGGATGATTATTCTGTACGAGTTCAATAATTTCATCAGATCTCAGTCTCACAGAAAGAACCAAAATATTCTAAAGTATTAGTGTTTACTGCTCACTGTTCAGTGAATTGCCAAGCTGCCGCAGCACACTTAGAGGTCCCTTGATCCAGCCCCAAGACGATACTATACGAGACCATAATGAAATTGTGAAGCCACGTATTTTGCATCGTATCGGGACAGCTTTAAAGGATAGACAATTACCTTTCCCTTAAGTGTAGAAGAAAGTGTTACTTCGTCTGAGAATATCACTTCATCCCAGTTGAAGTTGACATTTTCCTCTACGAAGGCAAAGCAAAACAATCTGTGGTCGTCTGTCAGATGTTTTTAGCTGCCGTTCGCATATGAAGTCCTGCGTCATTTACACGTCACACGTCACGCCGAGCTGATCCAGGTTAATTCAAATTTTCCTTCGTTTTAGTAGCACCTTGGAAAGGATTCCTCTCTCCTTCTGCTAATAAAGGTGCATCCGTTTCTGGAGTTGACACGCGCCTTCTTCCTGAACCAGGACGACCGCGTTCAACCCCTCCCTTGAATAATCTCACTCACTTCTGCGCTGTAGACGCGGGGACTGCAATTCGAGCTGCAGCTTTGCGAACAGATAAAACCACCCAATGGCGTCCACAGAGTAATACGGCATCTAAACAGAATCTGTTGGCTCTCCCGCAACGGGTTAAAAAACAAGGGCTTCTGTGGCAACATAACGGCTGCAATAACACCAACCATGGCCGTAGCTTTATCATGGTTATAATTTGAACAGTTGGCAGTACTAATGCAACCTAACAGATGGAATATCACCAAATATAACCAGACCGCACCATAATGGGGGAACATGGTAGTTTTTGGGGTATTACAATAAACTGTTTTCTCTCTAGAGAAAATAAATTATATATTCACCTCCTAGGAAAAAATTTAATTTCATTGAAACCTTTCTTTTACTTCAAAAATGGCTACCTACGTCTTCAAGTCCAATGGACGTGGACCTTGTTGCAAAAACGCGTTGTTATTTTTTGCCAAGCTTCTAACAACAACAACAACAATAATATTATTATTAGTAATAATAATAAAGTTGATAATAATAAAAGATTATTCGTTGTTTTGCCTGTAGTATCGTTTGAAGGGCACTTGGAGAGATTATCATCGAATACTTGTGTGTTCCATTGTGAAAGCTGGTGAAGCAAACCACACGACAATAACGACGCCGTTATTGACATTATTGTGTAGTAAAGGGGTGGAGTGACTTGAAAGCTTGGTTCCGATTTCCTTGCAGCTTTTGTTGAGAAAGGCAGCCTCGGCACTGTAATTGTGGCATGTACAGTCTGCCCTTTACCTCCCGGCACCTTGACATTTTGTCAGATTCAACAACCCGGGACATAGAGAGAGAGAGAAAGAGACACACACAATTCTGCTTTTCAGGGTCACGTGAAGATGAGCTGCTACTTTCAGAATTCTGTTTCTAATTTTGTACATTCTACCACATTCTGCTAAGTCGGTGAGCTTACGTAAACAGCAATTGTTTATCTCTGAGGTGTTTTGAACTGTTTGCATACAAACTGGACTGAACATTCTTGGTTAAATATCTTCCCAAAGTTTGAATTTCCTATATTTTTATAGGTATGAGATCAATACGTTGCACACTTAAGGGTTTTGTGTTAGAAACTACCACCAAAGTTCCAGCACAATCTGTATTATATTCAATATATTCACATTGCGAAAATACATTATATTCAGAATGCTCCATAAGGATCAAAAACTAAAATATCATAACATTTTATCATTTTGTAAACTCTGCCCAACAAACACTACCAATCTCGGCGGCGCCGTGGCCGAGCGGTTAGCGCGCTCGCCAACCACCTAGGCGGCCCGGGTTCGATCCCAGGGACCCGCATGTGGTATTCGTGGTGGACGAAGCGGCGTCAGGGCGGGTTTTCTCCGGGTACTCCGGTTTCCCCCGCCATCTCATTCCACCGGTGCTCCATCTTCATTCCATGTATCATCAGTGTCACCGCCTGCGGTGCCGTAGTAGTAAAAGCGGGCGTTAAACACTACAACAACTACCAATCTCTAGCAGGAAGAAAATATAATTGCTTTTGAAGTAATTAATTTCTTTGTTTTGATGGACATTGAAAGTATTTTATAACTTCTTTTGGGTGTTTAATTTTTTAAACCTAAACAAATTTTCAGATTTTGAAACCAAAGGCTGTAGTTGAAGTCACATAAATGTAACACATGCTGGAAAAATTCTAGGAGCACAGCACAAAATTTAATGCGTGTGGAGCAGAGTGTATTAAAAATGCAGTCAAGAAAAACCAAGTTTTTAACACATGTATCATCATGTGTCAGATTATTTGTTTGTCACACCTTGCCTCTTTTGTTCAGTAGTCTCTCAGATTCATAGCTTAGCCACTTCTTTCCACTAAATGTGTTTGAGCCCCTTTTGGCCCATATTTATTTAAACACTACCGAAAATTTCAGCAGAAAAGGGGCGTTTAAAGCTACTGGAAATGACATTTGGAGCCTGTGCTAGATCTTTAAATGATGGGATCTAAAAACTCTCACCGATAACTGAAGGTTTGGGAAACATTTATACGCATAAACCTAAAAATTGTCAATCTGATGAATTTTCGGTCATTTTTCAGTCCTCCAGGATCCCTTGATGTTCAAAATATGAATACAGTTTAATGCATGACTTTCTTTAACCTACTTAGCAAAACATCTGCTGTGTTTCCTTTTACGCGCCGCTGTCGTTGGTATTTCCTAAGCATTCTTGCAGAACATTTACTTATCTGGTACTGTAATAATCAGTGATTACTAGGCAGCAAAAGCTATACTTTATACTGTAACAAAGCACGCTTTCGAAACATAAAATGCCGGTTAAACAAAACGTAAAATACACTTAAATGGTGGTCATCTATAACTTATTATTCTTGATAAATATATGCATTAAAACAAGTACTTTCTCCCCTAGTTATTGTAATATAGCCATTACAATCTGTAATACTGATGGCTGATAGCTAAGGTGGTGACGTCTGTAGCCCGCACTCCGGAGGTCGCTGGTTTGATCCCCATGGCCGATCTTTCTGACCAATGGGTTCTTTCGAGGTTTCCCCGGGTCGTTTGGTGAATGCTGGGAAGGATAGTTACATCCCCCGGTTAACTGAGCGGGATGGCTCAGACGGTAAAGCCTATGGCCCGCATTCAGGAGGCCGCGGGATCGATCTTTGTGACCGCGCACTTTGACATGGGGTTTTCCGTGGTTTCCCCATGTCAGGCGAATACTGGGGTGCAGTATTTCATACCACGGTTTCCTTTCCACCATTTCCCTTCATTCAATACCCTACCAAACATACAACATACATTAAATTACTCTTAACGTAGATCAAATATTGTGGACGCTTTAAAAAATTAGAATTAGCAACTAGGGATTTCTTTAGGTCGTGTTCTAACTTGAGGTTCTCATTACTAAACCTCTACTTTTGTAACTACATGGTACTCTAAATATCTACATATTTCTATCCACCTAATGTTAATCAAGATTAAAATGTCTACAAATGGTTTCATTATAAGAGGCCGAAGTGACTGTCGAATATTTAAACGATGCTATATGGTGGCTTTGAAATACCAGATTCAGCCTTTTTCTGTGATATTGTGGAAAACTTCTGAATTATGATAGCACTTGAAATTGTAATTAATATTTCAGTTCATTTAAACAATATATTAGAAATGTACTGCAAAAATTGGTGTAGTAAGTTTTACAGTCTCTATTGGTAAGTAAGGGAAGTATTGTACTCCACCCAAAAATTCGATGCTGAGATTTCACCGGAAATATGTGTTTTGAGACCCCTGAATTAAAAAAAAGTACTTTTAGAAAAAGGCGCGCGCGCGCACGTGTGTGTGTCTGTGTGTCAGTCTGTGCACAGCATAACTCAAAAACAAAAAGTAGGTTAAAAACCAAAGTTGGTATTTAAGTTTAATGCCTTTCAAGGATGCGACACGAAGATTTTGAAGAAAATAGCCCCACCCTAAACTACTCTTTACATGGAAAATGTTTCGAAAAATTATTTTCTTGAAAATGGCTCTAACGATTTTGATTAAAATGCCATATGTTTGAGATATTTTTATGACAAATGAAATGTATATTTTGAATTTTATGGTTATAGCCCCTGTAGTCGTATTTACTGTGGACGACTTTTGCATAAGTGATAAGACCGTTAGAGATAGACCATGTCATACTATACAAAAATGTAGATCTTGCTAAAATACACAAATTATGCCTAATAAATTCTCTTGTAGGGTGAACCATTTCGGAGATATTCCTTGTTATGTGTGTGAGTTTTGGAAAACTTGAAACTTTCATGAATTGGAACATCGTTGTTCATTTTTTTAATGTGTAAAGAGAACAGGATCTCAAAATTTTAAAAGATTTGAGTATCGCACAAAGCCTACTGTATTGTAATATTCCCCTTGTACCTACATGGAAATAAGCAATAAGATAATTTGTACAAATGTTTATCTCAACTAACACGAAGAAGATATAGGAATAAGAGTTTGTAAGAATGGTTAGCACAAGAGTAGAGAAAGTCATGTTTCTTATTCGAAATTATATAAAATTCCTCAGTGCCGTTATTATATAATAATCCAATGTTAGTTTTATTTTTATTCAAAGCAGATGGTCAATATATCTACTTAAGTGGATAGAAATTATACAGTTCAAAATGTAATAATTAATTAAATTTCTGAAGGGCTCCGTAAATCCGGCCTTAAAACAGTATTAGCTAAATTTTACTTTCAACAAACAAGTTAGTGTCCTTGTGTTACATAGTTTTTGTGTAGTGTAAACCAAGTATAAAATTAGTACAATGTGTGTAATCGCAGAAAATATGCACTATTGATAGAAGGGTTAACATTCTGAGAGCATTTATTTTAAAAGTAAAGAGATCGCTAAAAATAGTGCGTAAAGCAAATGTTAAAAAAATAATTAAATGACGTTCACCTTCATAAAAGCCCTACAACAAAGTAAAGTGGCACCTATAGCATAATAATCTATTCTTGCTTCAGACGTTGAATAATAGGTGTCGAGGCTTTGATGACAGTAATTAGAGACAAAACACTTTTATGAAACGAGTTTCATACTTAGGTTAAGAGTGTCGTAATGACTGTTATACGTAAGTCGCATTGACTACTTTTTTCGGTCATAATTTAATGCCTTCCTTTCGGTTTTTACAAATACCTTGTGACTCTACTGCTAGTGAAATGGTGAGCAAGGCTGAGTTTATGTAGATGGCAATGCGGTGGTCATGTTTTGGCTTTCTTCCCATAATATGGTTTCATTTTAGTAGACCATTAAGTTTTAAGTACTTTGATATATCACTGATATAGTACTGAATATGTGTGCACAAAGTAACTGGCTTACATTTCTTGAACACGATGTTATTCTTTGGCTTTTCTCCAGTCCACGAATTTCTCATACATCCCCCTTGCGATAGTAACAAATTGCTAGTAACATTTAATGCTTCTGTCGCAATTTCCTTCGGTGTTAGTGATTCGAAATCAATGGCACAATGCCTGCCATTTTGAATTGCCGCTTAGCTTTGCAGCCTTGATTGATAAGTGGCAGCATCTTAATGTATTATCATTAAGGTACAATAATTAAGCAAATTAAACATACACATAATAAAAGAAAGTAAATGTACAGAAATAACTGTGATACAAACGCATAATATTAAACATTTTTCTTACAACACAACTTTAATACATTTTTAGTCGATATTCTTAAAAAATATTTCCCTTTAACCGTTCTGTATATTTATCTCCACAAGTTTTCTGCGTGTAAGTACTAAGTTCAGGAACCTCAATTGTAATTTTCAAAACGAAAAGTTACTTTCTTTTTAAATAAATGAATAATATTTTTGTAATAAATTCATTTTACTACCTAATCATAAATATCAGTTTCATGTCTTTGGTTAATAAATGCTAGTCTGCTTATTTTTGATTACATTTAACTCAAAATTTCACTGAGATTACATGATACATAAAAGTAATTCAACTTTCTTACTAAAAGACTACAGTAAATTCGTTAGGACAGAGCTCATTTTCAGAGGAAGCGGACGTACACAGTTTGTGAAGTTCATTTTGAGCTGCCCCTGAGCAGTAAACTGCGGTGCGTTGTTGATCTGATCGAAAACAATAGAGGAGCGACCTGTAAAGAATCGCTAATGTGATTTCAGTATCCACTTTCCGAATTCTCAACAGCAAAGAAGTGTCGAGCATATCTTCACGAATAACACCAGAAACTACTTGATTGTGAGGAAATTTGTACAATTTGCCCTTCAGGTTACATGCATCACGAAGTCCTAATTCACAAATCTGATGTTTTATATTCACACGACTTTATTTACCCTTATCGTTTACTTTTAGCTATCTTCTATTAACTATACTCAAAAATGTTTGTTGTTATGTGTACCTGATGTTAATGAGTTCAATATTCACAGAAAATAATTAATTGATTATACATTTCTTGTGAGGAATGCAGGAGACCGAAGCGATGGCAATTGAAAGCGTGCTTAGCAACTAAAATATTTATTTGGTTTCATAAATAAAAAGAATGGTGAATGTTTGACTACCAATGTCATCATGCCTTTATCGTTTACTTCTGCAATTAGCATAGAAATAACTTTAAAGCATGAGTTATTCGTCGTTTCCATTTGTTGCCAACGTGAGTCGTTTAGCCACAAAATTAATATTAAATAATTGTATTCTAGCGTGTTTTAAAATAAATTTGTGGGCATAAGTTCGGTAAGCAGGTAAAGTGGAAGGTCTGGAATGTTGACAGGCTGACATTAGATCCGTCGCACAAAATGTAAACAATCGTGGCTTGAGTCACAGAGAAGGAAGGGAGCACGATCACGTGACCACTACAGGATTGTGTTAACTTGTTAAATGGGATGTTAGCACGCATCATTATGTGGCACAAATTTTCAAAAAGGTCAGATTGTGTGCTTGCATATGAGGTAGAGGGCATAATTTCACCCTGTTCATTTGAAGTCACCAAATGACAATGTCATTTACTAGGACAATGTGGTACATTGTTAAAGCGTTTGTTCCCTCCTATTTTAGAATGACAGAATTTGCATTCGATTATATCACCATTAATAGAAAAATACTGTGAATCGAATTCTTTAATATGTTCCTGTATTTTCTCTTTGCGTGATTTAGGCATATTGTACTACTACATATAAAAACGTACCTGTTGCTGTGGCTAGAGAAAGCGACACGGAATCGGCACTTGAAGACAGCAGGACAAGATGCAATGTATATGCCCACAGACTGTACAGGGGGTGGGGGAAGGGTGGAAGCTCCGATGGCACTGACTAAAGTCCGTTAGTTTTGGTATTAGTGCTTAAGAAATCCTCAGCATATTTATTAGTTAACAAACTGTTCGCTTCTTCGGTCCAGCTCTGTTGCCAGACTGTGCAGATAATGTATTTAATACTATTCAGTAATCTCCTTTATCTTTCACGTTTGATGAGTTTGTTATTGGAATTTGAATGTCTCATCAGGCGGTTCTTTGTACAATACCTCACAACATCCTGTTCATTTTCTGAACCACGCAAAATAAGTGCCCTAGCATCACTAGGACTGAAATGTTTGAATGGTTGATATGAAAACACATTCATTACAACCACATTCTCGTGAGAGGAACACGCTAGTGATGCAGATTGTAGATGTATTTATGACATCACCGTGAAATGCTATGTTCTACTGTTACACCTTTCACCCCCAGAGAACAGAACACCTACCCGAATGTTTATCGTTAAAGTTTCAAACAATAATGTGCAGTTTACGAAGTGATAATGGAATCCAAATTCGGTATAACCATTTAAATTTATGAGTGTTTTAAACACAGAAATGTGGATGCAAAACTCACTCCGGAAGCCGTTAACTTTGTTTGCAAGCTTTACCTAGCGGCAAAATTATCATCCCAGTGTGATTTAGCTCTCTGCAAAGGAGAGAATTCCATACCTTTTGATTAAGTTGAAATTACTTGAATCTGTCGAGAAGGCGGGCAAGACAGGGGCACAAAGAGCCAAGAATTGGCGGAATGAACTTAAAGTTGTGCTCTTAAACAATAGAAAACTAGCAACCCCCTTATCCTTTGTGCTGTGGAGCGTAGGCGATGTTCTTTTCTTTCCCTGTCTGCAGGAACAGATAAGGGCGAGGGTGACAATTGAAATATTCCTTCGTCCCGACAGGAACATTCATTTCACGGATCTGGCACAAGATAAAGACCTCCCCATCGTACTGTAGAAGAGCGTCAAAAGGGAGAGAATTAGCAGAGATAAAGTACGGGAGAAGAGGGGAATGACGACGATGTTCATGAAGCTTCATTAAGATACATTATCAATTTATGAATCATTGCTGTCATTAGAGCACATATAAATCGGGAGCAAAATATACAGCAAGCTGACATCTGTGACAGTATAATATAGCTCATTTACCTGAGATTAGGCAGCGTGAGGTAAGCATTTACTCTGAAGATGTGTTAAGGATGAACATCAGCAACAGGAGCAATTCGTGAAAATATTCAATACTTCTGTTACTGTATCTACCACCTAATTATACCATTTCCATTAAATCTCCAATCCAAATATAAAATTAATTTCGGCGTCTTTCAAGAACTGATAAACTCTGCAAGTCGTCTTTCTAAAAATGGTTACTTGCTAAGGAAAGCGATGTGAAATACGTTTCTGTGCTTTTTATAAAGAAATAAAACACTTAAGAGTTGGGTATATTAATGGTATAGTTGCTGTATTAGTTTACCTTACGTTGAAGTAATAAAAAATACGTGAAATATTATGTACAGGAACATACTTTTTTCCCTTTACTTACCTTTCTAGAAACCAGTTGTAGCTATAGATCCTGCTGTATTAATTTCGATGGCAACTTATTTTCCCAGAAGCATAACCGACTTCTTGCAGTTCATTCTCTGCAGCTGGGTTAGTTCTGTTGTAATTAACAATGTCGTATCATTAACAGGAAGATGGTAATGTTTATTTAATGAGCATTATTCCCTATTCTTTAGAGTTTAGAAGTATGAGTGAGAGGACAAGTGTGTGTGTGTGTGTGTGTGTGTGTGTGTGTGTGTGTGTGTGTGTACGTGCGTGCGTGCGTGTATGTGTGACTTAATTTTTTTTGCAATTCTAAATTTTATATCGATGCGTACGTATATTTAGGCGACTATTTTTATTGTTTCACTTTGAGTCTTAAAACCACTTCTCTAGTTCTTTGCAATGGCGCCCGAATCAACGTCCTAGCTAAAGGCACTCTTACACTACACTAATTTATAGTTTTATACAACGCTAATTCACAACAACCACGTGCAGGCGCTTACACTAGCTCAATGACGTCACGAGCAAAACAAAAGCTGCATGGCGAACAAATACAGAATTTTATGTTCTGTCTATTGTGGCCTCAATAGTTGTTATCGCATAATTAGTCTTGTAGTTTTGAGCGATTGAAATCTGAATTCGACTTTGAAATATGTGTTTGTCTTGTTATGCGACATGATTCCACCATTGAAACGATTTGAGGGACTGGCCACTTCTCTGAGGTAGACAGATACTAACAACGGGAGCGTGGCTCGATAGCTGACTGGTGTGTAGGAGAGTGGACGGGGTTAAAACTATGATGTAGGGGAAATGACACAATGTCTTGGTTTTCTCCGTCTATGGTCTAAACTATAACAGCAAAAGCTTCCCTTAATCCTGTTTTTATTGCAACAAAAAGACAACAAATTATGGGTTCTTTAAATTTAATATACACAAAAACCGTCGAATCTATTGAAATACGTCAAAGGAAAAAGTTTTCATTCAGTTTTCTATGAATATAGCAATAAATCAAGAACCTTCATTCAATAATAATTGAGCCAGGTGACGATAAATTTGTTTGACAAAATATTTTTTCTAGAAAACTATAAACTTTTCAACATTTTGGTATTAGACTTTGTTGTTATTCACAACATGAGAAATTTGCTGTTAAAGTCTGGCGGATCATTTTACTTCCACCTGTATGCTTGTGGAACTTGGAAAGTTACACAATCACTAATCTTTTGAGACTTTTATAAATCGCTGTTTACGACGTATTATAAATATCAGATGGCCTGAAGTTATATCCATTGAGGTTCTATGGAGAACAGCGAACCAAGTTGCAGTTGTAGCGGAAATTAAAAAAAGGAAATGGAAATGAATTGTTAAGGAAAGCAGCAGGATCTATAAGGAATCCACAAGGTGTATGGAGCAGAGGTCGGCCTAGGAAGACATGGAGGAGGACTTAAAAGAGGAAGCACTTGAAATGGGGAAAACTTGGAAGGAAGTCAAGCGTTGGCATGTAGAAGTGCACAATGGAAACGTTTCACAAATGCCGCATGTTCCAAAGAGAACAGGAGGAATTAAGGCAAGTAAGTCAAGAGAGCGAGTTTACCACACAAAATCCTTCTAAACTCTCTCCATTATTAACTTTAGTTCATCATTAGTTTAAATGACTCAAACCTTAGTTGTTTTTTCACTCCCATGACATGATGTTTTGTCACGTTTCGTTCTGTACCTACCCAGAGCAAAAAGGAACTAATTCTAATAGGACGAAAAAATATTTATGTTACATTAGCATGACTTTCATTACTCACTCTCTTTAATTTTAATACCAGAAATAATTGTGTTCAACATTTCGTTGCAGGTACAAGGGTACGCAGGAAACCGAAAGTCAAATATTTAAAAGCAGTCGCTATATATTGGCTTTGAATTCCTTACTCTTTATGTAATATTGCGAGAAACAATTAAATAGTGACAGTACTTGATGTGTTACACTCACATGACTTTCTCTACTCTTGTACTAACCATTCTTACAAACTCTTATTCCTATATCTTCGTGTTAGATGAGATAAACATTTGCAGAAATTATATTATTGCTTATTGCCTTGTAGGTGCAAGACTGAGCGATAGTCAAATCTTCTGAAGCATTAAGATGACGTTGTATTTGCACGGCTAAGATATAAAAAAGTAAATAATGATCTTCCATTTGACGAACGTTTAAGTATGCCAAAACTTACACAAATAACAAGAAATATCTGTGAAGTTATTCACTATACAAAAAATTATTTGGTCATAAACTGTAGAATGCTTTAGTAAGATCTACATTTTTATATGGTAAGATTTGGTCTATCTCTTACGGTTTACCAGTTATGTAGAAGTCATCAAGAATAAACACGACTACATAGGCTAAAGTCAGAAAATGCAAAATGTATATTTCATTTGAGATATATCTTGAACACATGGCATTTTAGTAAAAATCGTTAAGAGACATTTTCGAGAAAATTTTCGAAAACTTTTCTATGTAAAGGGTAATTTAGGATGGAGTTACGCTGCCCAAAAACTGACAGGCACGCACACACACTCACAAACACGCGAACATTCTATACCATATCTTGTTGACGAAGAGAAGGATTCGCATTCGACCCAAAAATTGGATATAGAGATAACCCAAAATTATGTCTTTATGCCCCGAATTCAAAAGAAGCACTTTCGTGCGTGTGTGTATGAAGAGATTGACCCAAAAGCAAAATCGTTGGTAATTCATTCAAAAGAAATGTTGTATAACTTAAACTTATAGTAATTTTTTCCTGAATTATGCTTTATCAGAAGGGTACCAAATTTGTTATGTGCCATGCACATTGCAGGGCCATTTCAAAACTTCAGGCTGCTACTCGTTTTATGCGATTTTTGTAGCATTTTTACTTTCTCTACCAGAAATTCGATGTCGAGATTTCACCGTAAATATACGCTTTGAGAACCCCTGAATCCAAAAGAAGCACTTTTAGAAAAAGTTCCATTTGTGTCTGTGTGTCAGTGTGTGGACAGCATACATAACTCATAAACAAAAAGTCGGCTGAAAACCAAATTTGATATTTAAGTTCAATGTCTTTCAAGGATGCGACACGAAGATTTTGAAGAAAATTGCTTAACATGGAAACTTTTTCGAAAATTTTGATTTTCTTAAAAATATCTCTAACGATTTTGATTAAAATGACATGTTTAAGACATTTTTATGACAGATGAAATGTATATTTTGAATTTTCTGACTATAGCTTATATAGTCCTGTTTACTCTGCTGACTTTTGAACAACTCGTAAACCGAAAGAGAATAGACCAAATCTTACTCTACAAAAAATAGCAGATCTCGCTAAAACACACAATTTATATTATATTAATAGCATTTTTTTAGAGTGAAGCATTTTGGAGTTATTCCTTGTTATTTGTGTCAGTTTTGGAAAACAAAACTTTCGTGAAGTGGAACATCGTTGTTCATTTTTTACTTTCTCTACTGGTAAGTAGGGGAAGTATTGTATTCCATCCAAAAATTCGAAGTCGAGATTTCACCGGAAATACATATTTTGAGGCCCCCTGAATCCAAAAAAAAAAGCATTTTTAGAAAAAGGTCCGTGTGTGTGTCTGTGTGTCTGTCAGTCTGTCAGTCTGTCAGTCTGTGGACAGCATAGCTCAAAAACGAAAAGTCGGTTAAAAACCAAAGTTGGTATTTAAGTTTAATGTCGTTCAAGGATGTGACACGAAGATTTTGAAGAAAATAGCCCCACCCTAAACTACCCTTTACATGGAAAAATTTTCGAAAATTTTGATTTTCTTGAAAATGGCTCTAACGATTTTGATTAAAATGTCATATGTTTGATATTTTTATGAAAAATGAAATGTATATCTTGAATTTTCTGGCTATAGCTCCTGTAGTCGTATTTACTCTGGACGACTTTTGCATAACTGGTAAACCATTAGAGATATACCAAATTATACTATACAAAAAATGTAGATCTTGCTAAAATACACAATTTATATCTCAATAAATTTTCTTGTAGGGTGAACCCTTTCGGAGATATACCTTGTTATGTGTGTGAGTTTCGGAAAACTTGGAACTTTCGTGAAATGGGTCATCGTTGTTCATTTTTTTATATGTTACGTGTACAAAGAGAACGGAATCTCAAAGCTTTAAAAGATTTGACTATCACACAACGCCTACTGTATTCCAATATTCCCCTTGCACCTACAAGGAAATAAGCAATAAGATAATTTGTACAAATGTTTATTTTAACTAACACGAAGAAGATATAGGAATAAGAGTTTGTAAGAATGGTTAGTACAAGAGTAGAGAAAGTCATGTGAGTGCAACACAGCAGATTTTTCGGTTTCTTTTCCAAGACCTAAGTACTTCTTTAGTTCATTATCGTTACACGGTTCAATTTCGAGGATCTTGAGCCCCATACACTGATAACAGCAGAGATTGAAGATGGCACGGGTTGGTCCAAGATCGAGGGTACGTAGGAAAGAAATTCCATTTTTCTTTCCTCCCCTGGGTGTACATTTCTTGAGAATGTGAACGAGGCATGATTCCGCTTTGTCGCACCGTTCCACAAGGGAAGGGGGTAGCTTTTCCACTTCGCTGCTCCGAGTTACCCTTCTCGTTAAATAATGGGCCCATTTCCCAGTTCTCTCCTGCCTCATTATCAGCACCAGGACTGTCCAAGAATCGCGTTTCACTAATGGCGTCTTCCTTCTATAAGGGCATTGGCCGTTTCTTCCCCTCTTTTGTCATGAAGAATGTTCGTCCTTACAGTTTTCTGCTTAAATGATTCTCAAAGGCTGCGAAATCGTAACTTTGAAAAGAAACAAAATCAAGGCAATTCTATGGAAAACAAAAGTTATATTTTCTTTGAGCAGTATGCCAGTAAAATTATTCAATCACATGAACCAAGTTCTGGTTATTTAAGTATTTTCAAACTGACAATAACATCGAAAATACTAATTAAAGATACAATAATAGATCAAAGAAATATTTAAACTGCTGATGTTGCATTCTACTCTGAACTATGGACGTGCCAGTATTGTTGACATAAGGTTCCAAAAATTGCACGATGACCAGCACTGATAAAAGAATCTTGGAAACAGTAGAAATGAGATTTTTAAGAAGTATTGCTGGATAAACCTGTTTGGACCATATAAGGAATGACATAATTAGAGACCAACTAAAAACATAATTTAATCAGCAAAATCTATAAATACAAAACCAACCATATAGCACGGGTGCCAGATAATCGAGTAACCAAAATAGTTTCAAAATATAAACCCGGGGCAAAGTGCTGTGTGGGAAGACCTAAACGTCTACGAAAAGATGATCTTGCTTGTTGTTGATGATGATGATGATGTTTCATGAAACCAAAATGACTGTTTATCGTTTCAAAGCGGGAATTACTAATGCTACGAAAAAAATATATATATTTAAACTGTTTCATTGAACTCTTCGTGACCGCGCCCTAGCCTAGTGGTTAGACCATTCGCTTCTCACCAAAGCTGTCCGGGTTCGATCCCAGGCAACCGCATGTGGAATTCGTGGTGGACGAAGCGGCGCTGGGGCGAGTTTCCTCCGAGTTTTCCGGTTTTCCCCGCCATCTCATTCCACCGTTACTCCACCTTAATTCCATGTATTATCAGTGTCACCGCCTGCGGTGCCGTAGTAGTAAAAGCGGACATTAAACACAATAAAAAATCGAACACCTCATGTTTACTTTCTCTACTACGTGTAATAAATAGAAAAAATTCGCTGTCCAGATTTCACCGGGAATATATTTTGAGGCCCCCTAAAGCCAAAAAAAGAATAGTTAGAAAAAGGTCCGCGCGCGCGCGTGTTAGTGTGTGCGTGCGTGTGCGTGTGCGTGTGTGTGCGTGCGTGTGTGTGTGTGTGTGTGTGTGTGTGTGTGTGTGTGTGTGTGTGTGTGTGTGTGTGAACAGCATAACTCAAAAAAGAAAAATCGGTTAAAATCCAAAGTTGGTATTTAAGTTTAATACCTTTCGAGGGTGCGACAAGATTTTGAAGAAAATTTATCCACCCTAAACTCCCTTTAGGGCAACCTTTTTCGAAAATTTTGATTTTCTCAAAAATAGCTCCATCGCTTCTGATTAAAATGCCATATGTTTAAGTTATTTTTATAGCAAATTAAATGTATGTTTTGAATTTTCTGACTATAGCCCATGTATTTCTTGATGACTTCTGCATAACTGTTAAACCGTAAGAGATAGACTAAATCGTACTGTATTAAGAAGTAGAACCCGTTAAAACGCACTAGTTATGTCCAAGGGGCATTTTTTTTTATGGAGTGAAGCATTTCGCAGATATTCCTTGTTATTTGTGTGAGTTAAACAAAACTTAAACTTTTCTCAATTGTAAGGTCATTATTCACTTGTTTATCTCTTGGTCGTGCAAAGAGAACGGAATTCCAAAGCTTTAAAAGATTTGACTATCGCTCAAAGCGATATTCTCCTTGCATCTTCTACAAGAAAATCATCAATAAGACAATTTTTGCAAGTGCTTATCTCGGATAACGTGAAGAAGATGAGGTATAAGGATTTGTAAGAATAGTTCAACAGTAGAGAAAGCCATGTGAGTGTAACACATCTTATTTTTTCAATATTTTATCTCTATTGTACCCAGTGTTACTATACAGTTTTGTTAATCATATTAAGCAAGATCATGTGGAATCTGTTTATGCGGTGCCAGCTAGTGGTGGTCCCAAGCTTGGTTGTAAATATTTTGGTTAGTTCAAGAGGAGATCACTATGCATTATGTGAACTTGAAAGTTATGCATTTTTGGGGATTCATCAGAACGTGTCATAGATGAACATTGACACAGAAAATTAACATCTGAGTAGCCATAGAAGTAAAGGCCCCTTACTTAGAATAGCGACGTCATCAGCAAAGTGAAGCGAGGCTCAGAAGAAAAACCAGAAATGTAAATCAGACACTGGAATGGTCGTAGAGCGCTGCCTTCTTGAACATCGGGGTAAATTGCTTTGGAATGTGATTGAATACTTTCATACTTAACTGAGAAGGTATGTTTACCGAGGTAACAGTGAACTATTCTGTATAGAGTATTGGAAAGAGAGGTGTTTGATCGATGAGTAGGCCTTCATGTCATACTTTATCAAATACGTTTTGGACATCAAAACAGACTGATTTTTCTTCGAAGTTACCTAGTTCAAGAATTTGATGCTGTTGTGGGAAAGAACGGTGCGATCTGAAACCGAACTGTGTTGGGGGTGTAATTCCTTGAAGACGCATGAGTACAACTTTTTTAGTGATTTTCAAGCGGCCATTATTTACTTACGAGCAACGGCAGAACTTGAAATCAAGTTTGCATTAATGGATGTATTAGAGCTAAATAATCTATACGTTTAAGTATATTATATGATCACTGTATGAGGAAGGTTGGAAGACCTTAGTATAGCACCTTTGAGTATGTGATTGTTTTGGGCATAGATGGGGAGAACCGGCACATTGTGTCACTTCCTCTACACTGCAGTTTTAATCCCTTCCACTGCATCACAGTGGTTAGGTATCGGGCCACGTCTCCCGCTATGGTCTGTCTACCTCACAGACCGGCCAGTCCATCAAATTATGTCAATAAGTGGAAAGGGTGAATACTCTATTGCACTGCTGTCACCCTATTCCCCATGCCTGGTTTTGGGTATTCTGAGGTCAGGACTGCAATATTCAATGCCATAGTCGGGATTTGAATCACGGATCTTCGAGCGGACTGCACTAACCACTGAGCCACCACGGCCAACTTGCCAGTATGCCACTAAATTCCTCAACCAATTCATATTTTCCCCGGTAGGCCTCTAGGGAATCTCACATCTGAGATAAGATCCGTGGTTGAAATTCCCGCTGTGGCATTGAATTTTTCAGTCCTGATTCTACCTATCAAGTTCACTGCAGACGCATTAGCGGCGTTATGTCAGTGGTATACGTTGTGTATTATGTTGGCAACACAAGGTGGTTCGTATAGCTTGATACATCAAGGCAGCTTGTGGCTGTAATTTTTACTGTGGTCCTATTCTTCGCACCTCATACATTAAGTAACAGTACATATAGGTTTAGGGGGCGCTACTGCATAATACAGCCTGGTTAACTCATTTAATATATCTTCATTGTTTGCGTTGGGCTTGAGGTCCACAAAGAATAGAGGCAATGGTAGGTGAGTTACTGGATGATATACAGGAAGCATTTGTGCTGTCCCACATAGTCTCTAAGACTCTGATCACCACTCCTAAACTGCGTTCAGTTTTAGCTTAATGTTGCGCATGTTTTCATCTAAGTCAGCACACTTACAACTGTATCAAACAAGAATTTTTCTTTCTAGCAGTTTGCAGTGAAGGAAACTTATGCAGGGCATTTATATTGGTTACATTACTCAGGTAAATTGCTAGTGGCTTTATTAACTTCTCATTGCTCATCATGCTTCCATTAGGATTAGCAAATATGCTTTCCAAAAGGGTTTGCAGTTGCAAATGGGCGTTTGTTTTCTAGAGGAACATTGTTAGAGTTTAGCTTAATTTGTTTTGTCACATTAGTAACTTCTATGAAAGATGGCAGGGTCAAGATGAGATAATCTATACGAAAGCAGAGCACAAGCTCACACTATTGAGCACTAACTACTAATTTAGTGCAGCTTTTCATTGTAGTATCAGGAAATCAAGTTATTTAAATACTTTTAGTCACAGCATAACTTCACTTAAATAAAAGACGTAGAAGACTCCATACCATAGGTCATGGCCCACCTTGCTTATGGGAAAACTGCGCACATAACCTAGATACTAAATAAGTAGTGCCTTAGATATATAATCTGTAATAGTAAATCCAGCCTCTTGGTGTTGTCCTGAAGGGTGAGCGACGGGAAGTAGGGACTGCTTGCTGGGCGGGGACTCTAAGTGCCCATGACGGCTACGGTAGCCCCAGAAACCGACACAACAGGCAATGGTATGGGTGGAGCACACTCATTATGCGGGATGAGGGAAACTCTGCCAACCCTGACAACAAATCCGCTGTCTTCTACGCTGGGAGCTGTGTAACCCTTCCACGTAAGAACCACGATCTACTTATAAGCATTGGAAATAGAGATGCAGACGGAGATTTGGATGACGCTAAAGGTGACAACAAAGAACTGGGAATCAAAGACACTTTAAAGTTAGGAGCGGTATAGAAGATAAAGAATAATAATCATAAATAGGGCAATTGAAGGAACTATGTCTAAATGATCGATAACAACAGATTATCAAAGTCGAGTACCACCGTATAAGAAAAACAAATGCTCGATCTACGAACATGTTCTTGAAGTCGCAACAGACTAAAGGCCTAATTAATGAAAAAGTAATATTAATCACTATTATGTCACACTCATACCATTCATTTTTACTTTATCTACTGCAAGTAGGGGAATTTGATGTCGAGATTTCACCGGAAATATATGTTTTCAGAACCCCTGAATAAAAAAAAAAAAAAAAAAAAAAAAAAAAAAAAAAAAAAAAAAAAAAGCAGTTTTAGAAAAAGGTCCTTGTGTCTGTGTGTCTGTCAGTCTGTGGACAGCATAACTCAAAAACGAAAAGTAGCTTAGAAACCCAATTTAGTACTTAATAATGCCTTTCAAGGATGCGACACGAAGATTTTGAAGAAAATAGCCCCACTCTAAACTACCCTTTACATAGACAATTTTTCAAACATTTTTATTTTCTTGAAAATAGCTTTAACGATTTTGATTAAAATGTCACATTTTTTAGATATTTTAATGACAAATGAAATATATATTCTAAATTTTCTGGCTATAGCCCCTGTAGCCGTATTTACTCTAGACGACTTTTGCATAACTAGTAAACCGTTAGAGATGGATCAAATCATACTATACAAGAAATTTAGATGTTGCTAAAACATACAATTTATGGCTAAACAATTTTTTTTGTAGAGTGAATCATTTCAGAGACATTCTTTGATATTTGTGTAAATTTTGGAGAACTTATACTTCATTTTTTTATGCTAACTGTGCAAAGAGAACGGGATTTGAGAGCTATACAAGATTTGATTATCACTCAAAGCCTACTATATTCCCATATTCCCGTTGCACGTGCAAGAAAACGGTCAATAAGATAATTTCTGCAAATGTTTATCTCAACTAACACGAAGAAGATAAGAATAAGAATTTTCAAGAATGGTTAGTACAAGAGTAGAGAAAGTCATGTGAGTGCAATACATATAGTTCTACTTTCTTTTTTATTTCTATTTTATGCCTGTATGTGCTTATACTTCCTAAATATTTAATACAGCTTACTTGCTCAGTTATTTCTGTTCCAATTACAATTTTTGGTCTCCTGTAATAAGGTCCAAGAAAAGCCACAGATTTTGTTTTCTGTCTTGATATTTTTAAGTTGTATGCTTTTATTATTTTGCGCAATTCATGAGATGCCTTTCGCAATTAATTTTCTGTGAAAGCTCGAAAATGAATTTTAGCGCAATATATAACTTCTACCCATCAAAGATATCTGCCAGGGAAAGTAACAAAGTAAATCTTCTAAAATGAGAACGTTTTACCCATACCCATTCTGTAAACTTACGCAGGGGTCCTGAAGCTGTGAATACTATTAAGGTTTTGGACATCCCTTTCCCCTGCAAGCAGGCGCAACCGGAAGTAACAGTTTATGGGAGCAATCACTTCAGGTGAGTTATCTTCCACTCCACCCCTTTTCAAAATCTGATCATTTTAAAGCACTAATATTGCCTAAGGTGGAAAACAACATATGTAATAAACCTCTTCCACAGTGGCTTCCATAATTTCAGACAATCTAGCACAGAAACGTAACCGCAGATATGGAGCTCGGTGGTATGTGATAAAATAATTATATTTGTGTCATCATTGAACTTGCAAACTATGTTCATAATATCTACTGTGTAACAGTCACATAGATCTCCGCGTCCGCTTCACTGAGAATTACAGAAAATTGAGTGTATATTATGCTAATGTATACCAATATATCGAAGATATATGGGCAAAATTTGCCTAAAAGTTTTCGCGATGCAACCTTATAAAAGTTGATTAGTTGCACTCACGTGACTTTCTTTACTTACTCTTGTACAAACTACTCTTACAAACTCTTATTCCTCTATCTACTTAATGTTAATAGAGATATTTGCAGAAATTATCTTATTGCTAATTTCGGTGCAAGGGGAATATAGCAATGCAGTAGGCTTTGAGTGATAGTCAAATCTTTTAAACTTTGAGACTCCGTTCTCTTTGCAGGGTCAAGAAATAAAAAGCGAATAACTACTTTCCATTTGAGAGAAGTAGGTATAATTGTTGCAAAACTCACACAAATAACAGGAAAATCTACGAAATGGTTCTCTTCACAAAAAAGTGCATTTGGACATAACTTGTGTGTTTTAACGAGTGTTTTACATTTTTTGTATGCATAGTAAGGTTTTGTTTATCTTTTACGGAGCACAGTTATGCAAAAGTCATCAAGCGTAAACAGGACTACATGGATTATAGCCAGGAAATTCAAAATATGCATTTTATTTCCCATTAAAATATCTTAAACAAGACATTGTTGAGGAAATCAAAATTTTCGAAAACTTTTCTATTTAAAGGGTAGTTCAGTTTTGGAGGAATTTTCTTCAAAATGTTTGTGTCTCATTCCTATAAAATATTTACCTTAAATAGCAGCTTTGTTTTTTAACTGACTTTTTGAGTTATGCTTGTTTATAGATAGAAACACACACACACACACACACACACACACACACACACACACACACACACACACACACTGACCTTTTTCTAAAAATTCTTTTTTGAATTCAGGAGGCTCAAAACATATTTCCGGTGAAATCTCGACATCGAATTTATGGGTCGAACACAATACTTTCCCTATTTACCTACTCTGCGTAGTAGAGAAAGTAAAAAAGCTACCCCGTAGCGCCTGCTTCTAGCGCGGAGGACCCGGGTTGGATTCCCGACACCGGCATGGGAATTTTCCCCCGCTAAGTGGTCAGGTGGGGGTGCTGTCAGCCTCGTATGCTAATTGGATAGCTATCCTGCTGGAAAGGCGGCATGCCTAAAAGGTCAAGTACTGGCCCTAAGGTCGGAGGAGTCGGTTCGCTGACACCCACCATCCCCATCTTGCACTCCTCCATGGCTTTGTCTGCGGCTGGAGGACGCAGCAGCCAGGTAATAAGGGTGCCCTGTGTACGGCGGAGATGCCCTAGGGACGTATTATTATTATTATTATTATTATTATTATTATTATTATTATTATTATTATTATTATTATTATTATTATTATTATTATTATTATTATTATTATTATTATTATTATTATTATTATTATTATTATTATTAATATTACTACTACTACTACTACTACTACTACTACTACTACTACTACTACTACTACTACTACTGTCCGGTCTGCTGTCTGATAAAGGAAAAATTGATAAAGACAGTGCTTGAAAGTCCGCGAGTTCTGGTGGTGTTGGTATGTTTTCAGTGATATATTGTCCGATATCTGATTTATAATAAATGGTGTTACATTAAAAATATACATATTATCTGTGCATCTCCTTTAATAACTTTGCTCATTCCAGTTTACTGGCTACGCTTTGCTTGTTAAACAAATTCCCCAGAAAAAAGAGCAGGTTTAACCGCATTAAGTTTTCGCACTACGTTATTTCACTTGCCATTGTTTTTGAGCACTTCTGCTTGTAATTAACGCGTAATGAATGAGCAGTTGCTTTTTTGTTACCTTCCCGTTTCACGCAAAGAGATAGAAGCCTTTAGCTCTCTTTTGTTTGGTAGCATATGAAGTAAGAAGCACGTAAATGTGTCACTGCAAATGTCTTTGAAACAGTTTTTATTCTGTAGCTGGGACACATTCTGCTACATAAAAGGAACTCATTGCACCAGCTCTCCAACACTCTCCTGCTAAAACAAAAGAGCGCAAGTAACAAATGACTGTCTGGAAACCTGGCAAAACTACCGTAAATGCATACATTTTTGTTTAACAAGTGCTCATAAACGTACCTCAGTAATTAAAACACAACATTCTCAACTTCTTTAACAAATTTAGATTTCTCTGAATGAAGGAAGCACTACTTTTTTATTATTAAGTTTAATAACCGCGCATTAAGTAAACCTAAAACTAACTCCCACGAGCAAATGTGTTAGAAATGACTTTCTCTACTCTTGTACAAATGCTTATTTCTCTATCTTCTTCATGTTAGTCAATATAAACATTTGCATAAATTATCTTATTGCAAAGTTTCTTGTAGGTACAAGGGGAACATGGTTATATAATATTAATAAGCTTTAAGCGATACTCAAATCTTTTAAAGCTGGTTGGCATATGATGCCTTTGACAGTCCTTTCTCTTTGCTTGGTCAATAAATAAATAAACGAAATAATTGACTTCCCATTTGAGAATGCTACAAGTATTGCGAAGTTCAGATAAATGACAAGGAATATCTCTAAATGATGCACTCACATGACTTTCTCTACTCCTGCACTAACCATTCTTACAAACTCTTATACCTCTATATTCTTCGTGTTAGTTGATATAAACATTTGCACAACTTATCTTATTGCTTATTTCCTTGTAGGTACAAGGGGAATATTAGAATACAGTAGGCTGTGAGCGATTGTCAAATCTTTTAAAACTTTGAGATCCCGTTCTCTTCGCACTCTTCACATATAAAAAATAAACAACGATGTTCCACTTCACGAAAGTTTTAAGCTTTGTTTCCTGAAACTGACAGACATGATAAGGAATATCTCCGAAATGGTTCACTCTACAAAAAATTTATTCAGATATAAATTGTGTATTTTAGCGAGATCTACATTTTTTGTACAGTAAGATTTTGTCTATCTCTTACGGTTTACCAGTTATTCAAAGGTCATCCAGAGTAAACAGGACTACATAGGCTATAGCCAGAAAATTCAAGATATACATTTCATTTGTCATCAAAATATCTCAAATATATGACATTGTAATTAAAATCGTTAAAGTCATTTTTAAGGAAATCAAAATTTTCGAAAAATTTTCCATGTAAAGGGTACTTTAGGGTGGGGCTATTTTCTGCAAAATCTTCGTGTCGCATCCTTGAAAGGCATTAAACTTAAATACCAACTTTGGTTATTCCCCGACTTTTCGTTATTGAGTTATGCTGTCCACAGACTGACAGACACACACGGAGCTTTTCTAAAAATGTTTTTTCTGGATTGAGGGGGTCTCAAAACATATATTTCCGGTGAAATCTCGATATCGAATTTTTAGGTGAAATACAATACTTCCCGTACTTACCAGTAGAGAAAGTAAAAATGTACTTGACATAAACGGTGTGTTTACGGTTTAGTAGTCATGCAAAAGTCATCCAGGATCAAGGGGATTTCTGAGGACATGCCCAGATTCATTTGTTGTAAAATTTTGTTAAACCTGTCATTTTAATCAAAATTGTTAAATCCATTTTTGTCAAAATCAGCATTTTTGAAAAATAGTCTACGTAAAGAGTGGTCTGGAGGTGAAGGATTTTTTTGATTAGGTATTCCACTCGTACCTGTTGGTCGTGGTACTATCGCATATATGAAAATAGCTTATGACAGAGAGGAAGAGTGTGGGATTGTAACTCACGCAATTTTTATTCTCCATTCTGCATTCTATTTGTGAATTCTGTTTACTCCGTCATTCTTGCGGAGGAAACCATGCGTGCGATTTTAGCCAAGGCACTACAAGGCACGAAGAGTTCTGCGTGTTCTTCACGCTGTAATTACTGGGGAATTAAGAAACATGCGTTCATTTCCTCGGCGTTCCCCGTAACGTCTCTTCTGCTAATAATTACGCGCATCGTTGATAAACAAGGCTTCATTCTAATAGACATTCCAAAGCATAACCTTCAATTTTTTCAAATAATTATTATTACTAAGTATAGTATCTAGGGAGGCGTAAAAGTTGGGAACAAGAATATTTCTACATAGTCTGAAAGCAATTACCCTTGTAACTTAATCGCTTTTATTTGCTAAGTCACACTGAGCAACCCAAACTGCCATTTATATGAAATATTTTTCAAAATGTTAACTTTTCTCAAAAGTAGCTGTAACGATTTTGATTAAAACAACCTATGTTTAAGTGAGTGAGTGACTGTGTTGGGTTTAAGGGCCCGTCGACAACTTGGTCATTAGGGCCCCACCTATGTTTAAGGATACCTATCTGTGAAATTTTGAAAATCTACAGTTTTTATTGCATTGATTTGACATTGTAACACAACAATAACTGTTTAGTGAGCAGTAAAGCTACCACATTTCATATATTTAGTCAAATTAGTTGCTAAGATATTAATATTTTACTCTTTTTTAACTTTTTTACTTTCTCTACTGGTAAGTAGGGGAAGTTTTGTATTCCACCCAAAAATTCGATGTCGAGATTTCACCGGAAATATATGTTTTGAGACTCCCTAAATCCAAAAAGCGCATTTTTAGAAAAAGATTCGTGTGTGTGTGTGTGTGTGTGTGTGTGTGTGTGTGTGTGTGTGTGTGTGTGTGTGTGTGTGTGTGTGTGTGTGTGTGTGTGTGTGTGTGTGTGTGTGTGTGTGTGTGTGACAGCCTATGCTACCCTTTAGATGGAAAATTTTTCGGAAGTTTTGATTTTCTTGAAAATGGCTCTAACGATTTTTATTAAAATGTCATATGTTTGAGATATTTTTATGACAAATGAATTGTATATATTTTGAATTTTGTGGCTATAGCCCCTGTAGTCGTATTTACTCTGGACGACTTTTGCATAACTGGCATACTGTTAGAAATAGACCAAATCATACTATACAAAAAATGTAGATCTTGCTAAAATACACAATAATTTATGTTCGAATAAATTTTCTTGTAGGTTAAACCATTTCGGAACTTTCGTGAAATGGAACATCGTTGTTCATTTTTTGTATGTTAAGTGTGCAAAGAGAACGGAATCTCAAAGCTTTAAAAGATTTGACTATTGCACAAAGCCTACTATATTCTAATATTCCCCTTGTACCTACAAAGAAATAAGCAATAAGATAATTATGTACAAATGTTTATCTCAACTAACGCGAAGAACATATAGGAATAAGTGTTAGTAAGAATGGTTAGAACAGGAGTAGAGAAAGTCATGTGAGTGCAACACATCAGATTTTTACTTTCCCCACAACGTATAGTAAGCAGGGGAACTGTAGTATTCGACGCAAAAGTTCCATATTGAGATTTCACCAGATATATATGTTTTGAGGCCCCCTGAATCCAAAAAATTAGTATTTAGAACAAATTCCACACTTATGCGTGTTTGTGTTTGTCTCTGTGAACAGCATAACTCGAAAAAACAGTCGCTCAAAAACCAAAGTTGGTTTTCACTTTAATATCTTACAAGGAAGATTTTGAAGAAAATTCCTCCACTCTAAATATCCTTTAAATGTTTAACTCGACTGACATGAAGACTATAGAGAAATAAGTGTTTGTAGGAATAGTTAGTACAAGAGTAGAGAAAGCCATGTGAGTGTAACGATCAGATATTTTATTTTCTACTTCTTATGTTAATTGTGTGTTTCATATTATACATCATAACATATGCAGTCGTAAAGCATAGTGCATAAGCTTAGAAAATCTTACTTCCAAATCATGGCCAACTTCCTTTATTGCATTAAAATCTTCAGAGATTTTGCGTTTTCTTAAGTGTGTGCCGGTTGGTTAATGCAACAAACATAACTAAACTGGTGAAAAATGGTTTGGGGCGCTTGTATTTCTGCATAATGTGACAGATGATGTGGCAAATCCCACTCCTGACACCAGTGTGACAAATGACACTTTTACTTTTCCTGTCACTTTATTTCCTTTAAGTGGAATCACAAAAAACGGCCCTTTTTATCGTTAGCACAATCTACAATTCGTCATGATCTTGCAATTCACAGTAAACTTTTCACATAAATATCTATCTGGATTAATATGAAATAGAAGAACAAACATTTGTAAGAATGATTTATTCAAGAGCGGGTAGAGAAAGACGTGTGAGTGCAACACATGAGACGTTTATGGTTTGGAATACCTGTATGACATTTAGTTCATTTGTTACCCCATGTTCCTATTTTGTTTTGGTTTATACAGGTGTAAATACCCGAAAGAATGTGGTCAACAGCTAGGTGATATAAATTAAAGCTACATAATTGAACAAAAGCGCAGTGAAACATTTGTTCGACATAACATTTCCTTAGTGAAGTCCAAAAGACCAGTAATAAAAGAGCAAGCATGTGTCCACCCTTAAGGGCTATAATTGCTCTGTAAACCCGGTAGGAATTCGTTTGTTTCTACCAAATGAGCACGGTATTACATTGTTTACTGTCAAAAAAGTGTTGAGAGATGAGGTATTCTTCCTTTCCCATTCCGAATCGTAAAACAAAAGAATGCGTTAGGGCACCAAGTACTAAAAGGAACGCAATAAAGCTGGAATCTGATTGTTTTAGGGTTATTTCCTTCTTGGACTCTTCTTTCCCATGAGAGACAAAGAAAGAAGAGGCATTCTTGGGATTCGTAGCGAACAACTTTTTGTCGTTATTTGTCACTGTATGGAACCGCACGGTCGGACAGGGATCAGTAAATTAGGTACAGCTCTGGAGGAAATGTTTATAGCATTTGGCTCCCGCCATGTATTTATGTTCTTGTTTTCTAGGACCCCTATATAGCTCCCTCACCAGGGAAATTAATTTATTTCAATTCGAAGGCGTTTTTGCAAAACTAATTCTGGAGTCTCCACTTTCGGGTTAAGAGGAGTCAAAATGTCAATGTTAAAGTTTGACCCATTACCTCAGTAACTATTTAAAAAATGAGCTAAATTTTTCTAGGTGTAAAAAGCAATGCCTTTACAGTTAATTGGCTAATAATAAATACTTCTGTTCATTAGAAGAAAAGGTATACATTTTTACGTTTACTACTAAGTATAGGAAGTACTGTATTCCACCCAAAAATTCGATGTCGAGATTTCACAGGAAATATATGTTTTGAAGCCCCCTGAATCAAAAACAAAAAAGGCAGTTTTAGAAAAAGGTCCGTGTGTGTCTGTCAGGCTGTGAAGAGCATAACTCAAAACCGAAAACCGGGTTAGAAACCTAATTTGGTATTTAAGTTTAATGTATTTCAAGGATGCGACACGAAGATTTTGAAGAAAATTCCTCCACGCTAAACTACTCCTTACTGGAAAATTTTTCCAAAAATTTTGATTTTCTTGAAAATGCCTCTAACGATTTTGATTAAAATACCATATGTTTGACATATGTATATCTTGAATTTTCTGACTATAGCCGCTGTAATCCTATTTACTCTGGATAAATTTGGGATAACTCATAAAACGTAAGAGATAGACCAAATCTTACTGCACAATAAATGAAGATTCTGCTAAAATATATAATTTAAGTCTAATAATTTTGTTGTTGTTGTAAAGTGAACTACTTAGGATATATTTCTTGTCATTTTTGCGAGTTTTGGAGAACTTATACTTCTGTCAATTGTAACATCGTTATTTATTTTTTATATGTTAACCGTGCAAAGAGAGCGGAATTTGAAAGCTTTAAAAGTATGGTATAGCTTACGAAATGTTATTTAAATGCTGTATTGTAATTAGTAACCTCTTAAAAGAAACATATAGCATGAATACATACATCAGCGTCCATTGGCACGGCCTACAAAGTTCCCATATTAATGCTCCAATTTTATCAGATGTTGGCAGTATCAGTAGTTGGAATATCTGCTGTTAATTTATAATTTAGTCCAATACAATGTTTTTCAAACTGATTCCAAACATATTTCCTGTTGTATTTTGGGGTTTCCCTCTTGGAATTATTTCATCTATTTCAGCATTAGATGCTTCACCGAAACGAGAGTCATCCATTTTTGACGTTTGAATAGAGTCTCTCTTGCGTCATATTACGTACTGGTCACAACATAAGAGAAGCAGAGGAGGGGGTAATTAAAATTCAAAGGTGATGATGAAATTTAATATAATTTTGGCAAATGAAGGCTGTCATTGGTTGAAATTTGAAATTATCCACATGATTGCCGGTTTTACCAAGTCACGTATGAGTGGAGTAGGCTATGTAAATCTGTAAGTTATCATTAGGTGTGTCTAATGATACGATTATTTAATTGCCTCACGTGTTGTGTTATTGTTTTGTTTTGGTGAAGAGACCACGTTTGAAAACAATGAATTTGTGAGCTGGAACAGATTGAGGAGACGTCAACGCTTGTTTGGATGTGGGCATTTACGATTCGCAATTGACGTTCAAAGTTCCTGTAAATTCCAGATGAAACCGGAAAAATCCAACAAAGACGCAGTTAATTTATGTTGCTCTGGAACGAAAAATGGCTGCTACTTTTGACAGCAAACCGGTGACCCATTATTATAAACCTTTTACGAAGAACTTTGTAACTTTGTATTCTGCGTGATGTATTAATAACGTAGATGTTAACTGTCTACCACTCGGAAACCCAACAATGAGGTTCCTGTTGCATTGATAAGAAGACATTCTACATAGCAGCAAGAGTTGCCAGGGTTTCTTTATGCAAAGGCGCTAAACATCCTGTTTAGTTTCTCTGTCACCTGCTTAGATTAGGCAGGAAGAATTACAGTCCACCAAATATTTAATATCCAGATTTCACCGGAAACACAAGTTTACGGTTCCTCCAAAGCTCCAAGACATGTGTCTATCGGTCTATCTATGCATAGCATGCCTTAAAAACGAAGTCATTAAATACCAAACATGGCATTCAACTTTAGCATTTATGAAGAAGCCATTCGGAAATTCTATCACCATATTTTCCTTATAAACTTTTGCACAAAACATAGTTCTCTTATACTGAGTTAATACAGTCTGCAGTCTTTTATGATATTACAACTCACAACTCCTTTTTTTCTCGTAACCTTGACTCACTCCTTTTACTGTCATTATTCAATTTCTTTGTCTGTCAAACACTACACCGATGATACAATCACTCAATCTCTTTGAACTTCTTCACTTCGACGCGACGTATCTTTCACGACAGTAACACACACACACACACACACACACACACACACACACACACACACACACACACACACACACACACACACACACACATACACACACACACTCCTTTTTCTAAAAATAATTTCTTTTGGATTCAGAGGGTCTCAAAACATATATTTCCGGTGAAATCTCGACATCGAATTTTTGGGTGAAATACAATACTTCCGCTACTTACTATACGTAGTAGAGAAAGTAAAAATACTATGATTTTTGCCAAAATCTTACTGAGAAGAACAGATCTCCTTAAAGCACACAACTTCCATATAATAATTTTATTTCTGGACTTAACCATATTCGATATGTCCTTGTTATTGTTGTGCATGTTAAAAGACATTTATTTCTTAAAACTGGAAGTCATTATTTATTATTTTTTCTCTCGGTCATTTAAAAAGATCGGGATTTCAAATTCATGACATTCTTTAACGGAGATTATTCCCCATTCTTCTTCAAGTCTGGAAATCTGAGTGAGGGAATAAATCTGTGGGTGAAACTATTAGAAGTATGATTTCTAATGTAGTAAAACCATTTCTACAAGTATTTATCTCGATTAACAAGAATTCTATTGTATAGAAGAAAATGGTAAAAGATGTGTAAGGAAACTCATGTGAATGTAAGAAATAGTATTTTGAATATATATTATAGTCATAAGATTTTAATTTTTCATCATATTGTGACATTGCTTCGATCTTCCGTGTGGAAGCATCCAAAATCGAATGACGTCACGTTGCCAAGGAGGCAGAGAGTAACTTTGTGAGCTCATAAAATTCTCTGGGAACAACAGTTTATCAGAGCAATATATGTGTAATTTGTGTTATTTTGAGGCCGTTAATACTGCAAGGTAAGGAATTAAATAAAAAGGAAATTCATTAAAGGTAACGGATTAAGCAATTAAGTTAAAATATTTTTCAAAAATTCACTAATAAGTATGATTAGGGCAGCAATGTACTTAATTGGAAAAACGCCATGCTTGTTCAGTTTCCAGGTGTTACAGATTTAACAATTTCTTTTTCCGCAATTTCTTTCAGTAACCAGCACTTTTTGCCACGAACCCCTGTTTCTATCGAGACCTGCTAAATTGTTGTCTGGGACTTTCATGTTATCGAAAAGCTGGAGACCATTGTTTGCTAAGTACCTACAATTTTAGCAGGTTTAATTCTATGCAAATTGATTCATTCTTATAATAACAGTTATTTACATGTTATTTTGGAAAACTTTCCTTCCGTATGCACCGATGTTAGATAAAACATGCATGCAGCCGTCGTATTTTGTGGGGCGCAAGAAACACACTTATCGTAAATACATCACATTAGCATGTTGCGTATTCCTGACAGTTACTTCTATTTTTTCCACACATCCATTGTGAAAAGCCCTTTCTAGGTCACTACGACAACTGTACAGTTTTTTGTGTTCTCCCGAGGATGAACCGCTCGTTGACTTTGATTATGGTTCCTTAGCACACAATAGCAACAATACCGGACGTTTTCTTGTCCACAAAAATTTGAAGGTAATGTATTCAAATTGCCTGTAGACCTCTGTTGGTATTTTGATGCCTGTGATTGCCACTAATTTCCTTTCTCGTTTGTTTGGCGTGTAAACATGGCGCAAGTACCGTAATCCTGCACCATAATGAGGGACCAAGGAAATCCTTTCTAATTTAACCCCCCCCCCCCCTCACCCTTGCTATTTACTGAAACAGATATTATAGCATCTATACATTCAACGATTTCGAACGACTGTAGCCGCAGCAGGAAATATATTGCATACAAAAGTTGAAGTTTTTGCTTATGTTTATAAGAGATTTAACCTGTATACAGTCCGTTAAATACCAAACTTGGTATTTAGTATTTAATCAGGTCCTTTCCTTAGCACGATGGTAACACTTAGTTACCGGGCTTCGATTCCCGGTACCGGCGTGGGGATTTTCTACCTCTGGGAGACCTGGTCCGGGGTGCACTCAGCCGTGTTAGATCCCTAAAGGGCCAAAAGGGGAGGTACTTGATTGAGAAATAGTGGATCCAGGTCGTGAAGACCAAATAACTGGCCGGGAGGGACCGGGGCGCTGTCCACGTCCCACCACCAGTACTGCACCCCACACATGACACGTGTGCTGGGCAGAGGCGGGGGGCAGCGGTCGGGCGGTAGGCCTCGGCCAGAAAAGGGCGTTGACCCGCCGAGTTTGTAGTTTGGTGTTTAATTGACTGAGATATTCCTTCTTATTAGTGAAATAATATTTTTCTCAAATGGTAATTTTTTTTTCTTTTACTTTTCCTTTTTTCCACGCAGAGGTTCCGGGTTGGATTGCCGTCTGGATGGATACATTTAAGTCTTCTAAACCTAAATTCCATAAAGTATAGCATACCATTACTCCTTTTAGGTTTAATTAGGATTTTGAAGACATCGGTGTTGTATATTCTCAACATAAATTGCAAAATTTAATCATAACGCAACTCAACAATGTTTTTGGAAACTGCAAAGGGAAGTAGTGGCTTTTATTACAAATAATGTACTGTTTACATTGCTGAAAACAGTGTTTCTATCATGTCAAGGAGAAAAGCTATCGCTGTTTTTGTTTTTCGTTGCACGGCAATCTCGCCTCATCTGCAACTGCTTTCATACGTATTTGCGTAAACTTATCTGACTAGTACTGCTGACCTTATGTGACATGGATTACTGCAGCTCTATTTATGGACATTTTTCGAAATCAAATCAATATGTATTACCATACACATTTCATTTGTCATACAAATATCTTAAACATATGACATTTTAATCAAAATCGTTAGAGCCATTTTCAAGAAAATCAAAATTTTCGAAAAATTGTCCATGTGAAGGGTAGTTTAGGGTGGGGCTGTTTTCTTCAAAATCTTCGTGTCGCATTCTTGAAAGATATTAAACTTAAATACTAATTTTGGTTTTTAAACACTTTGAAAAACTTCGTTTTTGAGTTATGCTGTCCACAGACTGACAGACTGACTTATACGGACCTTTTTCTAAAAATGCTTTTTTTTTTTATTCAGCGGGTCTTAAATATTTCCGGTGAAATCTCGACATCGAATCTTTGGGTGGAATACAATACTTCCTTCTACTTATCAGTAGAGAAAGTAAAAAATTGGGGCTCATGGAAAACGTTTTGGAGGGGGTGGACTAAATAGGGGAAGGTTTCAAATGCCTAATGGAACTGTTTCCCAGTTTACACTGGGTAGCCAAGGTAAAAGAAGAAATTTTCATTAATCCACAGATAAGACAATTGCTTAAGAATTCACAATTTCATGCTAAACTGAATCCCGCTGAACTTGCTGCGTGGTTGTTATTCAGAGAAGTTTGAATGGTTTTCTGGGCAATAAAAAGGTACAAAATAGTGATATAATTATCAGTGATCCTTTAGATAACTCCAGAAACTCTAGCATGTGATTGTGAATGCATTTTCTACATTCACACTTCTTTGCTGAGAATTTGGGTGCAGTTAGCGATGAGTAAAATGATTGTTTTCACAAAGAATGTAGTACAAATGGAACGTATATATGAAGGTAGATAGAATCCCTCCATGATGAGCGACTATTGTTGGATCTTTCTTCGCATAAAAGAAAATCCCATAGAAAAAACCTTCCAACTGCTTCAGGGTCTGGAGTACAAAGGTAGTGTACTAGTAAATTCCGCATGTAATGCTTATTTGTTGTACGATAGATGAATAAGAACTTCAAACATCTGAATTTTGTCACAATTCTGGTAGGTGTATCCAACCAAATCGTGGTGTAACAAAATTATGAAATTCATCGAGATATACGTCACTATTTCAGAATATACAAGATATAAGATCTGATGTCTTTACAAGAAGCTTATGCATTTTTTCTGAATGTGTTACTTTCTTTTGATGATACAAATTTAGTAAAATAAAAAATATTTTCTTAATGAGCTTCTTAAAATTACAAAAAAGTTCGACATTTTTTAAAATTATGTATATCAGAAAACTGATTAAAACATTTACGTAATCACTGTATTATCTGAATTGTATGACAAAAATTGTATGCACATAAGCCTAGTATTATCTGCACTAATATAATATTAGTGATATACGTATTGACGACATCTCTAAATAAGAGAGGGTATCATAACAAAATAACTGAGGGAGATGGGAGAAAACAGATGACAGATTTGAAATCAACGTGGCCAAATTACTATAAATCAGGCACTTTCGAGTCAGTTCCTCAAAATTTTCAAAAATTTGTAGTGTAATCGTAAAGATAGAATCAAACAGAAAAATGCAATGGCAAACCGGTATTTGAACCGTACGTTTTAGAGTTGCCAACCCGTCCGATAATTATGGGAGCATGCGATAGTTTGAATGAATGAGTGATTGTTAAAAGGGACCTAAACCAGCAAATTGATCTGAATATTCGAATTGTCCCAGGATAGATACACATTTGAGTATTAAAATGGTCCTCACGTCGCCCTTCTATCATGGTATATCAGGTCATGATTTTTTTAGATTAATTGTTAGAAGGTACCTCAGTCATCGCCTCAGGTACATTTTAACACGCAATGTTGTCAGCATGCTTTGCGTGGACCGGTTTTCATTTGTTTCATCAGCTGGTTATGTCTACACTCGTGCAAACTTGCCAGGTTATTAGTGTTTTTTCTGGACAGAGTATTATAAACGATCACTTGAGACCAAGAATGCTCCTCGTTCAGAAAAAGAACATACCGACATATCCAAGCCCCATTTTTTTGAGTACTGTAGTGAGTTGAAAGATATGAAAGCATCAGAACCCAAAAATAACTTCAGCAACTGCAGCAAGCCTACCACTTATTATTATTATTATTATTATTATTATTATTATTATTATTATTATTATTATTATTATTATTATTATTATTATTATTATTATTATTATTATTATTATTATTATTATTATTATTATTATTATTATTATTATTATTATTATTATTATTATTATTATTATTATTATTATTATTATTATTATTATTATTATTATTATTATTATTATTATTATTATTATTATTATTATTATTATTATTATTATTATTATTATTATTATTATTATTATTATTATTATTATTATTATTATTATTATTATTATTATTATTATTATTATTATTATTATTATTATTATTATTATTATTATTATTATTATTATTATTATTATTATTATTATTATTATTATTATTATTATTATTATTATTATTATTATTATTATTATTATTATTATTATTATTATTATTATTATTATTATTATTATTATTATTATTATTATTATTATTATTATTATTATTATTATTATTATTATTATTATTATTATTATTATTATTATTATTATTATTATTATTATTATTATTATTATTATTATTATTATTATTATTATTATTATTATTATTATTATTATTATTATTATTATTATTATTATTATTATTATTATTATTATTATTATTATTATTATTATTATTATTATTATTATTATTATTATTATTATTATTATTATTATTATTATTATTATTATTATTATTATTATTATTATTATTATTATTATTATTATTATTATTATTATTATTATTATTATTATTATTATTATTATTATTATTATTATTATTATTATTATTATTATTATTATTGGATTAAAATTGGTGATGTTCTTATTAGGCGTTCTCAAATGCACTACGGATGAAATATCAGCTAGCTTCCTGTTTTTCTTTATTTTTGTACAGAATAGTGTTTTGGCTTGTAAGAGTTACAATACATTTTTTAGACAGCTGATTGTAAAAAATGGCCTTTTAACAGTCCACAACAGTCTTAAGAGTATGAAATTCTTTCACTCAGTGCTCAGAAACTTTTAACACTCCGGTAATGTCAACTTTGGTTTCTTACGGCCTGTTTCAAATCCAAACAATGTGCCTGTCGTAACTCACGTAGAGAATAGCTCAAGTCCCACATTTTATGCACAAGGAATAACTATTTTAGACTGTAATAATTGCACAATAGACATGTCAGTTTCCTCAAAATATGAGTAAGCTTAGAAAAACTTGTAATATATTAATTAAATTTTTGTTACATTATTTTCATCGTTTTATTATTTGCAGTGCCATCCTTATGTACTATATTGGGGTTTGTATAAGTCATCATGTTGCCAACACTGATGCTAAGCAAGGCAACAACTGAACATCGCAGCCCGATGACCACATGACCATGAAAAAGATAAAAATATGTCATATATATATAAACCATAATATATCTATAAACATTCAGCACTCTCTACAAATGGTGTATTGTGCATGGGTTAAACAGATTTTATTTTGTTCATAGATTTCCTCAACTCGGACTGCAGCCTTTGGAATCACACTTACATACAAAATAAAATATTTCTCTTAGCCCTTGTATCATAAATAACTATTTTCGGAAATAGAAAATTATTTCAGTGATTTATTATGGTTCAGGAGTATAAAATTATGGCCTGTTGTTATAAGGTACCCAAGTTATCATATTACATTTTTTCCTCCATGAAAAACTGCAATGGTCATCGACCACGTGCCTTACAATCCTACCCAATTAAATATTCCCTAAAAAAGCTGAACTTGTTTGCTATCAATAACGATAGTTTAAATACCTATGATAGATAGCTTCAATGACACTAGCGGTACCGTTTTCTTTTTGTCACCTTTAAACTGCGTGTCTCAAAAGCGAAAAGTACACACTGAATTTCATATTTCTTCCTTATTTGTACTCTAAAAAGTTATATGAATCCAACTGCTCCAAATGGCATGTTAGAATTATAAATAGTTATACAAAATCAAACAAAAAATAAATTTATTACATATAGTTCAATGGACGAGTAAATGCCAGAAATAAAAGATACAAAAGAAGTGCAACATGACATAGCGAATAATTTAAAAAAAACTGTGAATAATTGACTTACAATGGTGAAGATGTTCTAGTAAAATGCATTTAGTTATCGATGGCACCGAAACAGCAGAGCGAATACCTAGTGTTTGTTCTGACATTTCATGCTTGCAAATAAAACCACGTGGCGATTCTAGATAAAAGCGTTAGAGGTAACTTAGGTTTTCCGTGTCCCGTATTAAATTGAGTATGAATGTAATTTGGTGTAAAACACTTGCAAGAGATGCGATGAAAAACTGAAATTAATTACCTGTTAGTCCCAGTTTGCCGTCCATTTAAGCGGCTTTTTTTTTTACCCCAGCGCAACAACCCTTAACGAGTCAAAGGCTACCACTTGGCCGCTGCTCTCCCACCTCTGCCCACTACAGGCGTCATGAGTGGGGTGCAGGACTGGAGGGTGGGACGTAGTCAGAGCCCCGGGCCTTTCCGGGCGGTTAAGCGATCTTCGCGACAAGGGGGCGCTAATTTATAATCAAGTAGTTCTTCAATTGGCCCCTCAGGGACCTGATGAGGCTGAGTGAACCCCGAACCAGGTCACCCAGTGGGAGAAAATCCCCACTCCGGTACTGAGAATCGAACCCGGGTCTACCACTTATTAAACAGCAGCGCTACCACCGCGCTAAGAAGGGCTGCTTGATCAGAGGTTATTCCGATTTTACTATTGCTTTCTGTGGAATTTGAGTGTAACAAATACCTGAATTCCAGATTAGAACGCCTTATTTAAACCGGAAAGAGCCAAGAGGCCGATTTTCAAACTATTTTTAAAAGCATCCAACGCATGAATATTTTAGTTTTTATCTTGCAAAAGCTGATAATTAGACATAAATTCTGCTATTTGTTATCTTCTAAAAGGGGACTCTAAAAGGGCGATTAAGCGTAACGAGCTTATGTTATCAGAAAAGTAAACCGCATAGAATTTTTGGTAAGTTCTACTTCATTCTTCCCGGAAGTAGATATCTGGAAACCGTAAAGGATAGACGGCTGCTTCCTGCACAGAAAACATATATCATTAATATGCAATCACATTTGTCTCTGGCCCAAACTCTTTTCTAAATACTCATTGTTGTAGTCTTTAGCGCTTCCAGAGATATCATCGATGTAACCTATTTGGAAATATTGAATACATCTTTTTCTTGTTTTCTTCTTGCTTTCTTCGTGTGTTTACTTTACTCACGTTGGAGGCAATAGTACCGTTCAAGGCCTTCAAACTGCAGATGGCTCCACGAAGGATTTTAACACCATTAATGTTCCAGTTAGAATCCAATTGCCATCCCAATGATACACCGTAAAACTGATTTTGAAGTACAAGTCAAAAGTAAAAATTTTCTCTTTAACCGTTAAACGTTTTCCAGTTTGTAGCTTCCTAGAAGTGTTATGAACTTGCAGTTCTTGTATCTGGTGGTTAAGATACCGATAAGAACATTTAGAGACAAGCTGAGGTTTTCACAGTTACTCCAGGAGTACACGGAGGGGTAAAAAGAAAAGGAAGGGTCATATAACCCAGACGTTGACCTTCCAAACCATCAAATCCATCTTATAATTTCATTTCATTGCCCAGAGACAGAATGAAATAAACCTCCCAATATTTTTGTGAATGTTATTATTGCCTCTCATTCGACTGTGATAATATGAAGATAAGCTTTGGAATGTCATTTACAAAGATAGAATATTAAGTAAAGGAGTAGCCAAGGTTCCACTCAGCTACATGTTAAATTTAGCACACTCATATTATACGAAAAATAAAATACTCACAGCCTTAAAAACTTACAGATAAGACTTCTGACCTAACCTATAAATTCTCGAGCGGAGCAACAAAATTTATATGGGAAGATCAGACTGTCTAATGCTATTTATCTAGACTATTTCATAAATAAAATATGAGTTTAAATACTATATAGCAAAGATTTGACCAGAAAATGTTAAATTATAAAAATAAGCTAAAATATATTCACTTCGGTTAGTGTAATTCAACTTACTCAGCACTGACAACTGAGGAAAACGAAAACCAAGAGTTACATGTATTTTGATCTTCTCTTGTTGTTATAACAGAAAACCAGTTTATAATCTCAAGTAAATCTCACGTTATTTTTAATATTAACATTCTTCTGGAGAAATACATTAATTATTAAAAACAACTGTTAAAAAGACTTTGAAATGACGGGCTGTTTTGATTCTTATTCGATTAAATTGTTTTTCAGCGATTGGCGACCCTGACTAAACGAAAGAGTGACCTGGTGATAATTTTTGTGTGATAATTTAATCCTTCTATGCATGTAATAAGTTCATTAAAACGGATAGATCTGGTCTGTGCAGTGATTAAATTTTGATATGAAGTATTATTTAAAATGAATATATGAATTTAAAAAAAAAAACTGAAAATTTCGGCTACATTTCCATGCGCACTAACCCTCAGATTAGTCCTTCTACCCTGCAATGCTAACATTTCTTTCAGTCACGGTATACTTGTAAAGCTGTGAAAATTTAAAGTGTATATTTTTCATAATTCCTGAGATAATTACTGTGAAGTCAGAGAAATGGAATTAAAGTTTAAAAATGCTCAAGAAGCGTTTTTTTCGTGCTTTATGCTTAATCAGATACATATGTTTAGTTGTGCCTTTTGTATCTGTCTGTATGTTCGTGTATATACATAGATATATACACAGGGTGAATAAAAATACCTTTAAAAATTGTCTGCGGATTCCTTACACTGAAACAAAAAAATAAGTTTCTACGTGAGATACAATGAATCATAAACTTTTTTGAATGAGTATATAGATGAATGAAGTTGTTGGGTTGAGCCTAGAAAGTCATTGAATAAATTTATAGATTAATAACGCGAAAACAAAGAATTTTCGATCATATTCTTTATTTTGATTAAAATGTACAATAAATTTACATTATTTATAAAATGCATACCTTGAATTTTATGTTTGTGTGAAGTCCTCTTCATTTAAAATAAATTTTGTATAATTTTGTATTACTGGTAATCTGTAAGAGATAGACGAAAACTCTAGATCTTTCTAAAACACAATTATCTTTCTTTGTGGTATCAGACGTTTCGGGATATTTATTATTGGTTAGAAGTCTTCAACACGTTATATCTTTAAGTATAGTAATATTCACTTTTGTAATTAAAAAAATAAGGCACTTTAAAACCATCTTGGACATACCTTCAGGCTTCAGCCAGCTGTATCCATCTTTTAGCTAGCACGAAATGTGTATTGGAAGCATTTTTGTAAATGTTTATCTTAATTAGCATGAAGTAGATAGGAAAACGAAATTTTTCAAAGATTTAACATATCTATTTGTTCAAAACAGCAGCCACAGTTTAGAAATATAGTACATTTAAGAAAAAGCTGCAGAGAGAAATCTCAGAATGTCTGTGAGGACCTTTGGAGTAAATAGGAGAAAGTATGAACGTTTTGGAAGAAATAATATTAGTTGAAGTGAAATCTGTGGAATTTTAAGTACAAGCAGCACTCTACACTTCTAGAGCCAAGCAATTCAAACTGTATTGATTGCTTTATGCAGACTACGAACATGGTCATTACCCTCCAGCTGGAAAAAGAAATGAGACGGCTTGTGACCTAGATTTTGGGTTCAAACTATTTACTCAAACATTAAATGATCTTCTTTATTTGTATACGTACAACTCAATTGGCTGTGCGATGAATACCGGAATTAAGTACCTGGTGTCTTGTCTGGCGTTGCACCGATGTACGGGTTCAGGGTAAGGAAGGGGTAGTTTCTGAAAGTGATGAGTGAACTGTTATATTCACTTATACGTTATGAGTTGTTAATATTAAATTCCATAGCTCAGATCGCACATGACATTAAAGCCATGGTGCCCAACCTCGTCTCCTATGACGTAATGACGTCACATTGTCACTCTGCAACACTTCCGTTTTGTGCACGAAGCATTTCTCCTTCACTTATTCAGGAAACCAAACATTAAAGAGGTTAGTTTTTGAACTTCATGAATGCGTCATAGCTCAGAAAATGTAGGTGGAGGCAAATTCACCCTCCCCTCTTTTGCATAAGGTTGGGAATCGTTGATACAGACACGCTATGGAAATGGGTAACAGACAGCCCACTTTATAAAATGGAAGAATATTATGAGTAAGAAGGAACCCTACAATTATAACTTATATTTAATATTTTATTGTGCTTTGATTATACCAATACATGAATTTTGTAATATATATATATATGTATATACACATATGTACATATATGTATATTGATATATAAGTAAATCATGGTGTGTGCGCACCCGTGCATGTGTCTGTGAACAACGTAATTATATCTATTCTAACAATTTTGATTGTAAAATACACTCTTAATCTACTACAATAATAAAATAAAACGAATACAATTAATTCTAACAATATTTCTCATTATTACCTTTGCTACTGGAAGCCAGCAGCTATTACAACTATTGCCAGCTGGATACTTACAGTTTATTCCTCCCTCTTGGACTTTCTTATTTCTGTTACTTGCCCTAATATTTAACATTTTGTAAGTAAGTTTATTATGGCCACTATTTACTTTTATCCCTCACTATCCTTTTCCATGTTATCTGTGAACTACAAAATCAAAAAATCTCATGTGTTGCACTCACATGACTTTCTCTACTCTTGTACTAACCATTCTTGTAAACTCTTGTCCCTATATCTTCTTCGTGTTAGTTGAGATAAACCTTTGTACAAATTATCTTATTGGTTATTTCCTTGTAGGCGCAAGGGGAATATTAGAATACAGTAGGGTTTGAGCGATAGTCAAATATTTTAAAGCGCTTAACATATAAAAAATGAACAACGATGTTCCATTTCACTAAAGTTTTAAGTTTTCCTAAACTGACACAAATAACAAGGAATATCTCCGAAATGGTTCACTCTACAAAAAAAATTATTAAGACATAAATTTTGTACTTTAGTGAGATCTACATTTTTTTTGTAAAGATTTTGTCTATCTCTTACGGTTTACGAGTTATTCAAAAGTCATCCGGAGTAAACAGCACTTAATGGATTCTAGCCAGAAAATTGAAAGTATACATTTCATTTGTCATTCAAATATCTTAAACATATGGCATTTTAATCAAAATCGTTAGCCATTTTCAAGAAAATCAAAATTTTTTGAAAAATTTTCCATGTGAAGGGTAGTTTAGCGTGGAACTATTTTCTTCAAAATCTTCGTGTCACATCCTTAAAAGACATTAAACTTAAATACCGGCTTTGGTTTTTAACCGACTTTTCGTTTTTGACTTATGCTGTCCACAGGCTGACAGACAGACACACACACACAGACACACACACACACACACACACACACACACACACACACACACAAACACACACACACACACACGAACGGACGAACCTTTTTCTAAAACTGTTATTTTGGATTCAGGGGGCCTCAAAACATATATTTCCGCTGAAATCTCGACATCGAATTTTTGGGTGGAATACAATACTTTACCTACCAGGAGAGAAAGTAAAAACCAAATGTCGAATAAATATGAAACGGTTTTGATTTCTGTGTCTTCCAGGGGTGCGATTTTCAATAAATTTCTGCCACCCCAATCACCTTATTTATTTAACGTTTTCTAAAAACTGTGTTTAACCATTTTGATTAAAATACCATGTTTTAAAGTATTTGCATGACTGAACCGCATGTAATAAACTTTCTGAGATTAGCCTGTTCGGTCCTCTTTATCCCGAATGAATTTTGTGCACAGTGTATGCCACGAAACTGGAAATAGAAACTCGTTAAAACATATATTTTACACAAAACCATTTTGTAGCATTAACCAGTCTACCATACCATCTTTGGACACATTTGTTTCGAATAAAATACCGAAAACTAAGCCTTTGTAAGAATGGTTTATGGAAAAACTGTCACAAAAAGTTCATGTGAATGTAACACAGATTTTTTTATCTGTACGCCGAGCTTTTAAGCACAAATGGATTGTAAACATACAGAAGTCCAATTTCTTATATTAATTATTTTGCGTGAGGCTATGAATAAGGAATATGGATATTGTGTAATTGCTGTAATTGATATGCCTGCCATAATGAGGTAATTATGTACAGTATTGGGTACAGTGTGATGTCTATAACATTAAGTGTTCGAAGAAGTTAAGTTCAATCAACACGAATGACAAGGTTTTCCTTGTGGGTACGTCCCTCTGGCCAGGGTTGCGCTCTGAAGCGGTGCCGAAGTGCTGTCGGCGAGTTTATGATGTTTACCGCGGTAATTCACAACAGCAGTAAGAAATTATCAGAGAAGATAAAAATAAACACTCAGTTTCAGGAACCCGGGTGATTCCTGGTACAACACCAGACTGACCTCTTTCCACGCGGCGGCCATATCAGGTATTAGCACCTCCTTTGTTTCAACTCGTGAATGACTCTCAGTGATGGGAGCCACTTTGAATACACTACTCCCTCATTCGTGGTAGGGACTAACAACTCAGTGGAGCCTAAATATCTCATCTACTTGTATGACGTTCTCTATTCCCTAACGTTTATTATTTCCAAAGTACACCTACAAAACATTATTAGGTATTTCTTCTACTACAAATAGCAAGTTGAAGAACAATTGTATTCAACCCAAAAATTCTATGTCAAGATTTCACCGGAAATATGTTTTGAAGCCCCTGGATTAAAAAAAAAAAAAAAAAAAAAAAAAGCATTTTTAGAAAAAGGTCCGTATCTGTCTAAACAGCATTACTCAAAATCGAAAAGTCGGTTAAAAATCAAAGTTGGTATTTAAGCTTAATCATTTTAAAGGATTTGACACGAAGATCTTGAACAAAATTTCTCCAGCCTAAACTACCCCTTACATGGAAAATATTTCGAACATTTTGATTTTCTCAAAAATGGCTGTGACGATCTTGATTGAAAGGCCATAGCTTAAAAATATTTTTGTGTCAAATTAAATGTATATTTTGAATTTTCTGGATATAGCCTATGTAGTCCTCTTTACTCTTGACAACTTTCGCATAACTGGTAAACCGTAAGAGATAGACCAAATCTCACTATACAAAAATGTAGGTCTCGTTAAAATACACAATGTATGTGGAGCGAACCATTTGTGGACACATTCCTTTTCATTTGCATGAGTTTTGAAATATTTGAATTTTTCTGAAATGGAGGGTTGTTATTCACTTTTTTATCTCTTGGCCGCGCAAAGAGAAAGCAATTTCAAAGCTTTAAAAGATTTGACTATCGCCCAAAGCCTACTGTATTCCGATACTCCCCTTATACCTACAAGAAAATCAGCAATAAGGTAATTTCTGCAAATGTTTATCTCAACTAACATGAAAAAGATATAGGAATAAGTGCTTGTTGGAATAGTTAGTAAAAGAGTAGAGAAATACATGTGAGTGCAACACATCAGATTTTTTTTCAGTGTTAATTTCTGATGTACTTTTGTTAGTATTGTTTTCCGTATTATTGTTCCTGGAATTCAGGCCCTTCTCTATACCATTGTTGAAACACGTCACGCATCTGTTGACAAAGGCATGGTGCTTTCCTCGACAGGAGGAGAACTGAAATCAGTTGGAATAAGAAAATAGATCACACAGGCAGGCAGGCAGACAGGCCTCTATTAATAAACAAACCACTGGAGAAGTGTTAGGTGCACTTCACTCCGTCCTTAGTCGTGCACCGGAAGTTGTTTTTGTTCTTGCGGAGTAGGAGAAAGAAACGATGTGAACCACAAAAATCCTCCATCATGGCCACTGACCTGCAATTGTTTCTTCTCGCTCCTCCTTCCACCACACGTAATGATATCTCATGTGTAATATTCCCCCGTCCTTCTTTTGTCTAAGGTGCCATCTCTCGCAGGCAAGTGCAATGAGCGACATGAAAATACAATACAGCGCTTCGCGACTGCACATTGCATTGTTATCTCACTCACCTGCACTATATCTTACTTTCTAAAGTTTATTTATTATCCATTATGGATTATACTATACACGAAAAAGCGATTCTTATATGCTGGCAACGTTACTCATGATATACGACTATTTTTCCTGGGAATTGTTTAAAATTAGACAACGTTTCAACATTCAAATATTTATTAATAGCTGTTGCGATAGTAAGAAAAGAAAGGGGTAGGGAGGGAGAACATACAACAATCGCACACTTTCAAGCGTGTCCATTAGGTGATGCTTGCAACATAAGGTAATTCGAAAATGTCTAAGGCTACGAATATATACATTTGACACAAGTGGTGTATTTTAATAATTTATAAATTGTTCCTGTTTATGTGTTGGGACTTACTGCTCACGTAAAATATGCAAAATGCAATCAAATATAGCGAAGTTTACAGGTTATTCAGATACAATTCAATGCATAGTTTTTATTTATGTTAAAGTATTAAACAACTGAAAATCGTTAAGGAAATTCTGAACAACATAACAAATAAAGATAAAGGATTGTTTGGAGCCGGGAATAACATTTCTTGAAAAATTTTGTTTCATTCTAGGAAAATACTGAAATTAGATATAAAATTTAGGCACTTGATATAAATAAGATATCGAATATCCAAGCATATGGAACATTTTTTTATATTTTCTTTTGGGTGGGCTTTAAAATATATATTTTCAGTGAAATATCGTATTGCATTTTGGGTAAAATACAATATCTGTGCTTACGTACGTATGGTAGTTTTATCAGTATTATTAGAATCATTCTTGAGAAAAAATGAAGATGTATAGATTTTTTTACGTAAAAGTAGTTCACGGAATATTTTCTTACAATGTGCCAATCCGCACATTTGGAATATGCTTACCTTGAATAGAAGCTTGATGTTTATCGAATGTTTTATTTTAGAATGAACGAGTTTTAACTTGGCACTTTTCGCTATTTGTCTGGCACCAACTGTGGGAAACTCTTGGGTTTCTTTTCTTTAAATGGTTAGTCCCTTTTAAAGCCCTATTGTATTTACTAATCACCTGTGGTGGTATGTAGGTGGCGCAATTTCATTAGTGGGAGATTTCTCTACTTCATTTGGATTTCTGTGTGTTTGGTTATTAGGAGTATCATTATCAGTGCTCAGTGATGCCATTTTTACGTTGTTAGAACTATTAGTATAAGTAACGTTGTTACATTCTGGTTAGGACAGTCGATGTTAGCTGCATTTTCTTTCTTTAGGTTGGTATCGTCTAGCCTAGGTACTTCTGTTATAGGTGGCCATGCAAGCGATTACTTTGTGTTATTTAGGTTAAGCTAAAAACAGTTGATTTTGTAAATAAAATGAAATAGAGGTAAGCCCTACTTTTACTTTTACTCACAGTTATTCCATATAATTTGTAGCATCATATCCAGCAGTCGTTTTCACAGACGATGTTTGATTTTAGATGATTACAGCAACTTAAATTGCAGAATAATAACTTCACTCCCACTATCTCTTGTTCCCTAACTTAAGGTTTTCTTATGTATCAAGATTCTGTGTATTTGTTACGGTTTACCAATTGCACACAAGGGATTCAGAATGAAGTGGTATTTACAGGCTATTGACTGATATTTGAAAATACGCATTTAATTTGTATTGCAAATATCTTAACCGGTGGTATTGTGTTCCAAATTGTAAAAAGTATCTTGAGAAAATAAAAGTAACGAAACATCTTTCATGTAAAGGGTAGTATGGAGGGGGTGTTTTCTTGTAAACTAGTGTTTGTTACTGGTACACTTTCTAAAAATGATAAAATACTGATGTACTGAATAGCCATGTAAGCATAGCTACTAGAAGGTTAGTTTTAGCAGCAGGTATAACAATTATCTGGAAATATTACCAAATTCATCTATCGTGGAAGGTAAAGGAGATAATTTAACATCATTAAATAGATCATCAGTACAGTCTGGCAACATAGTAGGACTAAACAAGCGTGTATTTTTTTACTAATCGGCTTCCACCTACATGAACGCGTTCACACTTACGTCCAAAATAGGTCAGGACTTAAATACTGGTTAGCCACGTGTTTGTATGTTTGTCACCAGCTACTGAAAATGACAGGGGATGGGCGATTTCCTCTCAAGCCTTCCGAACAATCATCAGAGACCTCAGCAGGTAGTTTTAGTGACCTTCCACTCTACACACACGCCAAGGTTGCGCGAATGCCAAGCGTAGGTTCACGAATTTATTCCAACAGACACGCTGGAATGCAATTATTTAATATCATTTTGTGACTAAGGGATCCTTTAAGCAACACATGGAAAATACACAGATAACTCATGTTTTGAAGCTCTACCTCTATATGGTAGTTCCGGAAATAAACTATAAAGGAATGTGTAATCAAACATTGGACCAATTTCAGTTTTTATTTATGGAATCAAGCACTTGAGGAAAATTGTAGAGAAACCTCTGTTACAGCTTCACATCAGAAAGTCGCCTTGAATGACTCCATTAGAACTTGCGGAGGGGGATTTAGCACCTCCACCGAAAGGCGATCTTTTTTGCATATGTCCCTGACGGGCACCCTCTGGGAGGATGAATGAGGCGAATGTATCCGAAGGGTGGCCGGAACGCTGCCATGACAGAGTAGAAGGCAGGGTTCCTACATTTTCCCGGCTAGAAACACCCCTGTGGAGGCTGGCTCACACCACCCCTTCGAGTTCGTACTCCCAAGAGGAAGTCGGGTCCTCTTCCTGACGCGACGCTCGCCGACGCCTCCAACCCTGAAAGAAACCTAATGGGATGAAATAATTAATGTAACGAAATTCGGAGATTATGGAAATTCTTCCCAGCATTCACCTGACGATCCGGTAAACCTCCGAAAAAGCCCATGGGTCAGGAAGGTCGGCCACGGAAATCAAACCCGCGATCTCCCGAATGCGAGCCACAGAAGTTACCACCTCAGCCAATCCGCTCGGTAGTCGCCTTGAAAGTCTGTGCATACATACCCCTAACATCTTGGTATATGTAAATAACAAGCACCTACCAGTTACGGAATCTCACGAATGTTTGTGCACCCCTGAATCTCCAATTATGTATTAATTTATTTTAATGTCGACTAACTACACATCCGTAGTTTTAATGTGAGTGGTTAATAGCACCTGTCGGGTCGGGTTACCTGGCTCGAGTTTTCCCACCATTCACCTACGCCCTCTAATCGAAGGGCACCACGATTGATCTCCAGCAGATATTAACACCTCTTTGTTGGCTGCGGAACCGTCAGCTACACTGCTCTATGGATGGATATGGCGATCATGTGTAATCAACAGTCTGTGTAGGCCAGAGTCACGTGTCAGACGAAATACACACATTTTATACAGATGGAATAAATAATAACGAAATCGGATTCATTGTACTCACATGACTTTCTCTACTCATTATTGTACAAAATACTATTGCATTTCATGTGAATCAATATAGACATACATAGAAAGGGTTTGAGAACAAATTTCTTGTCTGGTTAATCGATATCTCCCCGTCTTATTAGCATGTTCTATCCATTTTTCTCTATAATTTTATATTCGTTGTAACATAGGAGTAACTTGTAATTGGTTTAATATCTCCGTACCTTCTTTTCTACCCCATAACGTAAATCCTGCAGTTTTCCTCATAAAGCGCATTTCTGCAGTTTAAGGGACACTGGGAGTGAAATTTTGGTCAAAATTGTCAAAAAGTCGATTTTTTTTTTTTTTTTGCCTTAAAATGTTCCTGGAGCACCTGTGCATTTGGATCAGTAACATTTTTCATATCCGCCACTCCATATCCATACGGCCCTTTCAAATAGTGCTCTTCCCTTAACGTACACAGCATGTTCCTATATAAAAGCCTGTTTTTCTCAAAACTACATTTCTGCACATTCCAAAAGAAGGTCGCGCCTGAGTTTTGCTTCAAATTCAATGAAAATTTCCAAAATTATTCATAAATAGCAGCTAAAGAAAACTATGATTCAATATTGCTGTTATAATTAACATTAATTCCAAAAACTTTTTTTGTATGAAAAAAGTCAACAATTTTTAAGATTAGATTTTTTTTGTTATTAAAAAATATGCACAGCATAACCAGCAAAAGTATTTGAAATATCTCTTCATACAATTGTTACCCATGTTTCAGAATACCAGTTGTGTCAATATAAATGAATTGTGAAAAGTCAATAGACGCGAGCTACATTTTGAAAATGTGTCTATTAAATTCATAAAATAATTTATATATCATAAACGAATTATATAATTTTAATGAAATTTGGTGTACCTCATGTTCTCATATAAATACAAACACAATAAAAATTTCAGAAAAATCTATCAAGAATTGTGAAACTTTCAAATTTCACTCCCAGTGTCCCTTGAATTCTTTTTACATTTTGTTAAGAGTCAATGTTTCCCTTCTGTATAGAAGTGTTGTTTTAGTCAGAACATTTTGAGTTTGATTCTTGTGTTTTTTGCACCATTGAAGATTTAAATTTATTATCTATAAATCCTGTCACTCTTATAAATTTTGATATTTTTTCAATGATATGCTTTTTATCTTCATATGACAAAGTACAACCCAAATATTTGAAGGTATTTACTTGTTCTAAAATGTCATTATTTATTGCTGTTTTACTACGGATGGTATATTCACCTTTGAATGCCTGTAGAAATGTTCATCTCAAAATTCCTAAGTGTATTAGTTAAGGCCCTGACTGATTTCTCTAAATCATCTTCAGATGCTGCTACCAGAATTTGATCATCAGCAAAATACGAACTTATAAACTTAAATACGAAGTTATTTAATCCAGTTTTATTTGGATTCAGAAAGTCTCAAAACATGTATTCCTGCTGAAATGTGATGTTGAATTTTTGGGTAGAATACAATATTTCGTCTACTTATTGTAAGTACGCAGTAGAGAAAATAATAAACTGAATCAAAAATATCATAGAAGTTTCTCTGAGTATATTGACTACATAAGACCAACATAAGATATCGCGGAATCTGGCGGCAGTGGATTTGCGCCAGGTTTAATATATGGGGAGTACGTTTAATCTTAAGGGATATGGATTTGGCTAAGAACTTTTATTTTTCTTAAGTTGGTAGTACAATAAATCGACTAGTACTTAGTTGCCGTGTTTTGTTTTAGTAGTAGCCACATTCAGTGGGAGAGCATAAGCACTGTGAGATAGACTAGTGAGCAGTAAAGGTTGTCACGTAAGCAGTCGAAAGGGACAACAATAGAGCACAGGACATAAGTGCAAGTTTCGTAAAGTGTACACATATATATGGACATATACGTTGGCGTTGCACAGTGAAGAACTATCCTGCCAAAATAATAATGCTAAACATGGATACGAAAACTACAGGCGGCTATAATAACCACTGTAACGCAAAAAGTACGTGTGTCGTGTAAAAAGAAAGTGGCTAGTGAAAAGTGAAAAACCAGACATTATAATAAGTACAACATTGAATAAAACTCCAGAGACTTGTGCTAGTGCCTTACATTTCAGTGATATTAAACTATTACGAGAAGCAATCTACAGTGAACGACGTCATCATATGCCGAAACTACCTAAAAACACACTTGAAGTTCATGAAACTGTAACTAAAGCGCAGCCAATGACGATAATTTTGTGCTACTCAATGGTCACGAAAAAATGTGATTATTTTTGGATGTGAAAGTAATTTTCAATATTTGTGTGAAGCAGAAATGCTTTACGTAAATTTTTGTTTACTGCCAAATTAAAATATAGACATGGTGCTTCGTTCCATAGTTGAAAAATGCGTGTGTTTAGGGTTGAAACTTCAACCTAAGAAAATAGTAGCAGATTTCCAGGTTGCTACACACGAAGCAATTAAGTCAACGTGGAGTGACAACTCGACTATTGAGTTGGAGGTTTCGTCTCGGCCAGGCATAGTGACGTAAACTACAAAGCATTGGACTAGCAAGTGTGTTCAAAGAAAATTCGTCTGATGCTGGTAAGTGGTTTAAACATTGTTTTGGTTTGTGTTATGTACCTCCACATGAAGTAGGTGATTGTTTTGTATTTGATATGACTGATAACAAGCGTTATGCCAAAACATGGAACAATTTAGCGACTACCGTGTTGTTTATTATTATATATCTGAGGCATGTTTAATCCTGCAGTATGGGCCGAGCTATCCTCTGAAGCCACTCACACTACAAACACATCTGAGCCATTTTACAGGAAATTCAACGACTTGTTTTACAGTTCACGGTAAATGTTTTAAAAAATCGGCCGCTCGAGAAAACGAATGAAATATAGTGCAATGGATGCAGTTTTTATTGCTGATTACGATTTTGAAAGTTTTATTTTGCGCTCAAGCTTCGTTTTTGATCTATGAGCAAATTGCGTGCGTGCGATGCAGTGGTTTTATTTCGCTTATGCGGCGGATATTTAGCAAATAAATGTGTATAAACGAATATAGTATATGATCGGATGATTGATTAATGCATTTACGTTGAAATTATTGCATAAACACTGCCCAAATTGTAAATATTTCGATAACACAGGACCCTGTTACCCCACTCATATACACACACTAAACCTAACCTAACCTAACCTAACACGGGCAAAACGAAAGCGAAAACCGCCAAATAAAACTTTCAAAATCGTAATCAGCAACAACAATTTCAACGTAAATCCATTGATCAATCATTTTAGCATATATAATACTCGTTTATAAACATTTATTTGCTAAATACCCACCGCATAAGCGAAAAAAACTGCTGCATCATAGGTACGGAATTTGCTCATAAATCAAAAACGAAGCTTCAGCGCACAATACGACTTTCAAAATCGTAATCAACAATAAAAACTGCATCCATTGCACTATGTTTCATTAGTTTTCTCGAGCGGCCAATTTTGTAAACAATTACCACGGCATGCATCTGGAACCTACTGAAAGAATCAAGGCACAAAACAAAGAAAACAAAATAGAAAATTACATAAAGTAATACAAAGACAAATATCACGTATCGCTTATGTAACATATATTTCCCATTTGACTGTAACCCCCCCCCCCCTTCCCGACATGAAAACTTGAAAGAAGAAAACAAGGAGTTTTTAAAATTTTTATCATTTTAATTTTTGAAATGTTACAACAGTTGTTAACCACATGGTCATTTTAAAAATGTTATGGCAATTTTTAACCACACCACGCGCATTATGCGCATGTAAGTGCGCAGTCTGCAGGTGGGACTGTTTAAATCTTAACTCTCAATCGTAAAATATGTCTCACCATGTTAACGTGGTGCCAACCTAAGAACAAAAATACACATGTTAATATTCGAATTATTGGCGCAAATGCATTATACATACACAGCAATACATTGTGGCGCAAATCCATCTGTAACAATGACAGTACTGTGGTAAAGATTTTGAACAATACACTTCAGTTTATGGTAGAGATATATCACAAACAAAAGCATAGCAACGTGAAGCAATTGTACATAAAAGATAAATTACAGTAATACGTTTGTTGTCTGACATAAATGATCACGTTTTTTGAAAGTTAAGAAGTGTTTTAATTAAACCGCATAACTATCCACGCCACTATCGACCATTCGCCACGTTTAAAAAAATATCCCTGTTCGTGTAAATAACGCGATAAGTGCTTGGATGGGCGGAAAGAGGTGCTGATTGGCCTTGAATTAGACGAATTGACTGCGGAAATAGTTTCCAAATGAGTGTAATCTTCCTTCCAAATTTACGCATCAAACATTAAAATACTACCTATCACGTAAACGTTTTTCGATTCCTTACAACCATCACACCACTTTTAATCTCGAAGCGTCTCAACCCTACATCTTTTGCACAAATTGCCATCATCATGGTGTTTACCCCTAATCACAAAAATGAGGCAGTATCGCTTCGGTGTCAAAATGCTACAGAGGTGACCCTCAGGTATCCATAATGTCGAGTCAGCCGTGCTTCTATTATCATCAGAGTATTTTTTATATTTACACCTACGTACAGTTAAACACTATTAAAATGTCTTACAGGGACTGTAGCTAAAACACTAAATAATAATTGTAGAGCACTAAAATACCGTAATTACGGATTGACAAAATATATATTTTCGTACCAGGTACGCAAAATAACGCTTTAGCGGATCAATTCAGTTATTCCGTACGAGGTTTAAGCCCGTCAGGAAAACAGGGGAGTCTTCTAAAACTTTTCCACCCAAAAATTCGATGTCGAGATTTCACCGGAAATACATGTTTTGAGGCCTCTTGAATCCAAAAAATCATTTTTAGAAAAAGGTCCGTGTGTGTGTGTGTGTGTGTTTGTTTGTGTGTGCGCGTGTGTGTGTGTACTCAGAAACGAAAAGTCGGTTAAAAACCAAAGTTGATATTTAATGTTAATGTCTTTCAAGGATGCGACCCAAAAATTTTAAAGAAAATTCCTCCACACTAAACTACCCTTTACATGGAACATTTTTCGAAAATCTTATTTTTATTGAAAATGTCTAAAGATTTGAATTAAAATGACGTATGTTTGAGATATTTTTATGACAAATGAAATGTATAACTTGAATTTCCTGGCTATAGCACATGTAGTCCTACTTACTCTGGATGACTTTTGCATAACTGGTAAACCAAAACATATAGATCAAATCTTACTTTACAAAAACGTAGTTCTTGCTAAAACACACGATTTATGTCCGAATAAATTTTTTGTAGAATGAACCATTTCGGAGATATTGCTTGTTATTTGTGTGAGGTTTGGAGAATTGTACTTCTGTCAAATGGAACATTGTTATTCATTTTTTTATATGTTAACCGTACAAAGAGAGCGGAATTTGAAAGATTTAATAGATTTTAATATTGCTCAAAGTCTACTGTATTCTCATATTCCCCTTGTACCTACAAGGGAATAAACAATAATTTTACAAATGTTTATCTCAACTAACATGAATTAAGAGTTTGTAAGAATGATTAGTACAAGAGTAGAGAAAGTCATATGAGTGCAACACATCAGCTTTTTAGTAAAAGCTCTCTAAATTGTATACCAGTTTAAAATTTATAGGCTAAATATTCTAAATTCAGATTTAAAATACTAACAAAACTACTAACAAAAGAAAATCAGTAAGTTAAGGAGTTCATTGCTACTTAAACCTGTAACTATGATATTGAATGATAATTATTTTCACGCTTATACGCTGCATACGAACACAGATATTGAAAAACATTTATTATAAATATTGATATTAATTTATTTTAACACTTTGGTACACTTTTCTGTAGCACATTTTGTTTTAAAGTTCTCAATTTCCATACATGGGCTGATAGACTGAAAAATGGTATTGGGAAGGATTAAAGTTGGAAATAGTGAGGAAAATAGGGTTTAGGCTCAACAGTGGAAGGGATTGGATTGAACAGAACAAAAATGTATTGGCAAAGGGGAAACAATGCAGGTAACTGGAGCAAGTGTCGCCAAATAGCGGGAATGAAAATTACGCGGCTAGAAAGAATATATAGTAAGGATGCTATATGCAGCACAAATATTGCCAAAGAGTTTGCCAAATGGATTAGTTCAGATAGAACTAAGGAGCGTGGGTGCAAAAGGCAAAATGTTAGAACGAGCAGTTAAATACTGGTTTAGAATGCATTTATTGGAGGAAAATGATGTATTAAAACAATGTATGGTTGTATAGGAGCAAATGGGGAAAAATAAACTTGGATGCATAAAATACAGATAATAATGGAGAAAATAGGAATGGGACAAACATGGACAGAAAGAAAATAAAAGTTTTTCAGGAGGGAAATAGGAACAAGGGTAGAGGAAATCGAAAAGCAAGAAATTGTAGGTAGCCTTAATAAAAACAAATCATTAATAAATTATACATTTTTAAAAATGGAACAATGGACGAGAGAAAAATACATCAAAGTATGCAATAAACAGGCCAGAATGAGGTATGCATGGACTACGATGGGGTAACGAATGTAAGTGGCATGACAGGGATGAAAAGGGGTGGGAAGTGGATGAAATGCGGTAGATAGTGTAAAAATTGGCAGTATATTTTGGAATGTAATGGTACGGAAAAAGGGAGATAAAATTTAATAGCCAAGAAATGGAAAAATATAAGGGGAGTTGATTGAAATAATATACTGTGTAAATTTCCAGCTGGCAGCAATTGCAATAGCTGCTGGCTTCCAGTAGGTAAGGTAATAGTGGGAAATATTGTTAAAATTAATTATATTTATTTTATTGTGGGAAACATGTTTATAATTAATTATGTTTGCTTTATTTTATTATTGTGGTAGATTAAGGGTGTATTTATATAATTAGAACTCTTAGAATAAATATTACTTACCTACTTACATAATTTGATCAAATTAATATACTTCTATATAATTTTGTTTTAAAGAATTGAAGGGAAAATTTAAAGAATTGAAATTTATTAATTTAAGATACAATAATTAAAGAGAATTTTGTGCATTAATTTTAAAATAAAATTTGTAATTAACTAATGAAATAAGTGTACCTAAGGATTAAAAAATTGAGCTTGTAGAGAACCAGAAAGAAGTAAAGCTATAGATTTATACACTCTATGATCTGTTTACAATATGCTGGTTCAGAAGCATCTTCATTTTTACAATTATCTAAAACCCTTAAAGTCACGTGGCTGTCGTTCATGGTAGGGATCTCGCCACGTTAGCTGATGGCTAACACATCACAGGCAGAACTACACCAGGTCATCACAGAGAGCCCACCACCAGCCAATTCCCCTGGGATGGTGGCCGACCGACCACAGCGCCTCCCCTCGGCCGAATACCATGTTTCCAAAGCGCAAGCATCACAACAGCACAGCCCATGGCGAATCCACTGGCTCTTACACCGTGGAAAGACCGTATCTAGAGAATGAAAGGAAAACCCCGAAAAGCCCAACGTCAATAAGGTCAGCCGCGGGAATCGAACCCACGCGGGCTCCCGAACGACGTTACCGACTGAGCCATCTCATTCGATTAAGTTGACATGTAGATATGTGTAAGCAAACAATAATTAACGAGGAGAATTTTTCACACCCCATCGCCCTTAATTTTCAATGATGTTGAAAGGCTTTTTAACGGTGTAGATGATGGGGTGGGTAGGTACACACAGAACTAAATACTTTTCGATATTTACATGCGTTATAAACGTGTGTGCAGTTACCAACTATCTAAAAGTAAACTTCATAATACTATTGTATTTCAGGTGCATTTGAATCAACTCCTACGGCAGCCAGGTGCCTCTCTGCAGATGAGAGGAACAATGAACATAATAAATAGTGAACTCATCGCATATTACGAAATGACAATTCCGCTATGTCGTGTTTCATTATCCAAACATTCTGAGGGTGACATCATGTTCAACGTCCCACATTTATTTGCCAAAGGAGGACGCGATTTGTCACCCATTCGCCTGGAATATCCCGTAATAATTGTGTATACTGTGCCACACACACACACACACACACACACACACACACACACACACACACACACACACACACACACACGCAGACTTTTCCTGTATATATAATTTGAAACAAAAGAAAGGGAAAAGAAGGGGAAGAGGGGAAGGAAAATGAAGAGAAGTAAAAGAAAGGAGCAAGAGGAAACATAAAGGAAAGGCAGGATGAGAGAAAATAAAAAAGGGAAAGCAGAGGAGAGAAACGAGTCAACAGTTGATGCCCGTATATACGTTAATACAATTTTGCTTCTCCCCTTTTTTAGAGAATAAACAGACAGAGAGTGTGATTTTGAGATTTTTCAACAAGACTCTGCCCAGCTTCGAAGAGAACAATTGAAAGTGTGTTTCAGAACGGAATTATCAGAGATATTTGTGGTCCTCTCGGAGCCCGACCTAAGCCTCTGCGATTTTTATCTCTGGGGTAACTTAAATCATAAAGTGCACAAGACAAACTCTCACACTTTGGAAGAATTAAAACAAAAATTGCCAGCATTTCCCAACGTGAAGTACGACGATGCTCTCCTGAGCAGGTGCCAAAAATGTATGGACGAAGTGGCCAGTTTTAGCATCTCCTTTCTTAAATTTGCTGAGTAAAGCCTTTAAAAGTAGCTTTAAATGTTGTTATAGTTCCAACCGCGCCTTTCAATGATAACGGCAGACGACAACTGGCGCAGGAGCGGATAGGCAAAACACCGCGCAGTCTGTTCGGAGCTTTTTTACTCTTTCGGTATTCCAGTGACGTCACTTTGTGTCACGGCCAGATATAGGCGTCGCAGATGACTTATTACAAAGAATAGACATTCGATTCCTGGAAAAAAAGATGGAACACATCTAGCGAACTGCTTTGAACCAACGTAGCGTAATTCTGAACTTGTATGCGCCTTTAATACAGCATCATGACCTTTTACAGGGAAAGGAATTCATTTAAAGGGCAAAGGATACATCATTAGAGAATTGTTTACATATATAATATATTTTGGAACAGAAGGTATATTGCCTCAGGCTCAATATAATACTTTCCCTCGTGTTAAACACTGCATAAAGTTTATGTATTAACATTTTAAAATTACATACAGAAAAATTTATTGTTCACATGAATGCAGGTTGTGATACGTTGTTAATGGACAAAAGCACACGAAACTGGCCAGAGTAGCTGTCCATATATTTTTGGTACCTCATTAGGAAACTGTCCATCATTCCCCGAAGTGCACGTCGAGAAATGCTAGCAATTTCCTGGCGGATATTTTGTTTTAATTCTTTCAGGGTGTGTGAGTTTGTGTTGTGCACTATATATTTTAAATTACCACAGAGATAGAATTCGTAGGGGTTAGGTTAGGGAACCGAGGGGGCCATAAATCTCTACTAATAATTATTCTGTCCTAAACACACTTTTAATTGTTCTCATCGAAACATTGGTCGTATAAGCTGTTGTACAGTCTTGTTGAAAAAAGTCAAAATTACGCCTTCTGTCTATTAATTCTCTAAAAAAAGGGGGAGGGCAAAATTGTATTCACCTATGTATGGGCGTGAATTGTTCACTCGAAAAAAATTGGTTCTTTAACTCAGAGTGTACATAAAGTGTACAAAACAATCGTACACACCCTGGAACAATGAAAACAAAATATGCGGCTGGAAATTGCAAGCATTTCTCAACGTGAACTACGGCGAGTGATGGATAGTTTCCTAAAGAGGTACCAAAATGTATGGGTGGACGACGGTGACCAGTTTTATCTTCTTTTATTAAGGTCGTCAGTAACGGCTTTAAAAGTTGTTTTAAAGATGCTATATTGTTTCATCCGCGCCTTTCTATGATAGCGGTAGACGGCAACGAGCACCGAGGTTGCCGACAGGCAAAACACCGCGCAACCCGTTCGAAGTTTTTTACTCTCTCGGTATATTCGTTATCATTAAACAAACTTTAATGGGTTTTGTAATGGCTAAATCGTATTTTACAGTACTTAAGGTGCCATGCCTGAGTTTCATCAACAATTCACTCACATGACTTGAAACCCAGGAACATCTATATGTGGTCAGGACACCTCTTACATCACTTTGGAGCTTTTATGTTCAAATAAATGAAAATTTAAGGTACTGCCTCGAGTCTAAAGCACTCAAACCTAACACAAAGTCCATGAGGTTGTTAGTAGCAATTAGACAGCAAATGTTCTGAACGAAGGGTTCTTTTTTTCATTATACAAGCCATTTAGGATTATAAAGGTAATGATATATCCAGATGTTGTGTGTCTCTAAATGCTGAGGTCTATTTCACGGTCCACGGTAATTTTGTCCCTCTCAACATGTAAGTTTAACAGGGTCTAATCATCCACACGAAGGCAATTACAGACTTATACAAATGTAAACTATATTCTAACTGGAATACCTCGATGCCCTACTGATCCCAACAGCTTTATCGTCAACAGCAGAGAAATACCGGATGAAGAAATACGGTTTCTATCTTTAAGTATGTCTCATAACTAGACTTCGGATTTATATACACCAAAAACTGTTAATATATGAATACATCTATGCTGCAAAAATTGATTGTAAGCGTTTACTTGACGAGGAGCTTTCAGAAATACCTTCTTAGTACTTGAAATAGAAGTGTTTACTTCAGAAACCTCTTCTCGTACTGCTTATGCTACTCTATTTGGTCCGTGTAATACTTCTACAATGGATCGCGCGATTGTTCGGGTCGAGATTAGCAATTGGATTATATCATACCTATGTAGGTGTCGTTTGATGACGGTGACAATCTTTTACCTGTGTGTTAAGAGCACCAGAAGAAAACAATTGTGAGCTGTAATATCATGAAAGACTGCGTTAACATCAGTAAAAGAGAACTGTGCTGTTGTGCATTCAGTTAGAAGACAATAAAGTACCATAAAAAAGTAACTGCACCGGACTTTTCTCATTTTTTAACATGGTGTCAGAAGTGGGATTTGCCGAATTGTCATTTTCTTTCAGTATTTTAATCATTTTTGTTGTACCTACTGCCACTACTTTTCGACTTCTTATTTATTAAAGGCAAAAATTCAGTATCGATGCCGGCTTTGATTTCTGTTACCAAGAAAATCATTTTCAAAAGATTTGTGCATCGGTTTGACTCTTTTTATTTCGTTTTGTCAGTCCATTCTGTGTCAAAGATACTACGTGATTAGTTTAAGAAAGTTTACCGATTAAAAACAACTCTACATGCGGGAAAAAGGTCGCTATGTTTTATTTTATCAAAAGCGGCTCTAATATTTTAACTAAAATTATACATGTGTGAGATAGCACCTAGCAAATACGATGTTTATCATGACTTTCCTGTGAGGAGTCCATTAGGTCTTCATTTTCATGGAATAACTTGTACCTAGGAAAATTACAGAAACGCTCTTAAGAAAACATTTAGAACGTATTAGAAAATAGTTTGTATAAATTACTTTTACTTATTTTTATATTGTGTGAACAGAGAGGCAGTCTGATTTTTAACCAATTTATGTCAAACAAATGTCAGTTTGTTTTTAACATTAACAAATAACATTCCTTCTGCAAAAATAAATATATTATTAAAAGAACAATTGTTAAAAACGCACTTGCCAAATTGAAATGGAATGTTATTTTGATTGACATTAATCGATTGTAATGTGTAATGATTAGTTTTTCAACTATTTGTGGAGTACAGTTGGCGACACTGAGTAAACAAAAGTTATGATTTTTACAAAACAGAAGAATGACCACATGTGCATGTTTGTTTCTCGTGTAGTGTTTCAAGGCAATTGTGATATAAATTGAAAGGAATGTGGATTCTTATTAATGCAGAAACCTCACAGAGGAAATCGCATCAACAAAACAATTTTTCTACTCCAAAGTCTATTTGGAGGAATCTGATCATGACTTTCTCTACTCTCTTACAAACTCTTATTGCTATGTCTTCTTCATGTTAGTTGAGATAAATATTTGCAGAAAGTATCTTATTGCTTATTTCCTTGTAGGTACAAGGGGAATATGGGAATACAGAAGGCTTTGAGCGATAGTCAAATCTTTTAAAGCTTTCAAATTCCGTTCTCTTTGCGCAGTCAATAGATAAAAGTGAATAATCACCTTCTTTTTGAGAAAAGTTTACGTTAAGCAAGACTCACACAAATAACAAGGAATATCTCAGAAATGGTTCACTGCACAAAAAAATTATTTGGACATAATTTGTGTATTTCAACGAGATCTACTTGTTTGTTTAGTAAGATTCGGTCTATATGTTGTACATATATTTATACTTAGAGTTTGTGATCCTGAATGTGCAGGAGTAGAATATAAAGGCACACACGTTGTCGATCACTTCATTGTGCGGTTTCGTGGCTGCGGTTTTATATTCTTTTCAGTGAACCCAAGAACTGAATGTTTAAATTATATCTCATTGTGTTAGAATCGCTTTCAGACAATAGAATTGTTTGCTTTCTCGTAGAAATTAAAGCAGGTACTTTCTCATTATGTGTCTTGACTCGGTTCAACAAAGATGCTGCATTCCGTGACGGTTACTGCTTCCTCAAGCAGAATTTTACAAATTGGCTGTACCAACTTGACGGAAACGCTTTCTCTTCCTGATTAATTACTTTCATTTGAAAAATCGTCATTAATGTACGCGTTTTATGACTGAACCGGTCGTAATTTAAAACAATGAACAGATTTACTTAGATTTACTACAGAAGAGACAGATCGTAAATGGCACCGATGGATTATTTACATCAGATGAACCCAATAGTATTTGTACTGTGGAATATTTCTGTGGTTGAGTGGTCAGCGTTTTATCTTCTGAACTCGGAAGAATATAGAGCAATAAGTGTTTGTAACAATATCAGAGAAAGTCATGTGAATGCAGCACATTAGGTTTTTTGAGTGAATGGGTGATAAGTGGTGTTTAAGGGCCCGTCGACAACTAATCCCAGAGTTTTTGAAGTGCTAGCTTTTTATGCTTCTGTTTCGGGATCATGCATAGAAGATACTTTTAAACTCAGCATACCGACTCGCTGTTTATAGGTTTGGCTATCTCTTCAGCCTTCTATTAACCCCATGTACCCACAATTAAATACGCAATAAATATCTCTAAAATATTTATCTTGAAAAATATGGAGTACACAGAAAAACAAAGTTTTGTAAGCATGGTTAACAAAAGAGATATGCTTAACAATAAACGATAGCAGCTAGTGAAATTATTTGAACGTACAAAATGTATGATATTAAAAAAAAATATTTTTAAAGTGTTAAACACACATTATGATTAAAATATATCATCCTTGTAGTGGTTATGTTTAGACTACCTTGGTCTGTGGTTCAAATCCCAGTTGTGGCATTGAATTTTTAAGTTCCGGTTCTACCTCTTCTACCTTGGTATATTCACAATTTCTAAACAATTATTATAAGAGGGCGTGTTTTTTGCATCGGTATGAATAGTTAAGGAAGTTATCTCTGTTTGAAAATAAAATGTTCCGTGTAAGGTGTAGCAATGGGTTTGGACGTTGAACCTTACACGCTGATGACCCCTGTGGCTTCCAGAACCACACACCTTGTACTGGAGGATGTAAGACATAACAGCAATTTCTGAAAAGAGTAGACATAAAGCGGGTTTAGTGGTCTGGCGTATACATGCGCTGTGGTTATGTATCCATAGCCCGCACCAACACCATCAACAGCAACGACGTAACAATAATTATAGCAGAAGTAACTTCTGGGTTAACTGGGCAGGACCAGTACTCACTTTGTTTATCCATCTATGATATATACAGGGTGGAAGGAAAGTCATTTTATTCCTTCTAATATATGCTTCATAGAAGCATTACAAACATAAAAGTCGAATGGTATTTTGTCCTTAAGTCAGCCGATTTAAAAAATCGATGAGTGATTGCATACGAATGTACGAAGATAACATTTTGCCACTTGTAAGATGCGAGTTACAAAATAATTAATCACTTAAAACACATGAAGAAATAGTCCTAGCTGCTCTTTCAGACGTGGAGCAAGTGGACAACGTTGCGTTGAGGTTGGTCAGGGAATTGACCTACTTTATGCATGTAAACACATCGGACAGTTTTGCTTTGCTAAGTTTTGGCTTGTGATTGGCCTACACTCCAACAGTAAACACGGAAGGACAGTGCAGCGTATGAGTTTGTTTTCAAGATGCACCGTAACGGTGTCTGTTTATGTACTGAACCAGGGAAAGTGACACCCACACAATCTGCAGTGTTCCCAGGTTGTTTTCGACAAACTTTCGATTCTCGTAGGTACAAAGAATCTAGTAACAACTGTCGGACAATAACATGCAGCATAAGGGGAGGGTAATCAGGGGAAGGAAGAAAGAAAAGGAGAATATTAAAAATATTTTATAAATGTTTTAAACTTAGACACATGGTCAAGCATTAATAGTCGTATGAAAGTTGAGTATACTGGCAATTAAGATGGTCGTATGAATATTATGAACTAACTCGCTACAGCTTGTTTCATAAAATATACTCGCATCAAAATGACTGCCATTAAGCACTTGTTGCGTAATATACTTTTATGTGTAGTTGGATTATGTATCCAGATGTGTGACTCATTAATGTTTATATATTTAATTAATATAGTTTAAGTTTCCTATTTCATATTGTTTTTCTTGCACGAGAATCATGTCCCTAATTTACTTAATTGATTAATTTGTGAATCGGATGTGTGTTGACCTCTTTAACATAAAAGTACATCTAACTTAAATTAGCATAACCTAAAATTACATTGAATATTATCATGGCCTTTTATGTATAAACTTCGTCACGTAATGAAAACCACCGTGTCTAACTAGACAGGCAGGCCAAGGCGCGAATCAGTTACGTAGTAATGCCAGACTTAAACAATTACTAACGTTATGACTGATATAACTGCATCTTTTCCACGAATTTAATGTTTAAAAAAATGTGATGTGTTGGACTCACATGTCTTTCTCTACTCTTGTGCTAAGCATTCTTACAAACTCTTATTCCTATATCTTCTTCGTGTTAGTTAAAATAAATATTTGAGCAAATTATCTTATTGCTTATTTCCTTGTAGGTACAAGGGGAATATTAGAATACAGTAGGCTTTGAGCGATAGTCAAATATTTTAAAGCTTTGAGATTCCGTTCTCTTTGCGCGCTTAATATATAAAAAAATGAACGATGATCCATTTCATGAAAGTTCTGTTTTCCGAAAATGACACAAATAGTCAGAAATATCTCCGAAATAGTTCACGCTACAAAAAATGTATTCGGACAAATTTTGTGTTTTAGCAAAATCTATATTTTTTGTATAGTATGATTTGGTCTATCTCTAACGGTTTACCACTTATGCAAAAGTCGTCCAGAGTAAATACGACTACAGGGGCTATAGCCAGAACATTTAAGATATACATTTAGTTTGTCATAAAAATGTCTCAAACATATGAGATTTTAATCAAAATCGTTAGAGCCATTTTCAAGAAAATCAAAATTTTCAAAAACTTTTCCATGTAAAGGGTAGTTTAGGGTGAGACTATTTTCTCCAAAATCTTCGTGTCGCATCCTTGAAAGATATTAAACTTAAATACCAACTTTGGTTTTTAACTGGCTTTTCGTTTTTCAGTTATGCTGTCCACAGACTGACAGATTGACTGACACACACACACACACACACACACACACACACACACACACACACACACACACACACACACACACACACGGACCTTTTTCTTAAACGGCTGTTTTTTATTTAGGGGGTCTCAAAATATATATTTTCGGTGAAATCTCGATATCGGAGTTTTGGGTGGAATAAAATTCTTCCCCTACTTGCCAGTAGAGAAAGTAAAAATATATATGACAAATTTTGAAAGCTGGAGCGAAGTGGTAGTCCAAGTGTTGCACCACTATGGCAGTTATATCCATATGAGATCGGAAGGTAGAGGAGTAGCTGCCCCAAGGGCGAAAAACTGCTGAGAACTTCGAGAGGCATTATCCTAACCTTGCAACAATATTACCGAGCAATCTTGTGAAGAGTATGCCCAAAATATATAATTGTGTTTCAAAGCCAAAGGAAGCCTTATAAATTACAATATAATATGTTTGAAGGAATATGTTATAAGTTTATTATGACGCATAATGTTATGTGTTTGGTGCCCTTCAACTTTTGTTAGAATCTGTAGATAGATTACTAAGTGTTTGTAAAAAGTGAGTGGAAATAGTCATGTGAGTGCAACAAATGAGATTTTTAAACGGGTTTGAGTACGCTGAAGATGTATGTGGACGTGGGAACGAGTGTTTGGTTCTAGTGCAGAGACTGGCAGGCAGGCAGGCAGGCAGGCAGCCGAGTGTTGGTGACATGAACTCACTTAGCATACCCTGGAGGAATTCCTTCTGTTTCCCCTGGCTCTTGAGGTGCTCTCTGCGCATTCTTGTGCATTCCACGACTTATTTGAAGTCGGTCGGTGCGAACAACCTCCAGACGAGTAAACACCATCTCATCCAACTTTACTTTTCAATGAGTCAACATCAACTTTGGCGGCACTTGAAAGAAAGCAGTTCGCACGTGTGTGTGTGTTTGTACCTCAAATATTGCCAGCGATTCACCGTTTACCGCACTACACAACTTTTACTTCGATTCGCCTTTAATGTACTACAACATGTTCCTCATAATGTTCACTCTTTGTGGGCAAATTATTACACTGATGTGCATAAAAATGAAGTTTTCGAATGAATACATGTTCCCAAACAGAAACTTTGCGCTCTGTTCAACGGTGTAATCAGCTTTTACTTTCTCTACTGGTAAGTAGGGGAAGTATTGTATTACACCGTAAAATTTGATGTCGAGATTTCACCGGAAATATATGTTTTGAGGCCCCCTGAATCCAAAAAAGCATTTTTAGAAAAAGGTCCGTGTCTGTCTGTATGTCAGTCTGTGGACAGCATAACTCAAAAACGAAAAGTCGGTTAAAAACCAAAGTTGGTATTTAAGTTTAATGTCTTTTAAGGATGTGACACGAAGATTTTGAAGAAAATAGTCCCACCGTAAACTACCCTTTACACGGAAACTTTTTCGCAAATTTTTATTTTCTTGAAAATGGCTCTAACGATTTTTATTAAAATATCATATGTTTGAGATATTTTTATGACAAATGAAATGTATATCTTGAATTTTCTGGCTATAGCCCCTGTAGTCGTATTTACTCTGGACGACTTTTGCATAACTGCTAAACCGTTAGAGATAGACCAAATCATACTATACAAAAAATGTAGATCTTGCTGAAATACACAATTTATGTCTCAATAAATTTTCTTGTAGGGTGAACCATTTCGGAGATATTCCTTGATATTTGTGTGAGTTTCGGAAAACTTAGAACTTCCGTAAAATGGGTCATCGTTGTTCATTTTTTATATGTTACGTGCGCAAAGAGAACGGAATCTCAGAGCTTTAAAAGATTTGACTGTCGCACAAAGCCTACTGTATTCCCATATTCCCCTTGCGCCTACAAGGAAATAAGCAATAAGATAATTTGTACAAATGTTTATTTTAACTAACACGAAGAAGATATAGGAATAAGAGTTTGTAAGAATGGTTAGTACAAGATTAGAGAAAGTCATGTGAGTGCAACACATCAGATTTTTAACACACTATTCTGCCCTACATGCATTAAATTTTGTGCTGTGTTCCTATAATTTTCCAGCGTATGCTCCATGTATGTGGCTTCAACTTCAGTCCTTGGTATAAAAATCTGAAAATGTGTTTTTTGGGCAGTTATTGTTTATAAAATAATAAATCTGTTGTTATTTTAGTTTTTGATGAGCATGGAATGTTTTAAATCTTACCTAAGGTATGCTCACATTGTGAATAGAGTGAATATTTAATTCCCTCGAAACTATAAAACATTGTGCTGGAACCTTGAGTAGTAGTTTATAATATAAACACCCCTAAGTGTGTAAAGTATTGACTTCATGAGTATAGAAGTATATAAATGTGAAATTTGAGTCGGTTAGTTACATATTTTGACGTGTGTGGTGCTGCTAGCTGGGTTTCTGCCTCCAGTCATTCGTGGGAACAGTCCAATGCGTGGATCCTTATACATAAATCAGTCAAGCAGCACATCTTGCCATTCACCACTCGTTAAGTAAGAGCCTTCTCCCATTAGTATATATACACGTCATCGAACATGTTTTCCTTATCTCATTTTATTTACATCATACATTCTTTTCTCATGAACCTTCATGTTTTCTTTTATTACCTTGTTCTAGAGTTTGGTTTTGTTTTCTCGAACTCAATAGTAAGGAATCAGACCAACTTGTAGATAGATAGAAAAAATATTATATACCAACCAAAAATTTAAAATCGAAATGATACTAGAAATACATGCTTTAAAGTCTCTTGAACCCCAAAAAAGACAGTTTTAGAAATACGTTTGTGTATGTGTAGCAGCATAACTCATAAACTAAAAGTCGATTAAACCTAAATTTGATATTTAAGTCTATCTCTTGCGGTTTACAGGTTATGCAAAAGCCATACCAAACGAAAAGGACACAGAACATATAACTGTAAGAAATGAAAGGTCTTTGTTAACCTTTGGCAACAAAAACCGCTCCAATCGGGTAGGCATGGAACTAAAATATGAGAACTCGCGCTCTCAGATGCTCACGTTGCCCGTAGCTCCTACAGCTATATTTTTCATACCTGCTAGTTGTCACTATCAACTGGAAGCCCTAACGCCATTTTGCTAATGATGACGCGCAAAGTTTAACACGTGAACATCTATAAATCACCAGCAGCAATATGGCATCGGGACATATATCAGTCGAGACTGACAGCTAGGCAGGAATCAGCAGTTTATTTGTTCTAATTCCTATAATTATAATTTTATAATTCCTTTATGATTCCAACACATCAGATTTTTTAATAGCAACAACAAATGTTTCTATACTATTGTAATTCCATCTCATTTAATCTCCAATTCTGAGGCTTGCAGAAATTATTCTACGTGGCACACACTGAAACATTTTCTACTTCAGTGAAATCCTCAAAGTTCTTCTGTGAATCTGCAACCAGTAGTAGGATGTGGCATTGGATAGGAAAATTGCAACAACACTATTTTCACAGTTACTACTTTTATTTTCTGCTCTTAATAGCATAACATGAGTAATTTCAAGTATTACAAAGAGAATTTTGCACAACATTATGTACAAAAATGTAGGGATTATTCAAAATAAAATTATTTAAATGATACGAATAACAACTTTCTATTCATTACAAAGAAACATTAAGATAAAATTCTGTGCAACACTGGTTATTGTTTAATCAAAATGTTGATGCAAGAACAACTAACACTACGAATAGCATTTTAAAACACCTGTCATTGTAGACGGTGTTACTGCAGGCGCCGTGGCGCCGTGGCCGAGCGGTTAGCGCGCTCGCCTACCACCTAGGCGGCCCGGGTTCGATCCCAGGGACGAAGCGGCGTCAGGGCGGGTTTTCTCCGGGTGCTCCGGTCCCCCCCCCCTCCCATCTCATTCCACTGGTGCTCCATCTTCATTCCATGTATCATCAGTGTCACCGCCTGCGGTGCCTTAGTAGTAAAAGCGGGCGTTAAACACTACAACAATAACTGCAGAATTTTAGGAACCTACCAGCTCCACAAAGGAAACATTTTGTAAATACAAAATGCACAAGCTGCTTATAATTTGGAAACATTTACGATGCGGTAAAATAAACCTCAAAACAGTGAAACTTAATACAATTAATAACCATGAAAGTAATGAACTGCAAAGCAGTAAATACACGCAATACGAGTGAATGATGATAATGATGATAATAATAATAGTAATAATAATAATAATAGTAATAATAATGATAATAGGGGACACTGGTACCAAAATGGTCAAAATTGCGATTTTTGCAACTATTTGCTATGTTTTTGTAACAACAAAAAAATAAGAAATGTTTTCAACCTGTCCAGAATATGGCCATTAAATATTATGTGCCAAATCCACCTGGAAATTGGTATATTTCAAATTTACTTAGACTCTTGCAATATTTCCAGTAAGTGTGTTCCAAAACTTTAAACAGCTTTTTTTCCATATAACAATTTTTGTACTTTGGGGTAAACTTTTTTGCAGTAAATATTGATGGATGAAGCTGAAATTCTCAGGACATGTAGAATATAACTTGTTAAACAAAACTGTGCATTAGTTTGTTGATTACACTCATACATACAAGTATACGTTTTTTTTCTTTGTAATTATTACAAATTTCTCTTTTTATTCCATTCTAAATAGAAAAAATTTCATAAATAAAATAAATACTAATATTTTGGAAAACCAATGCACATGTTTATTGCATAGCCATTCAAAAACTAGCATACCAAATTTTAGGTATCTATCTTAATTCTAAATTTCAAAAAGTATACCTTTTGTTAGTATTAAATTCTTTATAAAAATATAAGAAACAATTTTTAATTACAAAAATATTTAATCTAGAGTAATGAAATTTGTACCAATAATATATCATGACAGGTGAAATGTAACCTAAAAATGTCATTAAAAAGTGGTTGATTAGGGTAGAAAGTCCATTTGGTACCAGAGTGTCGCCTTAATAACCGTGAAAGTAATGGATATACCAAATAACTGCAAACCCGTAAGTACGCCCAACACAAGTGAATGATGATAACAACAATAATAAATTCAACAATAAATACCTCATCTAATATGAAAATAATGTTTGATTATTTGACCTCAGATGATTCCACAACACCTGAAGGCTTTGAGGTGTCGTCACACGTTAGGGACCTCTGTCAATGTCTAGTCTGGATGTTGTCGCCCGGTGTTTCCTCTCCTCTCATTCTTCCCCCTAGAGGTTATGCGTGCAATAAGCCTCAGGCTTCAGTGCCTAACCCCCTCCACATCCCCATTTCCATTTCTATCACATACATTACTTTTCAGTAAATGCAAGAAAGTAGACAATAATGCTATTTACACCTTATAATTTGTGTATAAGTGGTGCAACTTACATTGTAGATGCCTTTAAAAGTTACATTCTTTCCAGTGGAATTTTTCTCAGTGTAATTTCTTATTTTTCAGTGTAACTTGCTACCACCCAAATGAAAGCGCTGCATCGGAGCGTGAGTGAATGGCGGAATTAAAAGTAAGTGAAAAACCCAATGTTAAAAAACCTTATAGCATAGACATAAAAAGACCATCAATAAGTTGTTTCTCATGTCAAAACCCATGATATGACAGAGGCAAAATAGGACTATACAAATAAAACGTAAATATCGTTTGTCCATTTATTATCTTCAGAATTGGCGTCGAGCTTCATTAAAACATCGGACACTCTCCAAAACACTAGAAAACGCTTTGACTCCAGGAAGACTGACACAAAATCCAATCAGAGGCAATTACTATGAGTAATTATTGATTTGAGTTTATATTTGTACAAACTCGGGGAACTAGACTATTCTTGGCTACTCTTCTGAGTCATAGCAGTTAAATTAATCCCCAAAGGGAATAGGCCATCAATACAGGAATAAATCTCTTCCAAGTCTCTTATGATGCTCTTATGCATATTTCACTAACGTGACACCTTTCTATAAAATGAATAAGGGTGGGATTAGCCTAGGGCGTGGTTCTACCGCCCTTAGCGTCGCGTGTTCACGTCGGACAGCGTCGTAACTTCTTCCAGAAATATCCGCAGTGGCGTTCGACTTAGTCTAGACTGTAGTAAAATTATATGTGCCCAAGCTACAGTTTCAGGGGTATAAAATCAGTGATCTTCATTAATTAATTACTTAGTATAGATCAGCATACAAAGTTGCCAATAAAGTCTTAAAATATAACACTTTTCTACGCCAGATGAAGCTCATTTCAAAGTCAGAATATTAATTTATATGTCTAACTGAATTAGCCGATGTTAACCGAAGTTCAACGATTTATTTCTATTTAAAAAGTATGGCTTAATACGCTTAAACAAAAATGTTAACTCTTAGGAAACCATAAAGAACCAAAAATAAATAAAATCCTAGATAATCAACAGGAAGAAAAGCGAGTAGAGAAATTCTTGAGAATGCAATGCGTTGCATTTGTATTTCAAACATAAAGGATAGCTCACAAACCTCAAAAAGTTTCGGAGATTAGTCATTACATTTATATACACATCCGTTATTACTTTCTATATTCCATATTGTAAGTAAAGGAAATATTGTATTCCACAAAAAATTCTATGTCGAGATTTTACCGGAAATATATGGTTTGAGGCCCCCTGAATCCAAAGAAGCTTTTTACAAAAAGATCCGCACGTGCGTGCGTGCGTGCGCGCGTGTGTGTGTGCGTGCGTGTGTGAGAGAGGACAGTACAACTCAAAAACGAAATTTTTTAAATTTAATGTGATGAAAAATGTAATTAATTCAGTAATGACAGCATTTAATCACATGTCATAAATAATTCACTCAAACAGATTGACTTAAAATTACATTACTTAAACAATTAACTCAATTTATTTCATTTCCTTATATATAACATCTAATTGCTTTCTGTGAAATGCAAATTTCATCTAACGGGAGATTACAAAATAATCACACATGTTTGCCATTTAACGTCCCCTTGTTAGGAAAAACGCAATTATTTTGTATACATATTTCAGTTTAAAGTATTTCATTGTGTAATATGAGCTTTCTAAACGCTTCTAGACGAAAATTTCACGCAATTACTCATGGATGTTATTACTGATTATAAAAGTACGCTAACGGCGTAGTTAATATATATTCGCGTTATTTCTATAATTTCTGCCTTAAGTAATTCCCGTATTTGGTGCATACTAAGACAAAAAAATCCGATGTGTTGCACTCACATGACTTTCTCTACTCTTGTACTAACCTTCTTACAAACTCTTATTCCTATATCTTCTTCGTGTTAGTTAAGATAAACATTTGTACAAATTATCTTATTCCTTATGTCCTTGTAGGTGCAGGGGAATATTAGAATACAGTAGGCTTTGTGCGATATTTATATGTTTTAAAGCTTTGAGATTTCGTTCTCTTTGCACGCTTTACATATAAAAAATGAACAACGATGATCCATTTCACATAAGTTTTAAGTTTTCCGAAATATCAAGGAATATCTCCGAAATGGTTCACTCTACCAAAAAATTTATTTGTACATAAATTGTGTGTTTTAGTGAGATCTACATTTTTGTATATTAAGAATTTGTCTATCTCTTACGGTTTACGAGTTATTCAAAAGTAATCCAGAGTAAACAGGACTACATGGGTTATAGCAAGAAAATTCTTGCTATAACCCATGTAGTCCATTCTTCTTTAGGGTGGAGCATTTTCTTCAAAATCCTTGTGTCGCATCCTGGAAAGATATTAAATTTAGATAGCAAGTCTGATTTTTAACCGATTTTTCGTTTTTTAGTTACCCTGTTCACAGACTCACAGACATACGCATACATGGAACTTTTTTAAAAGTGTTTTATTGAGTTCAGGGTGCCTCAAAATATACATTTATAGAAAAAGTAAAACTGACAAATTGAGTTGTATCATTTGCAGTGATTAGAAGCAAAGGTTGTTTATTTTAGATGTCAGCCAAGTGTGAAGCGCGAGGTTTAGTCACGAAAACACGCAGAGTTCATTGGCTCCCCGTGTCAACAATAGCAATCTGATAATTGGGTGCTCTAATGAGCTTGATGAAGTGATGGTGACAGGTGTTCTCAAGCTTTGTTACCGTTACAGCATCCGTTCTCACTTCCTGTAGTAAACAGAAAACCAACCGATATAGTGGCCATACTTCAGGGTGAGTAAAGTGTACGGGTGGTGTTTCGCAAATGTTCATCAACGTTTGCACTCCTGTATTTTCACTTTTTACGACCTGTAAACTACTTTCTTGCAAGCTTTTTAGCTCGATAAAATGCGAAATTGACTAAAAAAACCCGCCAGGCGTAGTCAAGGTCGACGCCGTAGATTTTACGTGAAAACGTCTAGATATAATCATAACAAGTGTTTCGTATTAATGTGTGCCTTAATTAACAATTAACAATATTTACAATGACACCCAAATCACTTCATAACAGCTAAACGTGTTCTCACACTACACTTATTCATGTATAATTTGACACAACGCTAGTTCACAATCGTGCAGGCGCTTACACTAGCTCGATGACGTCACGATGACCTTAACCGTTGTTGGTCTCATAGTTTTGAGCGACAGAGGTGTTATGGAATCATTCCTTTCTTTAAGGTTCCTGCTATGTACCTTGAATTTATTCTTTTCTGCTATGTTATCTCACCGGGGGGGGGGGGGGAGGGGGCACAGGGAAAACAATCACAATCATAATGCTAATTAGTAATAAAGAACGACGTAATTATTTCGAAGTAGAGTTTTAGGCTAAATTTGTGGCTCAGTTCTGACACAGTAAATTAATTACTCTGATGGTTATTTATGCCCATTTAACACAATTTGATAATGTATTAATAACTCTATGTATTGTTCTAAAAAAATATACTAAAAATAGGTACCCGAATATATGCTGAAACTCATATACATTTTTGCAAACGTAAAATTACAAACATTTTAAGGCGATGTGGCTAAATGTAACAAAAATGACAGTCGCTTGGAAGAAAATCCGACAAACGTTTCCATCAGGCAATTAAACCTTATAATACTGTCGCTGCTAGTGGATAGATTTGGAGGATTTTGATGAAAGTACAAGAAAATTGCAATTTTTTCGGTTAGTTAAAGTTTTTATCTAAGCAGTTTTTATCTAAATATTTTCAAAATTTTGTCACATAAGTTCTCCACTACAATTATAAGCGTGTTTTAAGTCTAATGCATATATTTAATATTTTGGGGGGAAATTATTTTACTTTTCTTATGCTAATGCAAAAATCTTAAGTTTGAGAAAAAGAACAAAAATATAATGCAAAACTCGTACTGTAGAACTTAGATAATTCGAACGTTTATAATTCAAAATCGTCGTTCAATTATCACTTCAAACCTTAAAAGGAATAATAAATAAAAATAAATGGTTTTTTATCCAACTTGGATGCGTAATTCCACAAGAATGCACGAAGATAATAATTTGTTACTTGTAAGATTGGTAGAGTAACTTATTTCTGACGTAGCTTCGGTAGTAATTATGGGACCCCACACGGGGTTTCGAAATAATTAATCACTTAAAAGATTTGAAGGAATACTCCAGCTTTTTCACACGTGCAGTAAGTCGACAACGTTGCGTTGAGGTTGATCAGGGAATTGACCTGGTTTGTGCATGTAAACAGATCGGGTACTTTGGAGCTAACGATTCTGATTGGCCTAAACTCGCACAGTAAACACAGAAGGACAATGCAGGGTATTTGTTTGTGTTCTCAAGACGCACCGTTACTGTGTTGGCTTATGTACTGAGCTAGGGAAAGTGACACCCACACAATCTGCAGTGTTGCCAGCTTGTTTTCGAGAGAACTAAAATATTGCCGTAGTAATTGGTGAGAGACAAAAACGTAAAACACAAAATGTGTTCCAAATATCAAGATCTTACACTGCTTTAAACTAATTGTTGGCAATTGCATCAAATAAAGGTTAAGTAAATAAGATATTACTAAGTGATATAAACAATCAAACGTTTGTAATACAATTTGTTGTACTATTCCTTGAGGAATACTCAGATATATATGGTGCATTAACACACACATAATGTAATGTTTTGTTTTAATTAGAACAAGGCTTCGTTTATCAAACTGTAACCTTCTCACACATATTTTTTCCCGCTGATAGCTGTAGGACTATTAAATAGAATATAGATGGTTCATACTGATATTTTTTTTATTTTCGTACCTCTATAGACCGACTAAAGCATTGCTCATTTCTAGGGGTAGATTACAGATGATTAGTCCGCGGCAATACTCACTCTCCTGGGGATGCTAGCAGCGACCTAAGCTGGTGATGGCGACGTGACAAATGGCCCTCACACGAGCATAATAAAGTTATATTTTACTCTTGTTGTATTCAGGATAGTGCTAATCTATCACAAAGAAATATTTAAGTACTGCGTGGGTTACTTATTAGAGATATTGGGAAAGCTTATGCAGTTTGCAAAATGGCAGGGGCAGGTGCACCAGTTGGGGTCCATGTAGGTAGGTACCTGTGTACTCGAGAGGCAAGTAAATACCATTCTCATGCATGCCATCTCAACTCTTCCGCGAACTAAGACACAAATGCTAACGAGCAAACACTCTTGAATCCGAAACAGCAGCTCGCAATTATCATGTCCTTTGCAGTCAATTTCTCGCCGGAAACACACGTGCACTCTCGTGGGAAAAACAGGTGAGCAGCGATCGGTTTTCTGCATATGAACCTGTGTACCGGAAAGGTTAATTGGGTGTATATATAGGTATTTCTTAAACCGTTATACCTCTTTACCAATATATTCGTGGCTCAAGAGTATGCAGAATTCAAGCTTCGATGTATTACACGTTTCTGCAATTTCTGTTTACGTGGTTTTACAAGTTGTGACAGCATGGGTTTTCTGTATAAGGATGTGCTTTAACTGTTCATTCAAGACAAGTGAATAAACGAAATAAAGGTCATTGCCCTCTGCTATTATACCTTCTTGGCGTTAAAAGACCAAGGAGTTCATAACTGGAATATATGTATGCCCAGCTTTGTGCTTTCTCTATTAGAAGAAAATCTGATGTGTTGCACTCACATGACTTTCTCTACTCTTGTACTAACCATTCTTACAAACTCTTATTCCTATATCTTCTTCGTGTTAACATAAACATTTGTACAAATTATCTCCTTGCTTATTTCCTTGTAGGTGCAAGGGGAATATTAGAATACAGTAGGCTTTGTGCGATAGTCAAATCTTTTAAAGCTCTTTACACACTTAACATATAAAAAATGAACAACGATGTTCCATTTCACGAAAATTTTAAGTTTTCCAAAACTCACACACATAACAAGGAATATATCCGAAATGGTTCACCCTACAAGACAAATTATTCAGACGTAAATTGTTTATTTTAGCAAGATCTACATTTTTTTGTATAGTATGATTTGGTCTATCTGTAATGGTTTGCCAGTTATGCAAAAGTCGTCCAGAGTAAACACGACTACAGGGGCTATAGCCAGAAAATTCAAGATATACATTTATTTTGTCATCAAAATATCTCAAACATATTACATTTTAATCAAAATCGTTAGAGCCATTTTCAAGAAAATGAAATTTTTCGAAAAATGTTCCATGTAAAGGGTAGTTTAGGGTGGGGCTATTTTCTTCAAAATCTTCGTGTCGCATCCTTGAAAGGCATTAAACTTAAATACCAACTTTGGTTTTTAACCAACTTTTCGTTTTTGAGTTATGCTGTCCACAGACACACACAGACCTTTTTCTAAAAATGCTTATTTTGGATTCAGGGAGTCTCAAAATATATATTTCCGGTGAAATTTCAACACCGAATTTTTGGGTGGAATACAGTACTTCCCTTACTTACCAGTACTTAGTAAAAACGCTTTTTATTCAGGGATCTCAAAACATATTTCGATGAAATTTCGATGTTATGGTGGAATGTAATACTTCCTCTGACTAACAAATACGTAGCAGAGAAAGTAAGCGTGTGGATATTTCATACAAAGAGGCGTTAATTCGCATATAGAAATTATCAGCTACACATACTTTTGTATAAATTACCACCGTCATTCTTTTGTCTAGTCAGTGTCGTCAAATGTGTATCGCATAAATAGCTGAAAAGCATTTGATTACAAATTAAAATCGACTCCGTGCCAGATTATTACCTTTTGGTCGTAGTAGAATACGTTGGATAGCACCACCAAGCTAAACATTTCCTCATGTGCAGTAAAAACAATTAGTCATTCAAAAATGGCAGACAAAAGAAATGAATATTCTAGTGAGAATATTGATACTTTAAGTTGTAATTTTAAATATAGCAGAGCTACCTTTAATGAGCAGTCTACTAATGCAAATTCGTTCATTTGTATTCGTCGTATGCCCAATTCCTCATTTCCCTAGATTAAATGCTAAAATTATTGATCTTACAGCCAACTGGATTAGTAGTAGTGCCATCTGTGAAAATAAATCTGAATTAAAATGCCTTATTAGTTGTTTGCTTTTAAAAGTTGGATCTAAATTCCCTTAAAAGAAACAATATTAAATTATATTTAAACTACAGAAGGCGCACATAGTGAGGTAATGTTAGGAAATGATTTGGGAAGAATGTTGCAACAAGGAGTAAGAATTCTGTGTAGCTACATAGCAAGCAAATATTATATAGTGAGTTTACGAGATTCTTACACAGCAATTTAGTTGGCGTTCGCTGTGCAGTACAAATTAGAGACTTGAGAACTCCAGCAGGAGGTTGTTAGTACAAACGGAATAGCAGCCGTCAACGAGCACGTTGAGAGGCTCTTGGAAACGCCGTATTCACAAGTACTAGCAAACGTTTCAAAAGGAGAGCACGGTTAAATTGTTCACAAACTAATGACATTACCGCGAAATGCAAGTGCTGCAACTTCAACAACATCCATCCATCCATCCATCCTCTTCACTTTACTGAAAACACCTTTACTTGCGCAGCTTCAGAATTATTAATATAAAATGAGTTGCATGCTCAACTAGTGAACCTTATGTTATCATGTGTGTTGCAAATGGACAAAATGGATCGAAAATATGTTGTGTTGCAATTATTCATTTGCATAACTGCGAGGAGGACCCTAAAGATTTTTAGAATGTCATGCTTCCAAAAGCAAGCGAAATTTGTCTTCTTTCTAATTTTACTTTCTCTACAGTATCAGATTTTGTTGTAGTGTTTAATACCAACTTTTACCACATACGGCACCACAGGCGGTGACACTAAGCACCGGTTGAATGAGATGGCGGGGGAAGCCAGAGAACCCGGAGGAAACCCAACATAGCGCCGCTTCGTTCACCACAAATCCCACATACGGTTGCCTGGGATCGAACCCGGGCCGCTTTGGGGAAAAGTAGATGGTCTAACCACTCGGCTACGGTTTTAATAAAAATAATTTAAAATTTGTTACACTTATGGGGTGTCGAAATACTTTATTCTGCCAATAAAGTTTCATCTGTTAAATTCGAACAATGGGCTGAATTTTTCAAACCATCTTCAGCGATACTTTTCACTTGGTTAATGAAAAATAAACTACTTATTTTAATTATAAGAAATATATGATTGCTTTAAATAAATCTCCTCAAATGTTATTGGCTCTCTGTGGGTTCATGGAACTCCGTCGAGATGAAGAACTTGTGTGCACCTGTTAGGGACCCATCGTAGTTGTAGTTCTGCCTGTGATGAGTTCTGGCTGCCTGTAGGTTACTTTCACCTCATCCTTCCTGCCGGGGTCTGAAGTACAGACGGCTGACGTGCGGGAATTCCCCCGAGACAGACAAACCTTGCATAAGAACTTTTTTTTTTTTTTTTTTTTTTTTTTTTTTTTTTTTTTGTTAACATGGCTTGTTTAGCAACAAATTTAAACTCAGAAGTCTAAAAAATTTGCGTAGCGTTATTTTCAATAATAAACTAGTTAGAATTAGCGTACCTCTATGAAAGTTATACCTACCAAAATAAACGGAAGATCTGAAATATTCATATGCAGGTAAACCGTGAATTTCGAAAAAAACAATCACAAAATTCACTATTTCGACTTCCTTATGATTTCCCACTCTGAGACAGAGGTACAGAGAATTACACATACCAGAATTTCAAGAAAAAGGAATCTAAGTGCTGCATTTTCAGCGCATAATTTACAGAGTAGGTATATCTGACTCTTAGATCTAAATTACAAGGTATTCAAGGTAAGTCACCAGCGGAATGCAACGTCCGAGCTGGAAGATTCCACCTGAAAGATAAGGTTCAAAAAACATGACAGAAGCGATCCTTGTATATGCTAATGGAAAATTCTCAAAATACTCCACGCACACATATAAGTGAGGATGGATGCCCCTTTTCTTTATCTGAGAATAACAGCCCATGTAAAGTGTGTGTTCTGAGTTTATTTCGACTTAAGCGGCGGTCTTTCACATTTCTCAAACATATTTGCTTGCTTCTTAAGACACGGAAAATTCCCCAGCTAGACTGTCATAAAGACACCATGCTAATATATTGATAGAAAATTACAATTTTAAATATCAATAGGAAATACTGAAAAAAAAATCTGATGTGTTGCACTCACATGACTTTCTCTACTCTTGAACTAACCATTTTTACGAACTCTTATTCCTATATCTTCTTTCTTGTTAGTTGAGATAAATATTTGTACAAATTATCTTATTGCTTATTTCCTTGTAGGTACAAGGGGAATGTTAGAATACAATAGGTTTTGTGCGATAGTCAAATGTTTGAGATTCTGTTGTCTTTGCACCTTAACATATAAAAAAATGAACAACGATGACCCATTTCACGAAAGTTCTAAGTTTTCCGAAACACACAACAAGGAATATCTCCGAAATGGTTCACCCTACAAGAAAATTTATTGATACATAAATTGTGTATTTTAGCAAGATCTACCTTTTTTGTGTAATATGATTTGGTCTATCTCTAATGGTTTACCAGTTATGCAAAATTCATCCAGAGTAAATACGACTACAGGGGCAATAGCCAGAAAATTCAAGATATACATTTCATTTGTCATAAAAATATCTCAAACTATGACATTTTAATCAAAATCGTTAGAGCCATTTTCAAGAAAATCAAAATTTTCGAAAAATCTTCCATGTAAAGGGTAGTTTAGGGTGGGGCTATTTTCTTCAAAATCTTCGTGTCACATCCTTGAAAGACAGTAAACAACTTAAATACCAACTTTGGTTTTTAACCGACTTTTCGTTTTTGAGTTATGCTGTCCATAGACTGACAGACTGACAGACACACAGACTGACACACACACAGACTGACACACACATACACACACACACACGGACCTTTTTCTAAAAATGCTTTTTTTGGATTCAGGGGCCTCAAAACATGTATTTCCGGTGAAATCTCGACATCGAATTTTTGGGTGGAATACAATACTTCCCCTACTTACCAGTAGAGAAAGTAATAATGTATAATGCGAGGATGTACACAAATAAAGTTTAATAATGTACAATATTATCATAATACAGTAGAATCCCAAAATAACGAGGTTCTTGGGAACGTACTTTAGCGCCGCGTTATAACGACTCCACGGTATTTCAGACCGCGCTGTTTCGGGCTTCTACTGTATTTACAAATACGATGATTAAGCGTTGTAGAATTCATTTATTTAATTTAGTTTAGTATACAAATGATAGCGCAATAGAGTTGTGGATAATCTGTAAATTAATGTCTTTTAAAATAATTAGTTGTACGGTGACGCCAGGCGCGGCACAAAACAAAAGAACTACTCAACAGCAAGTGGTCAAAGGCGCTCAACGTCAAGCTGCTGGTTTTTGTGTGTACATGAGTAATAACAATCTAAGGGGACTTTTCTCCGGTGCCTTGGAGAAGTTCTGGCCACGTGATCGTCGCCGTGTGTGTAGAAGTCAAGAAAGGTCCGTGTGACGACATCCCGTCTATATAAAGAGGTGAGAAAACAGCAGCGACTGAGTTTACAGTTACAGACATGAGTCGGCAAGTGTATCAATGAGTGTGAGAAAGCTGTGTGTATGTGCGTATCGTCGTGAAAGATACGTCGGTAGTCTTAAAGAAGATCTAACAAGCGTCCAGTGATCGTGAAGCCTAGTTAGGATATGAGAGCAGAGAAAGTGAAGAAATACACTGAAAGGACTGAGCAAGGTTAAGAGAAGTAAAAGCTGTGAGTTGTCATAGCAGGAAAGACAGTAGGCTGTGTTAGCGACGAGAAGAAAACTGAATATTTGTGATAAAATATTAAAGACAATAAAGTTGTAGAAAAGTAACCGGACTGGATTTTATCGTTTTGTTACACTACCTTAAAGCATCAATATTGAACCACTAATAAAATTTACCTCACTGAATAAAAGTCTAACTTAGAAGCAACTATTGCCATAAATTAATAATAATAATAATAATAATAATAATAATAATAATAATAATAATAATAATAATAATAATAATAATAATAATAATAATGATAATGATAATGATAATGATAATGATAATGATAATGATAATGATAATGATAATGATAATGATAATGATAATGATAATGATAATGATAATGATAATGATAATGATAATGATAATGATAATGATAATGATAATGATAATGATCTTCAAATAGCGGTACTGCAATATACGTTTCGCTACCTCTAGCGTTGACCTTGGCCACTACATTGCTAAGGATTTCCCGAAGTAACGAGAATGAAGAAGATGTTAGTGTTCTGTATGTTAGTGAAGTGGTTAGATGATTCTGTGTCTGGAGGAACAGTATTTATCTCCATCTTGCTACAACAGACAATAGGCGTAGAAAAATCGCTGTGAATTATGCCGCCAAACAAAGCTTAGTGATTTCTTTAAGACTATGCAAAATTAGGTTAGTGTAAAATGGTCACAGTGTAATTATATGTGTTGTATAAATTAAGATCGATTGCAGGACTGGAATACACCTCTAGCATAACTGGTGTGTAATTGCGTTTAAAAGTGGTGTAATTTACCGCATATTACATAGTTTACAATGTGCTGTAATTTATTATTCCGTGAATGTTTCTCACCAGCTCCGCGGGTTCGAATTTTGTCACTTCTAAGTGCTCATTTCCATTTACCGTTGAATTCCTATAACGCGGGGCTAAAGTATGTCCCCCCCCCAACAACCGCGTTATTTCGAGATTCTACTGCACTTCATTTTCACTTTCTCTACTACGTATAGTAAGTAGGGGAAGTATTGTATTCTACCCAAAAATTAGATGTCGAGTAAATTGAGCTACAATAAATGTGCACTGTTTTATTCCATTCTCTTATTCTGATAAGAGTTCTTGTCCTAATCAGTGGTCCTGTTAGTACTTTCTGTAGAATGGTAGAAGTAATTACCTTGTTCTCTTTCATTGCCTTGTGGAGTAATTCTACCGTTGTTTCGACGGCATGTATATCATCAGACACAAGTTCCCATAAACATTTAAAATATACTTTCCTTTAGCAGCAACCAGTTGGAGTTTCATGTAAGTAGGTGCTAATCCAGTCTTAGTTATCACTGACATTATTAGGTACGCAATATTGCGGCATTGTTCCTTATTATAAAGCATCAGCCAAAGTCATTTAGGAAGCCATCCTGACATAGTATCCCAAATTTGTTACTCTCTCAATTGTTGCACTGGTTCAGTAACATTATAAAGCATACGAATAAAATGTGTATCAGAAGTGGGATTCGAACGAACGCCCACAAAGAAGACTGCGACCTCAACGCAGCACCTTTGGTATTTCTCGTACTAATTCCAGAAGTATTGTTTCAGAACTTAACTGACAGGTGGCATTAGGTGTGCGATTCAAAACCCGAAGCTGTGTTTTGCTTTTGATTGCTATTATTTTGTCGGTAATATTTGTAGTTCCAATTATTTAACAGAAAAAAAATAGTTTATATAGGTAACCTTAAAGTTATACACAATGTTATTGTATTCAATATCGCGCAGTTGTAGAGCAATTCCGCGTGTGACTGACAGTTACACTACATTTTCTTCCTAAAATGTCTGTCTAATGGTCAATATAGGTTAAAAAACGATATTTTAACGGCATACAATGACCAGAGAATACATTGGCGGTTGTGTTACGAAATATAAAAACCTTAAAAAAGTGAAACAATTATTTAATAATGAGCGCTAAACTTTTCGTGACTTACTGACATTTTTGTCAACTGCAGGTCCAACTTCAAACGTTTGTCCTTCATTTTCTCTGAAAGTTTTCTTATTTGATTTGTTCTGAAAAATCACTTGAGAGAGGAACTTATAAGCTTTCAAATGACCTGAAAAAAGGTTTGGCATGTTATTCTCATCTGGACATATTTATTCAAAAGGTCAGCGTTACTAACTGACATGAGTTTGTGATTAACTGACACTTGCGAAAATTGTAATACCTTGTCTTTGTTTTACATGGTATAACATATGGTAAATCACAGTGATACGTATTATACGTTACATACATGTAATACACACAGGTGTGTAATTGTATTTATCATTTTGAGAAGAATCATATCCTTTGGAGAAGCATTACTGTCATGCAACATAAACAGAATAAACATGTTGACAGCTCTCATTTCTTATCACAGTTGCGCCGTTGCAGGTATAAAAAGCTGACTCAAAACCATAACAAAGACGACACATGAGAGCACACAGCACACAGCACATACCTGTAACACACTCTGGACTGGACTCCTTATAGTGCAGGAACGCTAAATACAGTAGTCTCGTAGTACACGCGCATATCACTACACTGTTTTTATTTCCGAAAGTTGTGCATCATTCTGACACTTTCCGCACATGAAAGAAAAGCATATTCCACAACATTTCAACCTAATACTTTCTCATAATGAACCCGCTGAGTGGATGGCATAGGTGAAATACGTTCAAATCTTTTGTCGAGAAATTCTTTTGCTTCTTCAATTTCAGGCAGAGAAACTTCAAGAACACATATTTTGGTTTTCTTTCTAACAGTATTAACAATTTATTCAGCGCTCTGAATTCTGCTTCCTGCTTTCGCAGCTGTCCATGCCATCCTCCTCACTTGTCCTCCAATCGCATCTACTGCCCCCTTTCCGTGATAGGATTCGAAGAAGTGCCATTCAATTTGGATTCCAAATACTTCGGAAAGATGTCACATTGCTCAATGTGTATTTCTGCTTAAAATGACAAGTAGCTCCATCAGAAAACACTTTCACAAGTTCAAGATTCGGAACAATATCCAATATTTCCGAAAATATATTCCTTAAGCAAATATCAACTGCATATTTGTCATGTGATACATAATAAGACACCAAAGCAAAAGATTGTTTCTGAATTTCACCAATATCTTCTTTCCTATACCAGGCAACAGCAGTAAATATTGAGATCTGTGTATTGTTCCAGTGGGCAGCTTGAATTTCATTTTGCGCCTTGCATGTGTAGTTCTCAAAGAAGTCGATCTGTATCACAGCTTCACTAATTGCAACATTTTCCCGAGCCTTCTTAAAGGCCTCGGATTGCTGTCTTTTTACATAAACGTGATTCAGGAAACGTGGCAGCCAATTGCTCAGTCCTTCAATGTAGTCTTTTACAGACCCATTTTTAACTTCTATTTCCATTCTTCCATTATGTGAACTCCACAGCTTCCATTCGCATGGAGAATTAGCAAGTTTATCCGAAATGTCTGATCCACTCAATCCCGGGCAGTTGGAGCATCCTCCCTGCACACATTCACTCAATTTCTGATCACAAACCACTTGTGATATGAACTTACGAAATTCAGTCCCACTGAGTACGTGATTTTTACACAATGCTTTGAGAAGAAACTTCGTATTTTCATGTATAATGCATGTGCACACATTATGTGGGATCTGACTTTGAAGACGCACGTGAGCAGGGCGTAATTCAGCGAATTTTGTCAACCCCACTGACATTTCTACTCGGTCTTGTAGAAAGAGTGCATGTGCTTCTTTTAATGTTACCACTAGATACCTAATGGGAACTTCTTTTGTTTCTCCCTGAACATGGATTTCAATAAAATCATCTCTTCCAGGAGCTTGAATCATCCTGACAGAACTTGATGATTGCACTTTTAAGTTCCTCTGATAGTTGTTTTCCTGACACCGGGACAGAATGCTTTGGTTTTACAACATGTAATCGCTCTTCAACTGCTAATTTACGAATCATTTCTTTTCTTTTACGTGGAGATTGCGGCAATGCTTCCTCAACACGTTTTCGGCACTGTCCGAAATACCGTTTGCTTTTGAAAGCGGTTGATGTTGATGGAGTATCCTTATCAATCCCTTCTTGGTCTCTTATCTTCTGTCTTGCCCACTGTGCTTGCTTATATCTCCTATATTCAGCTTTGAGGTGTTCTCTTCCTTTCCTCATAGTCACTTCTATTGTTTCCTTCCATTGTGCATAACTGCCTTGCTCCTTCAGACATTGTTTGTATTCACGTTGTCTTTGGGCTGGTGTTTTACCCATGGAGTAAAAAACAGACTGATACGTCTATCCTGACTGAAGTCTCAGAAGCATTGTACGCGTATGCGACCACAGGGCGCCAGCACTAATTGTCCGTTAGTCACGGGTTTTGTGGGAAAAACTAATGACTATAGAGGAAAACTTTCTGATACTTTTTTATTTGTTATATTGTAATGACGCAGAATCAAAAAGGATATTTATTTCAGTCTATCACTTTTCCCTCCAGAGGACTTTATTGTTATTTACCGTGACTAACTGACATTGACACACAGTAATAATTAAAGAGGCTGTAGGGATTATTTATAAATGTCAAAAATTATTAGCCACATACACGTTTCGAAGACGAAGAGTCGTTGTGTGATGAACAGAACAAATAAATTAAAACAGTTGTACATAGCTCCTGAAATATTGATATGAAAATCACCGTTATTCGCGCTTATTTTTGGTGCTTTGGAAATATATGGGTAAGAAGTGAAATTTGAACCCATATTCACGTCAAAAACATTTATTTTTCACTTCATAAGATACTTTGGAGTATCTAGCATCATCTTTCCTCAGTAAAAAAAGTGAAACATTAATTTTAAATTTTAACACTCGGTAGGACATGTTCGCGGAATTGCTCAATATAACATCAGTAAGATAACATTGGTATTCCAAGTTGCCGTGATTTATAGAGAGAAGATGAAATCATTTTGTGATACTCTCTTCTCTGAGGATAATGAATCAAATACTTCTGTATGTGCTTAAATATGCCTGATTCAATAAGTGCACTCGTAGTGGCACAGAATAGAGTATACAGAAAGGAAGCTCGGCAGAAATCAGTGCGCCAAAATTTAGCGCGCATGCGCGAAGTCTGCCATCTTGAAACCGGGTAAACTGAATAAACAGCTGTGTTGTTGAAGCCAAAGCGAATGGATACGTTGTGTTTATTTTATCTCGAGCATATTAGCAGCTGGGCATATCTATAACTGAAGAATTATTTTATAAGCCTACTGCAAAAGATATAAATATGTGTTAATGTATTTTAAGCTTCGCCGTGGTTATAATGAGCAGAGTAAGAGAAAAGACGGCCATTGTTCGGCACCAAACTGCAGAAATAATTCACATGCAAACAGGGACATAAGCTTTTTCAGCTTTCCAAAAGATGAACAACGGTGAGTGAACAGCCTTATATATTTATAACTTACTATAAGTTAAGTGTTATTTCAGAATCACAGCAATTTGTGGATAATTGTTAATGTATTTTACCCAGTAATACAAGGTAAACAGGAAGGATAATAATTTTAACTATACAAATCTGTATTGTCATTTCAAAGCACACGAGAACAAGAATATGGATACCTTTGGAAATCTAAAATGTCCAAGTTCAACCTTTATAATCTACATTGAATATCTGGAGAGCATTTTCGCTGGCAATATTCTCAGATTAATGACCACAAATAATGTTGGAAACGCATTGATTAATTTAATGGAGAATGTGCAATTAAGCCACCCATGCAAGGATTTCCCCATACGTTATTTAATAAGGCTGTTTGTCAGCATGAGAATTTTTTATTTCTTAAAGTTTGTGAATAGAGGTTTGAAAAATAAAAATAAAAGTGAAAAATATTACAAATTAATGAAAGTGACACATGTATGAATAATATGATTTGCTGCAGTAGTTGCTTCATAAATGCAGATTAAACAAGCAAGACAAAAGTACAATGACAAACCTGAACACTATTTTTCTTTAATGCTGCAATAGTGTTGGCAGAGAAGGTCATATGAATGTACACAGACTTTGTTGTTTTATTGTAAAAAGGTGAAATAAAATAAATGCAATTGTAACTAGTTTATGTTGTGCAAATAGACATGATATAAAAAGACCATTCCTAGATCTCCCTAGCCCTTAATATAAAATAATCCTAACTTTTTCCATACTGTAAAGTTACTGATGTGATTTATGTTATTGCACCATGCTCCACATTTGTGTTTTATTTACTTCTTTTGCTATGTACAACAAGACTTTATGATTCATTGTATGCAGAATCTCATTCAAGATTTTGTGCATTTTTATTCTTGTGGTAAATAAAAGCAACTAATGAGCCACTTGCTTATTAATTACTGCTACCTATTTTCCACTTATTTCATATTACTAGGGCTTCCTTTGTTAATATATATAAGTAGAAAACATAATTTTGTTGGTTTCATTCTGCTTTCGTGCGTTATTCTTTTTCTCAAATTTTAATTGCCCTGAAATGTTGTGTAAGAACAGAGTGCGAAAAGAAGTGCAGCAGAACAGAGCGCCTTTTGTAAACGTATGAATGTCTTCAGTTCCCAATATGAATTATTGTGTATCATTCCGACTCATTTTAGTGAGTAAACTTCTTCATGGGAGGGAAAACAGATTGTATTAGTCTGAGTTAAACATATGTTCGGTTTCATTAGCGTTTCTTTTTGTAAAAGTTTTCATTTAGCCGGCTAGATTAAGAGTTCCGTTTCGTAAAGCTGCTTGTTTCGAGCCCTGGTAGGAAGTAGCAATCGCTTCGTTGACTTGGTCTCAATATGGCGAGGCGCGCAACGCGCAGATCAAAGGAGCCGCCTCAAGCTTTCCTTTCTGTATACTGTCTATTCTGTGGTAGTGGGCTGGCAGCGTTGTGATATGTGCCAAGACACGAAAGTATTAATTTAATTTTGATTTCTACCTTGAATATTTGATTTCAAAATACAGTAGTAAGTCCACAAACTTGATGATTTCATACTTTACGGCAATTCTTCGAAGTACAGCAGCAGCACATTTTGGGAAAATGAAGTTATGCATTTTGATTTTCTCCAATCCATGAATTGTTCATAGAATTTTTCGTATATGTTTGTCGATTTCTGTAGCAATAAATTATACATCACATCGTGTGGCTTTGCAGAAATCTCCATTGGTGTATGTTGCATCTTATTGTCCATCGTGTCCGACATGTTTACTTTTCTAAACTCGTGCAAGCTGTTCTTCGGTTGAACAATCAATAGCTGCGCTTTCTTCTGATTGATGGAGAGTACAAGTGTTCCAGATGCAAAAAATAGATTAAGATTTCACAAAGCACTTATGATGTAGGAACTTTGGTGGGGATCTTCACAAAGCAGGTTCACTTATGTTGATAAAAGAGGTGCAATCCTAAAATTCCTGTCTTATCTTTCAAGAAATTAAAATTTTTGCATATAAAGGGTAGTTTACGGTGGGGTATTTTCTTCAAAATCTTCGTGTCGCATCCTTGAAAGACATTAGGTAACCTTAAATGCCAACTTTGGTTTTTAACCTACTTTTCGTTTTTGAGTTATGCTGTCCACAGACTAACGGACACACACACACACAAACACACACATACATACACACACACACACACACACACACACACACACACACACACACACACACACACACACGTGCTCATATTTAATCCCAGCCTCGTGTACGGCCGTTTCGTAAACAATTATTCACTCGTAAACAGCGAAGATCGTATAAGTTAATGAAGAACGCACTTCTTTCAGATGTTTCTGGCCTGGAATGGATTGTAGCATCTTCTTAAGGATCTAATGCATAAATCATATGTGCGCTAAGCTATAAAAACGTAACCAGGTCAGTTAGTTGTGGAGATAAAAGCTGCAACTTCCGTACTTGGTACAGGTGCAGCAGCAACATTATCATTATCATCAACAGCTGCTGCATCTTGTCGGGAAGAATGCACTAGCTGTAAATCTATTCAAGGAAAAAAGTAAGGTGTAATTAACGGCTGTGAATATCAGCCGTTAGCTTATGAATACGTTTACACCTCGACCTTGTTCACATAGTGTCGCACTCGCTCATCTGGGCCACAACAATATGAAGAAGAACGCGCTTCTTCACGCTAATTACCTCGACAATACCTACCTGGGAAAGGAAATTGGAAAATTGTTCATTTCCGTTCATGCCACTTGTCCTCTCTCGAGAGATCTTCATCACTTTATACAATTTTCCATTTGTCATCATTGAACAAGATTTCATTATTTAATTTGGCAAGAAGTTTAATCGCTGGTTAGAAACGAACAAGGCTGTTACAACGAATGAATAATCGTAGTTTTCTGAAAGCTCCCGTGTGATTAGTTTCGCATTACCCACAAATCATTCTTGCAAAAGCTTATTTTTTCCAATCAGGGTTCAACAAAATTGCCCCGGCTGATAATATGACGTAATATCGCAGTAAGGGGCAAAGCATACTCCCACCTTCAAACAACACGCGTTCAAAGGAACACAAACACTGGTGTAAACCGCATCGATATGACATTGCTCTTTCGGAACCACGAAAACACAAAGGAGCCTTCCTACACATTTATGTAGGTATGTTAACAAAGTTAAAAAAGAGTTTAAGACAAAAGGTTTCGTGATCTCAAAGCAATAAACCATGATTTTCAACTTATGGTAAATCCTTTCGTGGACTTTAATGCAGTAAAACCACAACTACAAATTGAGGTTGTGAAATTACAAACACATTTTGAAATAACAGAAATTTTGAGAAAAAAATTAGAAAACATACACAAAAAATGTAAAGGGTTATAGACGGAAGGGAATCTGGCGCACCTCCACAGAAATCTATTGCGGTTAACATTCCGCTAAGAGGAACGGGAACCACAGGGTGCCACAGGAGGCAGGTAGACGGGTCACAGAGACGCGCGGAAGTGCTGAGATCTCTTCATACGCCAGGCCACGGAGGACAGTGACAACACAACGCCAGCTAGCGCCGAGAACAGCAGTTAAAATGCGCAAACAGCCGTGTCATCTGTCCGGCACTGCCATACACAACTTGCCTGAAAGCATACCTGAAAAGTAATAAGGAAGTAGGATGAATAGAAATGATAGAAGCGTTCGCCTAAGCGACAAGGGGAAAGCAACAGTCAAAGCTGTTTTCAAATATGCACTTATTCTATCGTCGTTGGCTCATCATCATCATTATCATCGTCATCATCATCATCATCGTTATCAACTTAATGGCTCAGGAATGTAGCTGTTTCAGTGTGAATTGTTTCCTTCGCCGTTTGCAGAATCTAGCAAAGATATTGTCTCTGTTCCTATTTTCTCCAAACTTGCTGTGGTAAAGTAGCACCTTTCGTGCTTTGAAACTGATCAAACAAATTAAATTATAAGTAAGAAATAACGAATTCCATATCATAGTACTCATTTAAAAATTAGTTCTTCTGTCCAGGTTAGGTTATCCAAGATGAATGTTTAGCTAACCAGTCAATTGTTTAACTGTGATAGACGAACTCTTTCGGGAAACGAACATGTTTGTCGGATGATGGTGAACTTGAAAATGTGTAAATATGTAATATGGAATTTGCGGAAACATCTAAAGCTAGGAAACAAATCTAATGTGCGCACTCGTATGACTTTTTACTTTCTCTACTGGTAAGTTGGGGAAGTATACCGAAAAATTCGATGTCGAGATTTTACCGAAAATATGTTTTGAGACCCCTGAATAAAAAAAAAGTATTTTTAGAAAAACGTCCGCTTGCACGCATGTGTGTGTGTGTGTGTGTGTGTGTGTGTGTGTGTGTGTGTGTGTGTGTGTGTGTGTGTGTGTGTGTGTGTGTGTGTGTGTGTGTGTGTGTGTGTGTGTGTGTCTGTGGACAACATAACTCAAAAACGAAAAGTAGGTTAAAAACCAAAGTTGGTATTTAAGTTTAATGTTTTTGAAGGATGCTACACGAAGATATTCAAGAAAATTTTAATTTTCTTGAAAATGGCTTTAACGATTTTTATTAAAATGTCATATGTTTGAGATATTTTTATGACAAATGAAATTTATATCTTGAATTTTCTGGCTACAGCCTTTGTAGTCGTATTTACTCTGGACGACTTTTGCATAACTGGTAAACCGTTAGTGACAGACCAAATCATGCTATACAAAAAATGTAGATCTTGCTAAGACACACAATTTATGTCTCAATAAATTTTCTTGTACGGTGAACCATTTCGGAGGTATTCCTTGTTATGTGTGTGAGTTTCGGAAAACTTAAACCTTTCGTGAAATGGAACAACGTTGTTCATTTTGCGTGCAAAGAGAACGGAATCTCAAAGCTTTAAAAGATTTGACTATCGCACAAAGTCCACTGTATAAGCAATAAGATAATTTGTTCAAATGTTAACTAACGCGAAGAAGATATAGGAATAAGAGTTTGTATGAATGGCTAGCACAAGATTAGGGAAAGTTTGTGAGTGCAACACATCGGACTTTTTAAACGGTGTTATAAGACTTCTCAAAAGATACAGGAGTTTGTATAGTAAAGTGCGCACCTAATTTAAGCTGTACTGAAAGTAAATTGATAAGTTATACAATGTAAGTCGCAATGAAATATGTTGGTTCATTGAAATGGGTGTTGTATGAAGAAGATAGCAGGAAATCACAGGTGCAGAAGCAGAAGCAGCGCTAATAGTGTCCGTCCGTACGTACGTATATACACCACACAAGTTGCAAGAGGAAGCGGACTAGAACGTAATGTACTTCCGGTGCCAAGCTACGCTCCGAGTATTCCATCTTCAAGGTTAATCACTGGCGTGCCTTCCTCCACAGCTCAGCGACCACCTTCCTTATATCTATTTACCTTCTCAATCTCTTTAATTCCTATACTGCACTTCACATAAAAAATTCGCGCGCGCGCGCGCGCGCGTGTGTGTGTGTGTGTGTGTGTGTGTGTGTGTGTGTGTGTGTGTGTGTGTGTGTGTGTGTGTGTGTGTGTGTGTCTGTGGACAGCATAACTCAAAAACGAAAAGTCGGTTAAAAATGAAAGCTGGTATTTAAGTTTAATGCTCTCGACGGGCCCTTAAGCCTTGCTCGCTCACTCACTCACTCTTTTAGGGTCCAGGGGAGCCAAAGCTAGTATTTCCGGTGAAATTTCGATATTGAAGTTTAAGTGAAATATGATATGGCTTTGTAAGTAGTGCTGCTCATAGACAGATATAGGCACGCTTACCTAAACCCTTTTTTGGCGATAGGGATGTAAGCTGAGTTCAAATTATTTATGTAATTAGTGTATAATCTGACTGATTATAATATGAGTATATGTTTAGGACATGAGCGAACGAGTGTCACAATGAATTAATTATACACGTGTTCCATACAACGTTTTATGTAATTAAAATACGTAAAAATAATTAATAAATTTGCTAGAAGAAACATTATAATGTATTAGATATCACAGATGTATGACGTAATATGGTTGCTAAGCGGATGTTGCTTCATTTGTTTCAACACTTATAGAGGAAAATGGAAGGCAATAGTAAAACTAATCAAAATAAGAATTGTATTCAGCTTGACATTTTGAACGAATCCAAGTTTATTAATTACATAAAAATTAAAAGATGTTTGTGAAAAATAATATAAAAAGTTTTATGGATGGAGAAACGAAAAAATGCGTTAGTATGGCTAACAAAACCACATTACTGGCAATATCAGATTTTCTTACACGCATAATATTGTTGCCATTGTAACTACACCTTTCATTTCATAAAGAGGGCAATTTCGCACTATTTATGCCTTCATTAGACGTTTTAATGCTGGGATTGCGTATAGTTTATTGTGACGAAATATTACATCGCATTTTGCATGGAATGTATTACTTCTTCTGCCTTAACACCTAAGAATAGGATCATATCAGAACAAGGGTGGGATAAGGAACAAGATAAATGGTAAAACACATAATCAATTAAGCTGTTAGGAAGCTGCCCAAGAGACAGAAAGCTAACTGGAGGTGTGGTGGATCAGTTCAGTTCTCAAAGACCGACACTTAAATCTAAGAGCTGCTCAGGGAGTTACGGAAACAGAGGTACTTAAAGAAACTGAATGGCAGGAACGAGAAGAAAAGGAAATTTCATGGGAAAAGCTGGAAGACGGAGTCATTAGAAATGTTCGACATGGATAATTTATCACCAGAACTAAGAGTTCTCGTACCTTTAATTCATTCTTTAGCTTCAGTTTGGAGATAGCTGTATGTCAGATATCTTAAATGTAATTCATTTCAAATCTGTCTTACTTTGATCTGATGTGTGTTGCACTCACATGACTTTGTCTACAAACTCTTCCACAAAATATTGTTACAAAGTCTTATTCCTCTTCTATTCCATAATAAACATTTGCAGAAATTGTCTTATTGCTAATTTTCCTGCAAGGGGAATGTTAGAATACAGTAGACTTTGGGCGATTGTCAAACCTTATAAAGCTTTCAGATCCCGTTCTCTTTGCACAATCGACATAAGAAAATTAATAACCATGTTCTATTTGACAGAAGTATAAGTTCTCCAAAACTCAGACAAATAACAAGGTATATCTCCGAAATGGTTCACATTTTAATCAAATTCGTAAGAGCCATTTTCAAGGAAATGAAAAGTTTCTTCAAAATCTTCGTGTCGCATCATTGAGAGACAAACTTAAATACCAACTTTGGTTTTCAACCGACCTTTTATTTTTTAATTATACTGTCCACAGACACGCAGACACAGACACACGTACCTTTTTCTAAAAATGCTTTTTAGATTCGCGAAAAACAACTGAATAGTGACATCTCAAAAAAGAGGCAGAAGTGCTGAACAGTTTAAACCAAGAAAACGAAACATGGGAAATTACTTGTATTCTAAAAATGTTGCTACTGATAGATGGAGTCTGTTGTTACGTTGGAGTTTCTTATGAAGTAAGAAAGGAAGAGAGCAATCGGACAAATCCGTTCCACTTCGTGAGTTCTTTTAATTATAGTGTGGTGTCTCAATAAACATCTCATTACGGAGCCTGCCATATGTAACAAAATTATAATAGATGCTTGTTCTTGTTACAGCATTTTCTGTTGTTTCTTTTAATCTTCTCCAGCAATGGTTCCACTCCAAGTTTCTCAGGAATATCTGTGTTCCTTTTATCCTGAATTTCATTTCGGCTGCCTGGACTTCCGATTTATCTTTTTGTGTCATTGTTCTGATTTTACTTCCATAAGTTAGTACGGGCACAGCAACCGTATAAAAAATGTATATAAAACTGTATCGAATGTTTGTTTGGAGTGCAGTACTTCCACCTAGTACGCGTCCAAGAACTATTTGAAGTGTCAGAGTGGTGTATGCCGTTATAAGGTTTTGAACTATGATTTGAGACGGAAGTAAATTGTACTTACATTTCTCAGCCGTTAGGGCAAAACAGGGAGGAGGTGAGGAAACAGAACAAATAGTAGAGAAGAAAAAGAAGCAAATAATCTGTGAACTGCTAAAGGATTTCTGAATGGAATTGTTCATTATTGCTAGAGGAAGTCAAATGGTCTTTTTGTCTGCGAGGTCACAAAGAGTAGCTTGGGAAAGATGTTTATTTTGTGCAGTATTTGTTGCAGAAAGACAATAGAACATTACGATTGTTGTCGTTATAGCTCTCATGCTATTTGAACAAGATGTTAGTATGACGCGGTCTGAATCCTGTCCGTCCTAACAGGATCCGTTGTAGGGTGTTCTTCGACATTTCCGTTTCTTGTATTGTAACCTCTTTCACTTGTGTTATGGATGAGCACACACACACAACAATAATTACTGTCTGCAGAGCACACGAGTGTCGCACCAATGAAGTAGGTCATTTCTTCAAAATGTATCGACCACAACCTAATTGTCGTGAACATATTATTGAGGTTAGGTCTTTCTCTATCAGAATGACAACGAATATCTCCGAAATGATTCACTCTACAAAAATTTTATTTGTACATAAATTGTGTGTCTTAGCAAATTCTACGTTTTTGTATAGTAAGATTTGGCCTATCTCTTCCGGATTAAAAGTTATGCAAAGTTATCAAGAGTAGGTAAACGACATTACTTAGGCTATAGCCAGAAAATTACAAATATACATTTCATTTGCTATAAAAATATCTCAAACAGTTGACACATTATAAAAAATCGTTAGAACCATGTTATCAAAATTTTCCATGCAAAGGGTACTTTAGGGTGGGGGAATTTTCATCAAATCTTCGTATCGTATCCCTAAAATATATTAAGATCTTGGGTAAAAGACAGGGTTTTTATCATTAGAGGTCGCAACAGCTCAAGTATAAACCTTCTTATTCTACTACTCTGTTTTTCATTTGTTTTGACATCAGAACCGGTTTATAAATGAGAGTCGTTCTTCGTTGAAAGAGTTTCCGAAAGTAATACTGGTGGTTGTAATGCCTTTATTATGTTTGATGCCAGATTTATGAACTCGAGTTAGGTCGTGTTGTATCGTGCCAGGCTGTCGCTCAGCTTTCCGGCGGCATTTTCTGAGGAATATCGAACTGATTCGATCATAAAACATTCAAAAGTTGTGTCAGCTGCAAATAGATTCTTTACTGCTAGTAATTAATATTGATTTCACGGTAAATAAGCCGCATAATATTGTAGGATACGTTCAAGAAGTTGAAAAATGTTAGTTAAGGAATTTATATGATTTTATGTATATTCATATTACTTTGTTCAACAATACAGGAACCAAGTATAATTAGTTTGATTTGTTATACAACAAACTAATTTGGCATGTTTTTATTTATTCTTTGTAGCAACCTAACGTACCCATTCCATTTTACCTTCTCTACTACGCGCGCGCGCGCGCGCGCGCGCGTGTGTGTGTGTGTGTGTGTGTGTCTGTCTGTGAATAGCATAATTCAAAAACTAAAACTCGGTTAAAACCCAAACTTGGTATTTAAATTTAATATATTTCAAAAACGCGACACGAAGACTTTGAAGAAAATTCCTCACTGCCCTTTACATGAAACATTTTACGACAATTTTTCTCAAAAATGTCTAACGTCTTCATTAAAATGTCATATGTTTGAGATATTTTTATGACAAATGAAATGTACATTCTCAATTTTCTGGCTATAGCCCACGCAGTTCTGTTTACTTTGAATGAATTTTGCATAAGTGGTAAACTGTAAGAGATAGAACAAATCTTACTGTACAAAAACTGTAGATCTTATTAAAACACAATGACCTTTTGTCTGAAATGGTTTATTTTGCAGATATCCCTTGTTATTTGTGCGAGTTTTGCGATACTTAACACTTTTTTCTTGGTGCTATAAATAGAAACGAATTTTAAAGCCTTCATATATCGACCAGGTTTAAAAGGTTTGACTATCGCTCAAAGCCTACTGTATTCCCATATTTCTTTTGCACCTACGAGGACATTAGCAATAGCATAATTTCTATAAATGTTTATCCCGACTAAAATAAAGAAGAAATGGAACAAGAGTTGGTAGGAATAGTTGAAATTTAGAAAAAAAACTCTACAAACGAGCTATTTTTGTAAAACCAAAACTTATTGATGTGAATTACTAGGATTTTAAAGAGAAGGTCGATATATGGAATTAGCCTGCTGTGGTGAAAGTTAAAGTGAGGTGTTTTTTTTCCCTCCCTGCGCTATGATAGAGATTCCTTGGAATGTTTCCATATTTCATTCTTTGCTAGAGAATGAAACAGGGATGTGACACAGTTTATGTAGTTTGTTTATACAGGTACGTGCCTTGTTTGTAGCCAGTTGTGTCCATATACAAGAGTTATATCATATCCTTGCTTGTTTCTATACTTGGTAAAGTCTTGTTTTGCTGCCTTCACTCGGTTGCTACATCTCCAACAGTGGCCATAATATTTCCCGTAATTTGTCGCACTCTGTGCCTCTTCAAGTAGTAAATTTCAAACTATGTGCATTTCAGAATCAAACTGCTCTTTATGAACATTGTTCACAAGCTAAAGAGATTTAAGCTTATGTTAACTGTTTTGAGATATAGCTATTAGGAACTTTTCGCATTCCTGTTGACCGCTGGACACTTTGATATCAGATTTTTGGAACCTTTTTAACTATCTACATCTACTCGTTTTGAGTTGTACTGCTCAGGACACAACACATACTAAATTCCGTGGTATAACAGCCAGGCCAAGACCTACCACGCGACCGCTGCGTCTCCCATATCACTTCTGCCCTCACCTCTGGCGTCAATATTGGGGTGCAAGTAGTCGAGGGTGGGACGTGGTTAGTGCCCCTACCGCCCTCACGGCTAGTAAATGCGGTTTTCGTAACCTGAAGCGGCTACTTTTCCCCTCAAATAATCCCTCAATCCGCCCCCAGGGACCTCACCTCGCCGCGGAAGAGATCTCCCAGTGGGAGAAAATCCCCACGTCAGTCACAAGTCACAAGTACGCAGAGACAAATATACGAAAGAAATACGTTTACTTTCTCTAATACGAATAATAGTAGAGAAAGTATTGATTCGACCCAAAAATTCAATGTCGACATTTCACAGCAAATGTACGTTTTAAGGCCCCTGAAGCTAAAAAAGTGTTTTTAGAAAAAATATCTATATGTGTGTGTGTCTGTCTTCGAACAACATATCTAACTCAAAAACGAAAACTCAGTTAAAAACCAAACCTTGTGCTTAAGGATGCGACACGAAGATTTTGAACAAAATTCCTTCACACTAAACTATCCTTTACATGGAAAATGATTAGAAAAGTTTTTGTAGAGTGAACCATTTCGGAGATATTTCTTGTTATTTGTGTCAGTTTCGGAAAACTTAACTTTCGCGAAATGAAACATCGCTGTTCATTTTTTTATGTGTTAAGCCTGCGAAGAGAACGGGATCTCAAAGCTTTAAAAGATTTGAATATCGCACAAGGCCTACTGTATTCTAATATTCCCCTTGTACCTACAAGGAAATAAGCAATAAGATAATTTGTACAAATGTTTGTCTCGATTAACATGAAGAAAATAGAGGAATAAGTGTTTGTAAAAATAGTACAAGAGTAAAGAAAGCCATGTGAGTGCTAAAGATTTTTTTTTTTTTTTTTTTTTTAAGGTCAAGGGGGTGTAAAACATATTTTTGGTAGTATGTTCACATATAATTTTTGAGTTCAATACAGTAGTTTCCCTATTTACTATACGTAATAGCCGAAGTAAAAAGGTTTAATGCTTCATTTACGCGTAATAAGCGCATTGTAGTGTTTCTTTCACTGTGTTAAATATTGATTGAAGGTAGGAATGCTATTTTCAGTAACTACGAATAGGTAGTTAAATTGTATTCCAGTACAATCACTTTTAGCACAACCCATTGCTCTGTTAGTATTATTGGGAAAGTGCGCATATGTTTTCTAGCTCTCTTGCTGTTTCCCCCCACCCTCTCTCTCCTTCCCACTTTCAGTGTCCTTCCATCATCCTCTGTGCAACACAAATGTCGTGGAGTTCTCTGAAAACCGGTGTAAAAGTGATTTTTTAGACATTAAAAACATAAGTAAGGCGTTTAACAAGCATATATATATGCATTGGTACCTACGCAATATATATTTCTTACGGTTTACGACTTATGCAAAAGTTATCAAAAGCAAACAGGACCACATGGGGTATAACCAGAAAACTCAAAATGTATTTATCTTAGACATATGATATTTTAATCTACGTCGTTAGTTATTTTTGATAAAATCAAAATTTTCGAAGATGTTCCATGTTAAGGGTAGTTTATGGTGGAGGAATTTTCTTCAAAATCTCGTTTTGCGTTCTTCAAAGATATTAAACTTAAATACCAACCTTGGTTTTTAAATGACTTTTCATTTTTTAATTATGCTGTCCACAGGGACCTTTTATTTATTCGGGGGCTCAAAACATATACTTCCGGTGAAATCTCGACATCTAGGTGAAGATAGTAAAAAGGCACGAGTTTGAGTAGTTCAATATTTTATTTGATTAAGTTTTAAATTACCTTAAGCTTCGTTACTAATTTTGCAATTGTCACATCACGCGTGCAATAAGTGAGAGAGGGAGATAAACAACAGTTTAATGTAATAACGCGAGGAGGTAAACAAGATATGTGTTAAATGGACGGAGTTCGAGAATGTGTTAAAGATGTTGCAGTTTGAGTGACGTTGCTTGCAACGGACGGACGGAGGAAATACCAGGGAAAGTTCATCACTGCACTTGGATAGTCTCAAGGGAGGTTGCGTAACCTCCAGCCATCGAGACGGTTCACGATCGATTTGTCGAGAAACTTTCTTTATGTGGGAATTTTCAAGCATTGCTGATGAAACATGACTTGCTTTTGTTTTTGAATCCAGAAATTAATTGTGTGAAAGTAGCGCCGATTAATGTGACACTTTAGCTGCGACTTTCCCAATACCCACAAACAGAGCTATAGGTACAAATCAGCATGACGCCAGAGTTTCATAATGCCATCTGCCTTGTAATGAACTGATTCCACTGTTAGGACAGTTTCAAGTCCTTGTTCTCCTCCTGTTAAATATGTACAACTGTTTGGGTACTGGTTGTACATAGACCATCCTCATCTTGGGGTATAAAACTATTTCTGAAAAGATTTAAGTTAAACTTGGAGGAGATAGAAAAATAAGACCTTGTAGAAGAGTGCATTAAAAAGCAGTGTGAATGTAACAGTTATATTACTATTAGGAGCATATTAGATACGAGCCGGTCTTTTAGTTATATTATTCGCACACCAGGAGAAACAATGAAAGTAGAAACAATCTTTCTCCTGATCGCTTCGTGCTGTCCAGAGATGACTCCACTTGTAATATGTTACTGTAGAAATTGGGATTTATAATTATTTACAAAGTTTGGCAACAAATTTTAACTATATTCCTTTGATATAGCTTAGTTTTAATATATGTTTATTGCACTAAAGCAAATGTAGCTTTAGTGTATAACGAAAAATAGTGTGAAATGAATAAGAGGCAGTCTTTGAGAAAGGAAATCTTCCAAGGTACATACACATGTTCAATTTTTTGTTAGCAATCGTTCGTTGATAAAATCTCACAACACATAATTAATAATAAATAACGCATAGAATTTTTCTCAGAATACACTCTGAATTACTTGGAAGAAGGAAAATGAAACATTTTAGAATTTGTTGCTGCTGCCTTTAGACTGACGCAACGTAAACTTGCCAATCTGCAGGATGCGCAGAAGACTATTTTTGTAAACTTGCCGTATTGTACCGTTACCTCTATTGTAGGACCAGGGGCTCCAGTATCTAACAACTTCTCGAGGAGTGCATATCACAGTGAAGGAATAAATAGAGAGAAGACACAGAGACTGGTAAGTGCAATGTGGCGAACGGAAATGGCATGTGACCTTCAATTGCACGAAGTAATCCGAATTTATCAGAATAATACCCAAGTTTCGCATACATTTCGTTGACAAATTTCGTTGCGTCTACTCTACCACACGGAAATCACTAAAAATATATCCCTCTAGTTAAACTTGATCCACGGTGTTATTTAAATAATCACCTGTTGCTGATTCCTCTGCAATCAACATGTCCCAAGAGCTACCACCATTAAAACGCGCTGAAACATAGCTAGCGAGCAAAGATACACATTTCTGTGGTATGGGATCCTGAACCTGGACAACCTAATGCTTCCATCCAATTATTAGGATTCACAGATTTGTGGACGCTTCTTCCCATGATTGTCTCACGAGGTATAAGATTTTAACGAAGTGTGGCAATTGTGGCATTTGAGGAGAGTCTGTAACCATTTCCAAATAAGATATCCTGTTTCAGAGGACAGGTTTTTGAAATTTCATAATTTTTTACTGATATATTTTGAGCTTTAGTATATACTCAAACTTTCACTGCCAAATATATTGTGATATTTACATAATTTATTGATTTTGTTTATATGTGATTAATTTTCTTAAGTTTTTACATACAGATCGTTAATCCTTACTCTATTATGTAATGCTTTATATAGTATTAATTAAACTGCGTTTCTCTTTGCAATTAATGTTATGAAAATGTTACCTATTCGAAATTAAATTGAATAAATTGCCAACTCTAAATTTCATAAAGGGCAAACATTTTAGGCAATCCGTAAAAAAAGAAAAATAAACACGTGTAGTTTATCCCTTGGAAAGATTACTCCCAAGGATAAGAGATAGAACCTAAAGTTGGACATGGAGAGTTTACTAGAAATATACCTTTTGAGGCCGCGAATAGGAAAAACTGACGTTCTATCTACTAAATATTAATTCAGATAAGTATTTTTAAGTATGATTTTATTAATGTTTCCTGATAGGTTCAATGACGATAGCAAAATGCAGTAGACTTTAACAATAGTGAAATCTTGAGAGCTGGTCTCTCTGTGCGGTTTTGAAATTCATTCTCTTTGCCTCACCGGGACGTAAGAAATTCTACCCTAGTCATATTTTTCAACTCCTATGTACATTTGGCGCTATTTGACAATTTAGACCAAACTTTAGACCCTTACTCTTTAGGCACGAGCACAAATTACAGACGACTTTTAAAAGTCGCATAACTGAAGAAAAGAAATATATAGGACACAAAGAAGAGCAACAATGTGTCTATGTAAAAGGTATTTTTGAGTGGAAACGTTAGTTAAAAATCTTCCATTAAATTGTTGATAAAACTTTCACCGTTAACAGTTTTGGTGTCCGATCAACCCACGTCTGGTAAACTGGTACTTTGTGAGCACAGCCCGTTCACGGCCTTGCACTGGTAACTGTAGATTAGTAAATAAAATAATGAGGGTTGCTCAAGATATTCCGTGAATTTTTTCTGGTCTGGTTACCCCAAAGGTATTTTCAAAAAATGTCCTGCGCGTATGTGTGTGCGTGTGTGTGCGCGCGCATAACTCACAATCGAAATATCGAACAAATAAAACGACTGTAGTTATATAAGCCTAGCATCTTCCAAGAATGCAATTATAACATTCCAAGAAGCTATCGTTTACATAGAAAATTAAATTAAATTTATTTTATTATTTTTAAAAGCTCTTTACGATATAATCAAAATACCATAAGTTTAATATATTTACACGAATAATAAAATGCCTGTCTTGAATTTTTCTTAACTTACCTGCGATTAAATTTCTAAAAATTATTTTGTTTAACGACGCTGTCAATTGCTAAGATCACATCAGCGTTGCTGGTGTGCAGGAATTTTGTTCCGCAGGAGTTATTTTACGTGTCAATAAATCTACTGTTGTTTTTAAGCACACTTAAAAACCATCGGCCTGGACCGGATTTGAACCCGCAACCTCAGGATTAGTAGGCCAGCGTCTAACCAACTGAGCCACCCAGACCATGTCCGTTCATTCTGGATGGTTTTTTGAACAATTTATATAACGAGAAAATTATATAGTATGGACAATCTAACCACGTAAAACATGCATAACTAGTTGAAATACTTAGCTTTATGTCAACTTATTTCATGTTATCTACGATTTTCTGGACATTCGTTGTTCTGGGTTCGAATTTTAAATGCTAAACACCATTCATTTTTTGGCTTCTGGTGATTTGACATGGAATTTTAAAGCCAGCGCGTATTCATGCGCTTTTTAAACATTTGAATATCGCTTCAGTGTCCCGTATCCATATTGTGGCTACAACGAAATATAGATGAAGCTTTTTCTGCAAAAGTTTACCTTAACCTTGGTGGAGACACAAAAATAGGTATTTGTAGGAGAGTGAATTGTGAAAGTAGTGTGAAAGTAATGCGTTAAATTATTATTAGAAACATTATGTACGGGACTCACTTTAAGTTACACTGATTGCTCACCACGAGAGAACCTTTGGTTGAGAAACAATGAAATGAAGTACAATATTTCTGCTAATCGCGTCGTGTTCTCTATAGATGACTCCACTTGTAATACAGGATGTTGCGTTTGGGTATGAGAAAGGTAAAACACTGTATACAAGACATTATTCTAATTTATTGGCTGTTAACTAGGAGAGTTTGAGTTTTTGTGTCCCAACACATTAGTACACATTAGTACCACTACAAATGCAGCACAGACCATATCATGTTGTGTCACGTGGTGCCCAGGGATTTGCTGAAAGGCTGCTAAAATCTTCCTCTGCTCCGGTATTCCTCTTCCTGTAGCTGAAGGAGCGAAGAAAATAAAAATAAAATTTGTAATTATTCATAAAACTTGATAAATTGTAACCATATGCCTTGGGTATAGCTTAGATTTAATAGATTCTTAATGCCTGAATTGTCACTTGTGGCCAAATTAAACCTCAGAACCTTAAATTTCTTAAGTAATCTTATCTCAATGATAGATTCTGTCTACAGGTGACTTAATTTACTTGGACTTTAGCATGCAGTTCGTTATCGTCATAGTATTATCTAGTCATTTATATAATCTTTTAGTTATATCTGTTACATTTTCATAAGAAGTTCAGACTCATGTATATTTGTTATGGCAGTTACTCAAGATGAAAAAAAGAGAGAGAGAGAGAGAGAGAGAGAGAAAAAAAAAAGAACATGTGAACCATATGTAAAAGGTATTTTGGAGCAGAAGAATGCGCTGAAAATCTTTCATCAAAATTTTGGTAAAAATGTCACAGGAAAAATAGTTTTGATATTCGAACAACCAGGCCTGGAGAACTGGTGCTCTCTAAGCGCAGCCCGCTCATGGACATGCACTGAAGACAGTAACTTTTGTACGTAAAAAAATGAGTCACTCAAGCTATTCCACAAGTTCTCGCTGGTCTGATTTAACCCCCCAAAAAGTGTTTTTAGAAGAAGCTCCACAGGGTGCATCTGTGTGTGTGAACTTAGGGTGGAAATTTCCAGCAAATAACAAAATTTCAAACAACATATTTCGTTGAAATAACGTAATTTATTTTATACTATTTAAGGTTTTCAAGATATTCGTTGTTCATGGATTCAATTTTATTACAGTTTTACGGTTTTCAATGCTAAAAATCATTTATACTTTTGCTTCTGGTGATTTCATGGGAATAGTATGAAATTTAAAGACCGCACGTAATATCGCGCTCTTTAAACATATCTTAATGTTGTAGGAGATAGAAAAAACTCTAATGTGTTGCTCTCACATGACTTTCTCTACTCTTGTACTGAACATTATTACAAACTCTTATTCCTATATCCTCTTCTTTGTGTTAGTTGAGGTAAACGTTTGTACAAATTATCTTACTGCTTATTTCCTTGTAGGTGCAAGGGGAATATTAGAATACAGTAGGCTTTGAGCGATAGTCAAATATTTTGATTTGAGATTCCGTTCTCTTTGCACAATAAGATATAAAATAAAAAGAATGAATAACGATCTTCCAGTTTAAGTATTCCAAAACTCACACAAATAACAAGAAATATCTCCGAAATGTTTCACTGCATAAAAAATGTATTTGGACATTGGGTGTTTTAGCCAAATCTACATTTTTATACAGTAAGATTTGGTCTATCTCTTACGATATAGCACTTATGCCTTAGTCATCCAAAGTAAATACGACTAAATATTCCATAGCCAGATAATTCAAAATATGTATTTCGTTTGCCATAAAAATGCGATATCTCAAACATGTCATTTTGATCAAAATCGTTAGAGCCATTTTCGAAATATTTTCCGTATAAAGGGTAGTTTACGGTGGAGGAATTTTCCTCAAAATCTTCGTGTTGGATCCTTGAAAGATATTAACCTTAAATACTATCTTTGGTTTTTAACTGACGTCTCATTTTTGAGTTATGCTGTCCACAGACTGACACACACAGAAACACAAACACACACACACACGCACACGCACACGCACACGCACACGCACGCGCACGCACGCAGGCACACACACACACACACACACACACACACACACACACACAGGGACCTTTTTCTAAGAATTCTTTTTTTTTTTTTTTTTATTCAGGGGGCCTCAAAGTATATATTTCCAGTGAGATCTGGACATCTTAAGTTTTAGGTGAAATACAATGCTTCCTCTACTTACTATACGTAGCAGAGAAAGTACTGTCTTTTTAGAAGAGAGGTTTGAGAAAATAGTGTGAACGTAATACGTTATATTACTATTAGGAACATACTATTAACAAGACTATCTCTAAGCTATATTCAAATAACTTTTGGTTGAGAAACAATAATAGTAAATGAAATCTTTCTACTCACCACGTCGTGCTGCCCAGAGATGGCTCTACTAGTGATATGTTGTCATAGGAAATAACATTTGTAATTAATTACAAAGTTTGATAACAAATCTTAACTATGTTCCTTGGATATAGCTTACATTTAGTAGAGTACTATTGCGCGAAAGTATATATAGGTATAGTATATAATAAAAAATAATGTGGAACAAATAAATGATTGTCTATCAGAAAGGAAACTTCCAAAGTATCGATAAATAAATGTAACAACTCTAAATTTCATTATCTTCTCATCTTATTTGTTATTTAAACAATTCTTGGGTACAGATCTCTTGCATATGTGATAATTCATATAATATACTCAGACGTTGCTGTTCAAGCAGTGTAGATAAAACAATTATAACACTTTGAAATAAACTACGAAAACGGAAATCTTTTATGCGAATTTAAGTTTAAAAGCACGCCGAGTTCTCTTTATTAAGCGGACAGTAACTTAGGCAGAAAACGAAAATCAAGGTACGTCTTTAAACGGAAAATTAGCAGTTTTGGAATGCAGAGTTTAGAAAATGTTGAGTCACAAAATTACATCAATGAAGGTTCTTTCAATTGCAGTGCCATGGAATATGTCACCATAGACAGTGATGAACAGTTGAAACACAGTTGATGTGGTGTCTGGGTGGCTCAGTTGGTTAGACGCTGGTCTACTAATCCCAAGGTCGCGGGTTCAAACCCGGCCCAGGCCGATGGTTTTTAAGTGTGCTTAAAAACGACAGCTCCATGTCAGTAGGTTTACTGGCATGTAAAAGAACTCCTGCGGGATGAAATTCCGGCACACCGGTGACGCTGATGTGATCCTGGCAATTGACAGCGTCGTTAAATAATAAAATAATTTTTAAAATTAACAGTTGATGTGGATGTCTTAATTGGGAATATGTAAAGTTGGATTGAAGAAGAAACGGCGGAGGAAGATGAGGAATAAATACCTTAGTTCGAAGAAGAGTGTAGGGTAAAGGCTCATCGGGATGCTCTCAAAATTTTAAAGATTGTAACAACTTGCCAATGGGGTCAAAAGACTCGAATATTTTGGCGTGATTTCTCAAGCCAAAGTGTTTGTAAAATTCGAGGAGCAAACCATCAATGTGTCTAAAAGGTCTCCTTGACTATTGGGTGTCGGTCTGGGTGGCTCGGTTGGTTAGACGCTGGCCTACTGATCTCAAGGTCGCGGGTTCAAATCCGGCCCAGACAGATGGGTTTTAAGTGTGCTTAAAAACGACAGCTCCATATCAGTAGATTTACTGGCATGTAAAAGAACTCCTGCGGGACAAAATTCGGGCACACCGGTGACGCTGATGTGATCCTGGCAATTGACAGCGTCGTTAAACAAGAAAATAATATAATTTGACTACTGGAAAAAATAAATTAATCGTGTATACAGCTATCTTTCGTTGATTATGTTTTGGTGTTTATTACAGGTATATTGCAGCAGAAATATCTAAATACACACATTTTTTACCTGGTGCTGTCCGTTTATGTATGTTAATGATTTAATTTTCTTAATAACCTAGGCCTGCCTTCGTTAAACGGAAGTCTGTCTAACGCAAATGTTCGAGACTCCCGTTCGATTCCACTGAAGGCAAATTTTACTTTATTAAAGGGAATAAAATTTGTTTCTTTTTATCTTACTGCTATTTCATGAAAAATATGTTTAGTTAATCTTTGAGGGGTGTAAACGAACAAACTTGATGGTTTGCCAACCCTTGAACACTCAACATGTGAAAAGCCCGAACTTTCTAGATCCAACATACAGATTGACACTGTTTAGCCTTGTGACTTATTAATATAGATGAATTAAAAAGAACATGTTCTATCGGTCAATTGTGAATCTAAACTATTCTCGAATCATGTTTATCACACACGCAAAAGTTAATATCAATAGGTGCAGCCTTTAGGAATAGTAGAGTCCAATACACACGCACAGAAGAATATATAAAAATATGTTATATTTGTGTAAAATGATCAATAAATAAATTTCACAACTCTAAATGTCATAACTTTCATCTTATTTGATTTGTGAATTATTTCATTGATGCATACAGATCGTTCTTGTATTATGTGATAGTTTATGTAACATATATGTTGCATTTACAGCAGACTTCATAGTCCCACTCTAAAATAGCAAATAAAGGTATTGTCTTGGCAATAGTAGTTATGAAGAATCACAAATACAGAATTTTTCTCAGAATAACCTCTATTTTCGATTTGGATTACTTGGAAGAAGGAAAACGAAATAGTTTTACATGACTGCATTTATAAACATTTAGTTCTATTTTATAATGAAAATGTAATGTTTAATTTCAAACTATGTGTATTAATTTACCTCATTTATTGCTATACTAGGTGAATTTCCTTATTTCCTAGGATTCTCTACTCCTGCACAAACTATTCTTACAAACGTGTATTCTTTTATCTCCTTCGTGGTGTGTGTTTGATTCAAACTCTGACCACTGCAGATGGAGGATCGTGTTACCCTGATGATGCCAAGCGCAGTACTTGGCGAAACGTTGGGATCTATCATCCCGGAAGAACTAAACATTTCGAATAATCAAGACACCGGCCGTGAAAGCCTAAATACATATATTACACATTATAGATTATCCTATTAAATGAGAACGTTTTTTTATCGGCCAAAAAAGGTTTATTTGGAGAGTAACTATTAGCAAGCTTGTAGGAACACTGTAAAACGTTTTGTGCCCCTTTCACTGCGCATCTACAGAAGTCGTGGTTGGTATAATTTCGCTGTCTGGAAGTTAGTCAGCAGACAACTTTCCGAGGATAACGGATACAACATAACTGACGATAGCTGTAATAAATCAAGGCAGCAAGACAATGATGCATTAATTCAACAAATTTTGAGCTTCCAGGATATTATTAATTACTTGGTTGGTGTAATATTGGCAAGCTGGTGCAAGAATCGTGTACCAGACTTCCTGTATTCACACAAAGGTGATCTAGTATGTGAAATTTCGCTACCGTTTTCTTTTGTTGAAGATAGTGGGAACCAAGAACCAGCCATATCCGGCCTCTTTGAATCACCTTGGTCTGTTAATCTCGTTCAAGTGCTAAACTCTTGCTACGTGTTCTGAATAATACTGTGAGAGACAACTATAGCCTTGTTTGCTTAATTTTTTTCTCTTCCCTTATCCGTTTTAACTGATTATCTTGTTTGTTTAATTTGTCTTCTCGCTTTTTAAGCAGCTTTCTGCGCCTTTTTAAGAGATCATGGTCACAAATTAATTCTTCCCTGAAGCAAACATGTTTTGAACCTTTCTCAAGGGTATCCCACGATCTCCAACATCTTCCTGTGCAATATCCGTTCATCTGTGCTCTTTCAAAACTCCTTTCAAACTTTGAAGTATGATAAGTCTGCAGTAATGTGACTCACAGTGCTGGCGGTGCGTGCGACAAAGGCACTTACGGCCAGGTCAGGCTCTTGGGAACACGTGACAATTAAGAGCGACAGAACAAAAAGGGGTTTTCGAGATTACTCGAGAAGCGTCCGACGGCCGGCGTATTTATAGAAGTTTGAGAAAAAGGCGAGGCAACGAGATTTGGGACTCAGCCAGTTTTCAGTTTCAATGTGTGTGACAGTCAAACTGAAAATTTATTAACCTTCGAAACTTATTGAAGTGTCTGTTGAAAAAGTCACAACTATTCATAAAAATACGACAAGGTGCACGAGTCCCTAACATAGAAAACTAAATCCCTGTGTATCATGCGAAGTGTAAAAGATATGTTGGATTCACACTGAGAATTTATTTATTAAGTGAGGTGATAAGGTTTGTTTGACATGTTACAACTTCTAGTTTAATGTTGTAATGCTAAGTCACATAGACATTCTACGTTTCCATGGGGAACTGTAATCGATTTGAATTCTCTTTCCGGGTTGAATACTACATAGCAACGTGAATTCAAATCGAACTAAGTCCTGGGATCCAATCTTCTTAGAAGTGAACTCGGATGGAAATTTTTCTGCATGGAAACACTTACCGGATTCAAATCGATTTGAATCTGCCAAAGACGCTAACTTTTACTGTACTCATAACACGTTGTGCGCTCGTCATTTTGTTTTGTTAGCAAAAGTGGTGTAATAAAACACAACAAATTCACTTTTATTGTTTGTATAATTTTACAATAAGATCTTTTAAAATGCATTCACTAACCTCAAAATCTGCTTAAGATTCGCCAATATAAACCAAGTGACGAACATAAAAGTAGAATTATTTGTGCTTGAGACTCGCGTATCTAATTTATCTTATTCCGGAATGAATTCAACATGGAAACGCGGTCTTATTGAGAATGATTTAACTGAAATCGATTTCATTTCCCATGGAAATGTAGTGATAGTTCTCAGTACGCCAAAGGTATATGCTCCATTATTTTTAAACTCTGTTAATTGTAATAAGTAAAAGTATTCAAATTGCATTATTTATCGTATTGCTATAACTTTAGAATGGAACCTCGTCATTGTTATTATGAACTTATCTTACTTATGGACATAAAAGTGTTCCAGAAACATGAAAGAAGAGTGTTTTCATTATCACCCTGTGGATATCCTTGAGTAGTTGTACCTAAAGCTGACTTCTTTTTCATCAGTTTTATTTCAATTTAGCTTGCATGTGCAAGGTGTATAATCATAGAAAATTAAGGGAACGTCATTTGAGTGTAGATGCACTGTATTGCGTTTCTTGTAGGGATAAATATTGATATAAACAAACTATTTTTATCACTATGCACGTAATAATAATATTACTCGGAGAATCAACTACTTTTTACGTGAGAGATTCTATTGATGCGCCACTTTCGTATATTTGTTCATAAGGGAAACTGATTTCCAACATAAGATTCCATTTTTCATTTAAAACGAAGCGCTTTGACTTCCACGAAGTTAGAGTTATATAGGATTAGAGTTGTTAATGACGTTTCTTACAAGATTCATTTACAGGCACAAGAAACTCTAAATAAGCAATCGTTTTCTTGAACGTAATTGAAATTGAGTTTTTATTTGTGGACTGTTCTTTGCTTTTGATAGAAGAACAGAATGGATTTGAAAGGGAATATCCTACGCTGATTATGATGTCAGTTTAAACTTCTACAGTGAATTACACTCCCAAATACTTTGATAAGACACAAAAACACACACACACACACACACACACACACACACACACACACACACACACACACACACAGACAGACAGACAGACAGACAGACACACACACACACAGACACACACACACACACACACGATAAAGTTAATGACACGTGCCGTATGAAAACTGCGAAAACTGAGGAGATTGAGGGAGGTGTAGTGACGGACAGGGATCAAGGTCAACGCTTTCTTCCGGCGATATTTATAGCTGGTGAGATATACCGTGTCAGCACCGTGCAACACACTACTAAATCGTTGTTAAACTCAACAGCTAGCATTTATACAGAACAGCATTACCATAATTTATTGTACAATTCATACAATTGAATCAAACTAAAAAGCGAATATTTGGCGCACTTATAGTTGTGTTCTTGGCATCTTAATTAAAATTATTATCTAATGCGAACCTTAAATTTAAAAAATTATCTACAAATCTGATCCGGAGATTCGGATAAACGAGGTTTTACTGTATAATGTTGATATAGAAGCAAAGTAAAAGCGATTGGAGGCTTGGATGAGTGATATAACGTAGAACTGAATAACTTCGTGACATATGCTCGTAATTAAAACATCTCCAACAGAGTCTTTCAGTCGCGGCGTTGCCATTAAACCATAAACTTCATTTTCACACGAATGAAACTGTGTCAAGGAAAGCATTACTGAGGGTGAACGAGGGCACATAATATCCGCACTTCATTTCCTCTCCTACTTTTGTATTTGAATTCATTTGAAGAACATGCAACCTAACTTTAATTTACGAAAACTGCCTTTCTCCTCCTCCTTCTCTACTCCTCCTCCTCCTCCTCCTCCTCCTCCTCCTCCTCCTCCACTTCTCGGTTTTACGGCAGCTCATTAACAAACCTGTATTCCATCTTTTTATGTGTGCGCCACTAGAACCCTGTTTGGATTAGTAAGTGAAAACTTTCACCCGCTTAAATGAAAGTTAGTGCATAGGTCAAGTTACCTGATCTCTTAGTAAGGACGAAAAATTAATGTCTTTTAGTTACACCCATTTATTTAACGTTATCTCATTCGCACCATATGAAACGCTCACATATAAAATATACTTTTCACGTAATTGGGGCATAAAAAATTAGAAATAGGTACATATGTATTTAGCGGTAATTAATACGGCTTAAGGGAGCCTGGATTTTGAATTTTCTATATTTTTATAGGTGTGAAATTCATAGTTTGCGTACATAAGAGTTTTTATGTCATAAATTATCACACAAAGTTCCAGAATAATTTGTTTTATATTTTTCAAAAATTAATTATTCAATTTATTCACAATGCGAAAATACCTTGATATTCAAAGTATTCTATGAGCTTCAAAAACTAAAATATTACAACAGTTTTATTATTTTATAAACTCTAATTACTCAACAAATACCATCAATCTCTGGCAGGAAAGAAATATAATCTATAAATAATGTTTTCTGCATATTTTAAGTAGGTTTCGAGGTTAGTGAACGCGTTTGAGAAGATATTGCGAGATTTTAGAAACAATACAACCTTTGGCTAAGAAAAAAATGACGAACAAGCAGCCTGTTACGAGTACAGTAGACGTTAGCAGCTTTGCGGGATTCAAATCGACTTCAATTCGGTAGGTGTTTCCATGCAACAAAATTTCTAAGGGGATCGAATCCAAGAATTCATTTCGATCTAAATCCACTTTATCGTGCAGTATTGAATCCCCAACGAGAATTAAAATCGATTTGAATTCTCCATGGAAACGTAGTGATTAATTGACTGTGGCTGTTCCCTTTGTATGTGTAAAAAACTCCCATGCAGCTATTTCTATGAAGGTTTCTGCTAAAATGAAGTAGATAGAAAAAAAACTATTATGTTGTACTCGCATGACTTTCTCCACTCTTGTACTATTACCACAAACTCTTATTCTTCTATCTTCTTTATGTTAGTCAAAATAAACATTTGCAGAAATTATTCTATTGCTTATTTACTTGTAAGTGCAAGGGGAGTAAAATAGACCTTGAGCGATACTTAAATCTTGTAAAGCATCGAAATCCCGTTCTCTTTGCACGCTTAACAATATAAAAAATGAACAACGATGTTCCATTTCACGAAAGTTTCAAGTTTTCCGAATCAGACACAAATAACCAGGAATATTTCCAAAATGGTTCACTCTGCAAAAACATTTACTCAGACATAAATTGTGTGTTTTAGTGAGATCTACATTTTTTGTATAATAAAAATTTGTCTATCTCTTACGGTTTGCGAGTTATTCAAGTCATCCAGAGTAAACAGGACTACAGGGGCTATAGCCAGAAAATTCAAAATATACAATTCATTTGTCATAAAAATATCTCAAACATATAGCATTTTAATCAAATTCCTTTGAGCTATTTTCAAGAAAATCAAAATTTTCGAAAAATTCTCCATGTAAAGGGTAGTTAAGGGTGGGGCTATTTCATTCAAAATCTTAGTGTCGCATCCTTGAAAGACATTAAACTTCAATAATTACTTTGGTTTTTAATCGACTTTTTGTTTTTGAGTTATGCTGTCCACAGACTGACAGACACACACACGGACCTTTTTCTAAAAATTGCTTTTTTTTCATTCAGGGGCCTTAAAGCATGTATTTCCGATGAAATCTCGACATCGAATTTTTTGGGTGGAATACAATACTTCCTTCTACTTACTAGTAGAGAAAGTAAAAATAGTAAAAGTGTTAGTGATTGTTTTGAGTGTGACATTTTGCCTCATTTATGGTACAAGAAGCGTATCGCTAATGCTATTTACACATGAGCATGCATCGTGTTTGCTATCTCTGCTGTAGTTACCTTCGCATTCCAGCGTTGAAGTCTCTCGCAACGCCGGGCCCGCCGGCCGGCCGGTGTGCCGGGATGGATGAGCTCCATGTATCATTGTACGGACGGCGGTGGTGGCGGCGGCAGCGGCGGTGGTGGTGGCGGTGATCTAAGTTATTACAGGATCCTGTAACAAATAGAGTGGCTAGCCGCACGCCTGCTATACGATGCCTAGACATGCAAGCATACCGGACACGCAAAAGCCTATCTGTACCTATTAACATCCACCTGTATGGCTCTTCAATCTCCACAACAGAAAAAATAACAACAAAAATGGGAATGCAGGCTGCATTTATAGATTTTTCGGTTCTACACATATCAGATTACTAAACTAAAAAATTATACCTTGGTGCGATGAGTGATTCCTGGAATATCTGGGCTCCGTAATCACTTCCAGCTTTTGATTTGTTTATTTATTATATTTACTTGGGAATTACAGTTTCTTTAGGTAACAGTTTTTGCTGAAGTGGAAAATATACTGCATACACAGAACATTTTCGTTTTCAAAAGGAGACAAAGTTATATCAATCTTGTCGATATTAAACCTAGAGTTCATTGCACATTTTCTTCATCTTCGTTTTGTTGTCCTCTTCACTCCTGCCATCTGTTTTTCCACCTCATTTACACTACAATATTTATTTAATGATACAATCCCTCCTTCTTTTAGTGAGTTAGGCCAACTATGGTTTTTCTGCTTTAGTTTCCCCTCTACGTATAGTTATTTATGATACAAGGGTTAAAAGGAACATTTTATTTTGTAAGTGTGATTCCGAAACGAGGCCGCAGGTCGAGTTGAGAAAACCTATGAAAAAAATAATATGTTCCTTTTAACCCGTGCATTTACACTAGTTTTAGACAGTCCTGAATATTTATAGATATATTATTAGGTTATATAAATATATGGTATTGTTTTACCTTCCTGGTGATCATGATAGTCATTGGGCTGCGCTGTTCAGTTGTTGCCTTTCCAACATTCTACACAAAGAAGGCACTGGAACAAAAATATATTTTTATCTTACACCACTCCAGAATCTGTTGTACTATGCAATGTCGTAGTGGTTTCTCGATTTTTTGGATAACAATTCTAATTGGCATTATCGGAGTGTTAAAAGCTTTTGAGCACTGAATGGAAGAATTTTCTACTTTTAAAACTGTCGTGAACTGCTAAAAGTCCAACTTTTACTGTCAACTGTCTAACAAAGCATTTTTGGGAAAACCTCTCTGTGTGTGTGTGTGTGTGTGTGTGTATGTGTGTGCGTGTGTGTGTGAACAGCATAACTCAAAAACGAAAATTATATTAAAAAGCAAAGTTGATATTTAAGTTTAGTATCTTTCATGAGTGCAACAAGATTTTGATTAAAATTCCTCCATTCTAAGCTATCGTTTACATGGACAATTTTGACCCTCTCAAAAATGGTCAACGATTTTGTTAAAAATGCCATATGTATAAGATATGTTTATGGCAAATGAACATGTAGACAACATAGCCAAAATTATTAAACCTGCAGAAGAAAAACATTAAATAAAAGAAAAGTTGAAGCATATTAAAATACTTACAGAATTAGTAAACTACATCACAAATCAATCAGGAAAATCGGTGTGTGAAATAAAATCACACTATTTAATTTTTACATTAATTTTGTTACTTTATTCACCATTAAAACTAACCTAGAAAGAAATACTCAATAAATGTCAGGCAGAAGAATATTTATGTTCTTAATTCGTGAGGAATTCGTGAATCATTTGTAAACTTAAATTCCATTTCTTAAATCAGATAGAATGTATTTAGGTGAATGAGAGCTACTGTGTTATGTATATGGGAGAAGAGTCGCTCTGAGAGACCACCATTGTGAACAAGTAGAATAAACAGTTGAAAACCACCAAGCTGTCACAGCTCAATCTCGGGGTAGTTTTGATATTCCCAAGACAGAGATGGTGGTTCGATTTGGGAACTAATGGCTTCTCTTTAAGCTCAGTGTAACGCATTCCAGGTAATTTGGTTGCTGTGTAAAGTCTCATTAAGTAAGAAAAGCGTAACGAAACACTCGTACCTGGATTCGTGACTTGACAATGCCTTCTCCTGATGACCGTGTTGAAGAGCTATGCCGCAGTAAATCAATCAAAACGGGGACAAAACTCGGCAGGGCGGTAGTAAACGGCCGGCCGGGCCCCTGGGTCCTCTGTTCCTATTGACAGCCAGATAACACTCGCAAATTAATGGTCAAGGATGCTCCCTCCCTCACTAATTGACACTGACAGAACAATAATATTCATTTTTCATGTTAGTGGGTTTGAACATTGACGAAATAACAAACCACCAGAAAGGTAGGCATTTCACACTTTTCTTCCATAAGTAAATCTGAGGCTTTTAAGCCCTTAAAATCCAGTTTACCACACCTAAAATAGGTTCTAAAATTATCATAGACCATCGAACTAGAGGTTCTGTTATTCCGAAAAACTCTGTCATGCATTCACATGAGTTTCTCTGCTGTTATACTAACTTCTTGCAAACTGTTATTCCTCTATCTTCTTCGTGTTAGTTGAGATAAACATTTGTAGAAATTATCATATTGCGAATGTTCTTATAGTTGCAAGAGACCTTGAATGATACCTTTCAAAGCTGGTCGCTAAATAAAAAGTTTAGAATTCCGTCGTTTACACGCCCAACAGATAAAAAAACTCACACAAATAAGAAGGAATATATCTGAAATGATATAAATACGTTGCGTCGTATTTCTTTGGGATATTCTACTAAATAATTAATAATTCATTTATTTAACACTATTTAATATTAATAGTGATTTAAAAGAAAACAACTTACAATAACATGTACACATTTTAATTATGATTTATTTTCACGATTGGCATTACTAATTAATCCAGTAGGCTGTGAGAACATCAAAAACAATTTTTAGTGTTCAATCCTCTTCAATTAAAATATGAATATCCTCATTAGAATATTCTCTAAATCTTTTGCCTGACATTTTTGAATGGTCCCTAATTGTTTTTATGCGCATGGATACTTCAGATGACCAGAAGTGTAAGAAAATGTTTTAAAAGTGAAGATTCCCCAAATCATCGACCATACACACACTAATCGTACGATTGTTGCTGTAGTTTGTTAAAGAAGTTAAGCATAATGATACGTTAAATTGCGAATTTTAACATTGGTCAAAATAAACACTAAAGTATAGTTTCCATGAGCTAAGCATTTTATTTTTATACATCTAAAATATGTGTATGTCTACTTTTAAAAGTTACAAGCTTTAAAACGCAGTTAATTTCTGAACATTAAAGATCACACATAAGCAAATATATTAAAGATATTAAATCACTGCGGGTAGAAATATTATCATGGCTGATTCAAGGGGTACTGAGTTCAAATCTTGGTTAGGGGAGTTACCTGGACGAGTTTTCAGGAGTTTTCCTTTTCGTGAAACATGAATATCGGGTAACTTCAACATCTGTGGACGCCGGGTTCATCTGAGCATCATTTCATTCAGTTCATTTATTGAACATTTTTCATTCGTTATATTAATAATGACGATGATGATGATAATAATAATAATAATAATAATAATAATAATAATAATAATAATAATAATAATAATAATAATAATAATAATAATAATAATAATAATAATAATAATAATAATAATACTAATAATAATAATAATAATAATAATAATAATAATAATAATAATAATAATAATAATAATAATAATAATAATAATAATAAAAGTCCTTCCAACAGCGTGAAAGCAGAAACAATTACACTGCAAAGCTACTGTTTTTGAGTCTATAAATAAATAAACACCATTATTGCCACTTTCCTGGATTACATTATTGTTACATTCCACGTATAATGCCAGTAAATGAATAAAATTTCTTCCAATCGATTTGCAGCCAATTTACATTTCATTGCGGTATTTCTTCTTATCAATACAATTTTAAAACGCTTAGCCTCAGTTTCGAAATATTCTAAGACTATTCATTTTAATCACTCTTAATTATGCAGAGCATTCTAATCAAATGTAAATATTTTCTTGAACTCGTATACCTATATAAATATCAACTGCAGCACTAGTTACCAGGAAGTGCCAACTTCACAGTAAATATTAGATTAGGAAATGACAGTAGTTATAATGTAGCTAATAATATGAAAGCAAAGGTTGTAAAATTGTGCAGAAGTTGGTATCACTGTGCGTGTAAGTATTAACACGTTATGGAGTCAGTGTTGCCAATTAGAGTTAGGAATGTGAGGAGAATAGAGTTATCGTGATGCGGCCTTCAACTAAAATTAAATTAAATTATCTACTAAAAAACGATAATTTGCGGTTTTCTTTACTACCGCATATCATTCACCTTATGCTTTTTCTCATGAACTTCCAATCGCATTTCCTTCTTGTCCTACATTTTGCATTCAGTTTCTTTAAAATGTGAACAGTTGAAGGTATTTCCGTATATTAATCCTGCAGACTTGCCCCAAACCCTTTTCCATCTATTTTTCTCTCTTCAAGAGGATAATTTTTCACTCCGAACTTAGCACTATACTTATTTACAGACACGCAATCTGGAGGTCGCGAGTTCGTTTCCCATCGGGCCGACCACTCTAGCTGTGGTGTTTTCCCAGGTGGGAAGGCGAATATTCCTTCTTCTTCCTTTTCAAGGATTGGGTTTATCCCGTTCCGCGCCAATAGAAGTTATTTATTGAAATTGATTCATCCATCTGGTCCTCGGCCATCCTATATCTTGTCCTCCTGTATGAAATAGGTTGCTTCGGTAGTCATCTTTCTGACGTATTCAAGGCAGATATTTAAGGCATATTCCCTTCCAGGCACAGTTCCTTTCTTATATCTTCACGTCTTTTTCTAGCTCTAAGAGATACTCCTTCTAATGAATCTCATTTCACAATAAAAATCACTACTCTCATGACTTAACGGCATACTCATGTCCCCTCCCCCCCCCCTCCCCCAAACGATACCCCCGCTCTGAGAAAATTTAAAGACCGCAGATTCTCTTTCATATGTTTTTCTTTCCTTTTTCAAAGTTAATAAGTGAATGAATTGCTAACGCATGCATTTTGCTGTAGATGACTCGCAAGGGAGCATTTTCTTGACAGCTGCCAACATTCCCACAATAGACAGACCCGAGAAAAGAGAAAACAAAATCACCAGCTAAAACTATCAGTCGTGCACACCGCGTTATACGCTCAAATCCAAGGGCGTTCATTTCAAGATGGCAATGTGAAGGCCGTTTCTTCAGAGGAAAATTAACAAGAAGGAGCGTTTCGTCATGGGAATTAATTTGCATGGATGTTTCATTAAAGAATGTATGTGGAAGTATTACAAAGGGTGGAGATTCCGTTAAAGTCCAATGTGTAATCAAAGGGGATAAAACAAGAATGGAGCTACAGGTTCTACCAAAAGTTTAAGGGCGTCCATTGATATTACCTTTTAGTAAGACAACTTTTTGACGAAGCATAAGACTACTGGATGGACTCTATTTCTCTGAAATATGTAAGTAGATGTCCTTAAACTTTTGGTAGGACCTGTAGAGGATGCTAATGCGCACTTAATAATCTGTCTACTTGCACGGACGTTTATAACTTGTACGACAACCTGTAAACCTGGCCCTAATGGCTACAGTTTTTAACACATAACGCAAATAAAACGTCACTCTTTGAGCAAAAAGTTATACTGCAATTACTTAAGGAAATAAAAGCCTCCAGCTTCATGTGCAGCAATAAAGTGTTATTTTATGTAAATATAAAACTTGAAAACATATACTATAAAATCTGATGTGTTGCACTCACACTCTTGTACTAACCATTCTTACAAACTCGTATTGCTATATATTCTTCGTGTTAGTTGAGATAAACATTTGTACAAATTATCTTATTGCTTATTTCCTTGTAGGTACAAGGGGAATATTAGAACACAGTAGGGTTTGAACGATAGTCAAATATTTTAAAGCATTTGAACCTTAACATTAAAAAATTAACGATATTCCATTTCACCAAAGTTTTCCGAAACTGACACAAATAATATGGTATATCTCCGAAATGATTCACTCTGCAAAAACATTTATTCAGAAATAAATTGTGTGTTTTAGCGAGATCTATATTTTTTGTATAGTAAGACTTTGTCTATCTCTTACGCTTTACTATAACCAGAAAATTCAAATATCTTAAATGTATGACATTTTAATCAAAATTATTGGAACCATTTTGAAGAAAATCAAAATTTTCGAAACATTTTCAATGGAAAGGGCAGTTTAGGGTGGGGCTATTTTCTTCAAAATCTTCGTGTCGCATCCTTGAAAGACATTAAACTTAAATACTAACTTCGGTTTTTAACCGACTTTTCGTTTTTGAGTTATTGTTTTCCACAGACTGACACACAGACACACACACAGGGACCTTTTTCTAAAAATGCTTTTTTTGGATCTAGGGGGTCTCAAAACATATTTCTGGTGAAATCTCGACATCGAATTTTTGGGTGGAATACAATACTTCCCCTACTTATCAGTAGAGAAATTAAAAAAAGGTGTTGAATACCAGGGGCTACGTGTTTCAAAGGCATAGGTATGTGTATTTTATTGCCCACTTACTAGTCACTTGCTTTGCAAGAAGAGAAAAAGCATAATAATTATTGTCCTCTCCAGCAGTCTGTTTTCAGGTAACGGTAGTTGAACAGAAATCTCTTCCAATGAGCAATTAGCTGACTCTTCATTATCAAATGTTTCAAGATTATATGTCACTAATAAAGTTCCTCAAAGTATTCGCCATAAAAAAAAAAAAAAAAAAAAAAAAATAATAATAATAATAATAATAATAATAATAATAATAATAATAATAATAATAATAATAATAATAATAATTAATTTTATGAATAGCCATAGAAAAAATATTGAGCGCATTAGGAGAGCAGAATATTTATAAACTCCACGTCGTGTGGCAGCGCAGTTTATACAAGTCGATATTTCCAACATGGATCTGAGTTTATTTCTTTGTCACGTGTTTTAACCGCACGTGCTTCTTTCAGTTTTTTGTAAGTTGCTTCTTTACACTATTTTCTTCTGTTTGAAGACATTCTTGTCAACGTTTCTTTCACTATTACTTCCTCCATTTCAACTTTAGGGTCGAGAATATGTACATACAGTTTAGGATGGATGAATTTTCTTCGAAATCTTCGTGTCGCATCGTTAAAAGATATTAAACTTAAATACCAACTTTGGTTTTTAACGGACTTCTTGTTTTTGACCCCTGCTATCCATATACACACAACGGACCTTTTTCTAGAAATGCTCTTTTTGAGTTCATATATTTCCGGTGAAATCTCGACGTCTAAGTTTTAGATCCAATAGAATTATTTCCCTCTAACTATATAGAAAATAAAAATGTGTTGTTAAATCTCTAGTAATATCGTAGTGGAACGCGCTAATACCAGTATTCATGTGGGCACTATGAAGCACAAGATATAATTATTGCAACAAACACTGTTAATACCAATTTGTCCGTCGTGTATCAGAACTGCCAACGCAGCTGCGACACAGACAAATGCTATCACAGGAATAGCTTTGGGCATATTAAGGGAATTGCATTGCCTTCCCCAAATGAGCGATTTCGTGTTAATTATTTGTATCAGTAACGACCTAACCGCGATTGTAATATAACGGGATTAGTAAGTTAGCAAAACGAGTTATGGCTATCTGTGCCATCTGTGTTCGGAGACCACAATCGATTTAAGCATTGCTTCTGTGGAGTGGAAGATAATGCCATTTACAGGACAGTTGCTTGACTCAAAACAGGGCTAGAAGCGAAGATAGGTCCTCTTGTACTCGTCCATTCCACCCTGGCAACTTCTAACCTCACTTACACCTTGTTTAATTATCTATTCTACGTAATTACCTCAATATAGGTGGCTAGGATATTCCTCTGTGATTTCTACATGCTTTCCAGTGATTTTTGGCATTTTTAACTTATTCAAACTCCCTTATACAGTTACTTTTAGGCATTTTGGACAAATTTCTGCTCCTTTTGAGCATTCTTAGTGCCTTTGTGGCAATTTAAGCACTTTTAGAACATTTTGCCGGATGATTTACCCCACTTTTAGTCACTTTTGAGAAACGCTAATGGGATTTCGGGGCATATTTAAGTATTTGAAGTAATTTTAGACAATTTCATGGTATGTTGGAATGCATTTATGACTGTTCGGGCTACTTATAGAGATTTCTGGCACTTTTACACTTTTTGGGAGCTTTAGGAATGATTTTTCTGGGAACTTGTGGACTTGGTAGAGGTATTTCGGAAATTTTGGGGGCATTTTAGTCAATGAGACAAATATTTTCGAATCATTTCAGGGCATTTTGATGCTTTGTTAGGCATTTTTATGAGTATTTTAATAACTATGCTGAAGTAAATTAACATAATCTTTAATTTAATAATGCACATAAGGGCATAAGACTAATACTAAAGAACAGTAGTGCATTTAACAAGGGGTTAATGATCCTAATGTGAGGTTAGGTTGGTAAAGTGTGACTTGTGCAATATATTAACCCAAGGAGAGTTTATGGGGTAGCTGCACCAAGTGAAGCCCTTGTTACACCAATGCCGGAAGCTATAGTCAGGAATTCATTCATGAAGTCTGCATCACGCTTCCGTGGTGACTAACTTTACAGAAGATCACCGTGGGAGTTCTGCACGATCTTCCACAAGAGCACACAATGCCGCGTTATAAATAACCCTCTTTCTTAAAAATGATGATCTACATTCGCATTATAATGCCACCGAACTTGGGTTAAACGTGATTGGCCTAGTCAAGACGTACAGGAGATGCACTGCGATAAATCACTGCACTGTTACAATGCAAATACCTGCACCCCCCCCCCCTGCAGTCACGGCCACGGTCAAACTGCTTAAGAAAAACTTCAAGGGAATTAGAATATTTAACTACCAAGCTTTATATTTAGAAACACTGATAAAGTACCCTTGTATGAAGGTAAAACGACACCTTCTATTCATTATCTTCGAAACTTTGTGTTACAGGCTGCAGTTGGTGGCACAAAACAAGCAACCCGTGGATAGGAACAGGGCAAACCATCAGCAGAAAACTTTAATTTAGTAGTATTCAAAGACGATGTCATTTAAGAAGAATAGCAAGTTAAGGAAAAATGAAAGAAGGCAAGGTAGAAAATCGAATAATTCGAATAGAATATTTGGAAAGCCGCTACACCTGTGAAGAACGAAAAAATTAATTTGACATAAAATAGCCTGAAATTGAAATTTTCAGTACTTAGCACTGCCAATCTTTCTCAGATTTTTAACTCGGTAAGAATTATTATTATTATTTAAAAATTGAAATAATTTTGTTTGCAGCCGGTGCCATTTAGGAAACTGTTCCCGAAATCGCACTTGTAGTTGCCAAAATCTCAGCTCACTAATTGCCATTAAATTCAGCTTACTCATTTAATTTAGTTCTTAAGTCTTTAAACATTCAACATAATATATATAAAATAAAAGGGGACAAATAATACAAAGAAATGACTAAAGTCAAAAGCTCAAATATTACACTTAAAAAATGTGACAAAAGAAAAAAAAATGTCATTTTTATGGTTGTTAGCACATTCTTCATGGACCCGCTTTGCACACGTTTGCAAAGCTTTCAGATGCCGTTCTCTTTGCACGCTTAATATAGCTATAAAACAATGAACAACGATGTTCCATTTCACGAAAGTTTTAAGTTTTTCGAAACTCACACAAATAACGAGGAATATTTCCGGAATGCTTCAGTCTACAAAAAAAAAAAAAAAAAAAAAATTATTCAGACATCAATTGTCTGTTATAGCGATATCTATATTTTTATATAGTAAGATTTGGTCTATCTCTTACGGTTTACGAGTTATACAAAAGTCATCCAGGTTAAGTACGACTGCAGGTGCTATAGCCAGAAAATTCAAAATATACATTTCATTTGTTATACAAATATCTTAAACGTATTACATTTTAATCAAAATCGTTAGAGCCATTGTCAAGATAATCAAAATTTTCGAAAAATTTTCCATGTAAAGTGTAGTTTAGGGTGGGGCTATTTTCTTCAAAATATATTCGTGTCGCATCCTTGAAACATATTAAACTTAAATACCAACTTTGGTTTTTAACCGAGGAGCTTTATCTGAAAATACATTTTTTTTCTGGGGGGGGGGGGGGAGGAGGGAGGGATTGAAAGGGCCTCAAAACATATATTTCCCGTGAAATCTCGACATCGAATTTTTGGATGGAATACAATACTTTCTTCTACTTACCAGTAGAGAAAGTAAAAATGCTATCGTAGGGATGGTGTAATTTTCATTGCTTTATAACAGAGCTTAACCTCCTGAATTCAGCACTTTGAAATCCATAATACAGTTAAACACCATATTTAGCTTGGCATACGTGCCACTGCCCTTAAAACTTTAGTTTTAAATGTAGCGGCGTGTTCTTATTTGATGTTAATCGGTAGATTTGTCACCAAGAAATGCAAACAAGTTGCAACCGTTGACCTCGCTCACCCCCGAAGACCGTTAGCGGCGGCGACCTATGATGCGACGAGAATGTTGCATAAATCAAGGAGTAGGTACAAATATCACGCTTTTAGCATTAAAGCGGGTTATGGGGTCAAGAGATGCGCAAATGTGACGTCACGTTGTCTTCTCCTCCTCGACACTTGATTCTCACGTTAATCCCGGGTCCCGTTAACACCGAGTCACTATCCTATGCCCTCGATAATCTGCAAAATGAACATTGAACCAGCGACCGTCATGAATAAATAAATCTCCCCGAGAATGCAATTTGAGTGCCCTTTCTGTGGTATTTTTGAGACCCTTTTAGGTTTGGAAAGCACATAAATTCTTCACAGTGATGAAACTGTTGCTACAAACGCATAATTTGGACGGAGTTGCAACAGGTTGGTGTTCGTGAACATTACAACGTGATCAATATTACCTTAAACAGCTGATGATACAAAATGTGTGAATCTAACACAAGCAGATATGGAATGCCCTATCTTGACAGTGTTAAAATGTGTCATATATAAGGAATCTTTTCTAGATATTACCTATACAACGTAAAAAGACGAAATTGTTACAGTTTGTAGGTGTAATATCCTTATAATAGCAGAAATAATAGTCTTCTTCACAAAGTTCAATACTTTTTGAAAAATATTTCTTTTTTGCATTTATTAAGTACATTAGGGTTTCCAGGTTTTCTTCACCAAAAATATCTTTTGTTTTTCTAGCAACAAAAAAAAATTTAGCAATAAATCTAAACACCAAAATAGGATTTTCAACACTCATTTTGGTCATGAGCACCTTTATTCTTGCTATTTATTTTCAGATTTTGGATCTTTTTAACAATTTTGCATTACATTTCACAATTTCAAAAAATTGTAATTGAAATTCAGTCAATTCCTCAGAGCATCTGTTTCTGAAATCCGTACATTTCTGTTTCATCAAACGGAATGTTCTCTCAACAAAAGCATTGGACCCAGGAATAGTAAATAAATACCCTAGGTGCATCCTTGGGAGAACACTAGAAAAGAAAACAACCCATTTTTACTTTCTCTTCTAGGTTTAGTAGAGAAAGTATAGTATTCTACGCAAAAATTCGATGTCGAGATTACACCGGAAATACGTGTTTTGAGGCCCCCTGAATAAACGTCCGCTTGCGCCCGCGTGTCTGTCAGACTGTCAGCCTGTAGGCAGAATAACTCTAAAACGAAAAATCGGTTAAAAACCAAAGTTGGCAATTAAGTTTAATATCTATTAAGAATGCGACACAACGATTTTGAAGAAAATTGCTGCACTCTAAACTACCCTTTAAAAGGAAAATTTTAATTTTCTAGAAAGTAACTATTTTTATTAAAATTCCATATGTTTAAGATATTTTTATGACAAATGAAGTGTATATTTTGAATTTTCTGGCTATAGCCTATGTAGTCTTGTTTACTTTGGATGACTTTTGAGTAACTCCTAAACCGTAAGATATAGACAAAATCTTAATATAAAAAAATGGTACATCTCTCTAAAACACACAATTTATTTAGAAATATATTTTTTGTTATGTGAACTATTTCGGAGATATTCCTTGTTATGTGTGTCAGTTTCGGAAAACCTAAAACTTTCGTGAAATGGAACATCGTTGTTTATTTTTTATATATTAAGCTTGCAAAGAGAACGGAATCTCAAAGCTTTAAAACATTTGACTATCACTCAAGTGTTCTAATATTACCCTTGTACCTACAAGGAAATAAGCAATAAGATAATTTGTACAAATGTTTATCTCAACTAACACGAAGAAGATATAGGAATAAGAGTTTGTAAGAATGGTTACTACAATAGTAGAGAAAGTCATGTGAGTGCAACACATCATATATTTGTTTATTTCTGTTTATTTATCTTCAACCCCAAATCTTCATAGTATTTGCCAATAGCATCAATAGCTAAAATATGTGATACACTAAAATTAGAAATTTAGATAAGGATAACACAATGATCGATTCCAACCAAAAAAATAAAAACAACATAGCAACAATAAATAAAGGTTGCACATTATTACCTACTTCAATTAATTTATATATAGTTGAAATTCTTAAAGAACGGCAGAATAACTTTGATCTGCATTTTAGGTTAATACCATTTTAGACGTAATGCTATATTGTCAAATGGAAATAAAGACAGAGGTATAGATATAGCAGGATATACACTAAAAATAGAGGAAGTAAAGATATACGTAAAGAATTAAGAACCTTTAACTTACTAGAAAGAAAAAACTGGCTACGTATGTGGATAGGATGAATGAAAACCGCTATACAAAGTTGGTTTTAAGATATACACTAAAAGACCAAAGAAACATGGACAGAGCTCAAAGAAGATAGACAGAACAGCTAAAAAGATGATACCGGAACAAGCCAAAAGGCTTAAACCATGAAAGGTGATGTAATAATTGTAAGAAAAGTAAATAATTGACCATTTCAAGGCAAGTAAACTGCCTTTCTTCGCTAACCAGACTACATATTTATGTGGTACTATTAAATGTGTTATTTGATTACAGCAAATCTTGGCTAAGCGGTCCCTAAATGAGTTTAGCACGTTAACAGATGGTTTGTTTGAGGAGAAGCAATTAAAAGTAAACGAATGGTACCACGATGGTAATGAAGCCGGCTACCAGTGAAGTATGTTGCACTGGACGGCTTTGATGAATTGACTGTAATATTTTGCTTGCCGCTTGCTTGGTTCCTAGCAGGTGTGCAGAAACAGGGTGAACCTTCTCAAGTGTCATTCCGTGATTGGCTCACAACGCTGCTCATTCAGACACACAATCTGGAGGCCATCGATTGTATATTACGACATCCAGCAGTTACCAATCACTCTGTCGAAATATAGTACCATTATAAAGAAATTTACGGAATCAGAGGTCTATACAAGTGTTCTGAATCTATAAAAATAAATGCAAAAAAAAAAAAAAAAAAAAAAAAAAAAAAAAAACAAATGGCGGTGGGGTGGCCATATTGTATCTAAAGGGGATTACTCGATGATGGCAATGATTTTACACTTATTTTCCATATCTACTTCAGAAGAATGCTTCGATATATATTATGGCTGATGTGTATTTTATTCATACAGGTAACTCGTTTCTCACTGACCACTCCCTCTACAAGATAGTCACTTGTTACTTTGGGATAGAAATCTAAAGAAAGAAAATTACTATTGTTATATAGGGAAACCGTCAGTTGTTTTGCTGCTAAATGTACACCATGTCGAATTCCCTGAATACCTTTGGTGATATTGAGACGGTTTCCTTTCTAAGCCTTCAAAACCAAATGTGAAATTTAGAGGCTTTGGAAACCGATCCTCTTATGTTTAGAAAATAAACAGCAATGGTTCGCAAGATTAACGAAAATAATTTTATCTAAAATAACTAATACATTATTTAGTTAAATAGCTGAATTGTGACAAAGTGTCAAAATATTTTATAACTTACACATTTGGGAGTGTTAATTGGACACACCTACAACCTTAACGTCACCTGTTTTAGTTGCACGTCATCATACGTAAATAAAACAACTGTTTGTCATTTCTTGTATTACAAAAACAAGAAAACGAAAAAGAAAATCTATGTATTATAACGGCAACGAAATTACGATTTGTTTATTCCAGTGCTCTAACTCCTACTGTAAGTCTTTCCGCTAGTTCCCTGAAACCGTATTTTAGCTAACGATGTACTGAAATATTTCACTTTCTTCCGATATTTTGTAATTTTGTTGCTTTAATGCTTACTACAAAACCACGGGTGTCCCATAAAGTTTAGCGCCCCTTTTAGTTGTTAGTTTGCCGAACCTGTAATTTAAGCGACTGTCACCTGTTTATATTGCTATTACTGATGGTCTTTGTCATTTGTCATTTGTAGGTATTGTTATCGGCTAAAATGGAGCGATAGTTCGTGTAATATGTTATAAGTACAGAGAATGATAAATATATTTGAAGATAGAGAACTGACAGTGAACGTCAAATTACCTGGAGGTCCTCGTTCTCGTCGGTCGGTAGGGAATATCGCTCGGGCTAATGTAAACTCGCCACAAAATAGCATTGTGATGAGACATTTTAAACCAACTTGTAAGTTCATCCGCCTAGGATTTATTTATTTACAGTGGAGCATGTAAATGTTTCCGTAGGGTCCATTTCAGAACGCGGTCATAGTGTTTAGGTTGACAGCTTGTAAGTGACGTGAAATATTCAACGTCTTCGATTAGCTGTGGAATACAGGGAAATTGTTTGGATATTACTTTGGCCTTCTTTACTTGGAACCTGAAGATCTAGGTGAAGATTTTGGGATTGAGCTGTTATCAATACGTCCAGAAGATGAACGGTTAGTAAAATGTTTGATAATTATATACCAGAAGTTGGCACATTTCCCCCCATGTATGTGAGCTAACTCCAATAGCGTTTGCCACACAACTAATGCGTGTCAATCTTTTCATGCAAATTTTAACACTACTCATGCAAACATTTTCGATTTTATCGATGTTTTAAAAGAAGTTCAGGTACAAACGCATATCAAACTGCAAAGAATTAGTTTACGAGGTACCAAAAATAATGAACCGCCTAAATATAAAGATCTTGAGAATTGTGATGCAGGGTTTTTGGTTATGTTAGATTTTATTAAAATTACGTCTTATCATTTCAATCCAAGATAAATTTGTCTATGCCAGTTTACACTGAAATTTATTCTTTGCATGAGAGATATTTTTAAACATCCTACTTGCCAGTCCTAAGCCTGGATACAATAGGAAGCAAAATGTTCGGCTTTAAATAGGTACGCAGACGAGTTTAAATCTCAGATTATACATCAGACATGGGGAACAGGGGTGACAGGAACGCAATCAAATTATTTATACCATACTCGACAGAGAACTGTGTAAGCTATGAATACATAAGATAAAGCCAATAAGAAAATGACTAAGTGTCTATAAATCGCTAAGTTACGTGTTCGCATGCCAATCTCTTCGACTACCTGTTTGCTATTTCCTTTCCTTGCATAAATAGCAATTAATTGATATTCAAATATAAAGGAGATTCTATGCCTATGTTATGCTGCAGACCATCAGTAGCACGCAGTCGGTTTCAGTCATTCATTCACATTCATAGTTTATTCAGATCTGTCTGGAGAAGTGCAAATCGCTACTAGGTCTGGTTGATGCTGGTGCTTGGAAAAATCACTATAGACAAGCTCGGGGAGTATAAAGATATATTACTATATTACTATAATTATACATTTGTTTTAATATTGTAATCGAACGGAGAAAAATATATCATGTATTCTACTTCCTTGACTTTCTCTACCCACTTTATTTACTTTATATTGCTATGCATTACTACAAAATATTATATTCCTATCCTCTTAATATCAATTGAGGCAAATAAATGGTTCCAATAAATGTTTCGTTATAGTACAAGAGGCTGGAGCGAAAGTAAAAGCTTTGAAATTCCAAAGTGTTTCCATCACAAACAAACGAGGATGCCTCGTGCAACTGTTTGTACGTGACTAAGAACAGTCGAAGCGGGTACACAAACGGAGCTTTCTTCAGAACTTTCGAGAAAGATCTGGCCACGTGATCGCCGGCGTGTGTGTAGAATTCAATAAACGTCCTTGTGACGTCATCCCACTATATAGAAAGGCCAGGCACCAGCAGTTAGAGTTACGGACATGAGTCGGTTAGTGGGTCAGTGATTGCGAGGCAGCTGTGAGTGTGTGTGTGTCGTCGTGAAGGATACGTCGGTTGTTGTAAGAGCAGACGAGCGTCGAGTGATGGTAGCATCCTAGTCAGTGTATGAGAGACAGAGAAAGTGAAAAAAGACACTCACAGAACTGAGTAAAGTTTACGAGAAGTAAAATTTGTGTTGTGATTATACGAAACCCAGTATACTAGTTAAGGACCAGACTCGTAACAGAAAAGCAACCGGATTAATTTTGTCATTTTGTTACTTTTGCATGTTAGGCTTGTAACTCTCTCTCTCTCTCTCTCTCTCTCTCTCTCTCTCTCTCTCTCTCTCTCTCTCTCTCTCTCTCTCATGGTTTACCATTCTACAATATTATAAAAATTCATTTAGAATGAAGATTTCAAGGCTATTCACAGAAAATTCAGGATAAACCTATATATTATTAGCGGTACAAATATTTTTCAAATATTATATTTGAATAAAAGTTGTTTAGGGCCTTTTTTGAGAAAATGCAACCTAACATCTTCCATTTTGGGGCGGGATAATTTTCTTGTAAATATTTGTGTGGTATTTCACGAAGATACCTAGTTTAGTATTAATCACCACATACTTGGTCCTTTTTCCAAATGTGATATATAGAGGTTCAACCAACCCTAAACTATTTATTTCCATTAAAATCTCCATTTCAAATTTTGGGGTGGAATACACTGTCTTAATTATTCAGTAAAATATATAGGTGTCATGGGTGTAAGTGCAAATATTTGTATTGGTAATTAAGGACAGGATAGCGAACAATATTACATCCGTATTTACAAGTAGGGGTGCCTCAGAAAATATGACGCAGAGGGGGCGGAACGAATGTTGTAACGCGATGACAAATGTTGTGTCGGAACCAAGTCGGAATGCTTGGAGGTCAGTGTCCTTAGATTGTATTCCGAATATGTGTTAAACTTTGGGATCGCAGAGTGGTTTTTAGAAATAACGCTTTGCGACAATGAGGCTGAGTCCTCCTAACAAGAGTGACGTCATCTATAGTCATTTCCACCGAGTGATACGCAACTATCTTAACTGTGGGCTTGATCATGGTAACTACCAAAACTTACGACTTGGGCATAAAAAAATCAAATTGTGGTGAAATAAAACGCTTAAAAGAAAGAAAATCGAAATAATGAATGTAGATCCATTATTCTCCTATTGTATTATTCCTTTCTCTCCTACTTGGGGAAATATTGTATTCGAGCCAAAAAGTCAATGTGGATATTTCATCGGAAATGTATGTTTTGAAGCCCCTGAATATAAAAAAGCATTTTTAGAAAAAGGTTAGCGCGCGCTTGTGTGCGTGCGTGTGTGTGTGTGTGTGTGTGTGTGTGTGTGTGTGTGTGTGTGTGTGTGTGTGTGTGTGTGTGTGTGTGTGTGTGTGTGTGTGTGAATAATATTTTTTAAGGATACGACACGAAGATTTTTAAGACAATCCCTCTGCCCTAAACTACCGTTTCATGGAAAAAATTTCGAACATTTCTATTTTCTCAAAAATGGCTCAATCGATTTTGATTAAAATGCCAGATACTTAAAATATTTTTATGGCAGAGTTTTTACTGTACAAAAATTTAAACTGTTAAAACATACAAGTAATGTCCAAAATCAGTCTTTTGTGGGTAAAACAATTTAGAGATATTGCTTGTTTCTTTTTTAATTTTTGCAATAATTATAGAGGTTCTCGAATGCGACGTAGATATTAAATTTTTGTTATCCCTTGGTCGTGCAAATAAAACTTAATTTCAAAGCCTTCATATAGCGACCAGCTTTAAAAGCTTTGACTGTCGCACTAAGCCTACTGTATTCCCGTTTTCCCCTTGTACTTAGGAGAAAATTGGCAATAAAATAATTTTGCAAATGTTTATCTCGACAAACATAAAGAAGATAAAGCAATAACGGTTTATAAGAATAGTTAGTACAAGAGTAGAGAAATTAACGAGAGTGCAACACATAATGCTTGCATTAATCACTTCATATTTCAGTTAAAATGACATGAGTGGTGGAAATAGGTTATGTTTTCTCCCAAAAAAGGACTCACACATCGAAATATCTCTTCTATGTATAAAATCACACTCTGAGACGCTGGCGGTATTTGAGAATGTAAAACATAAGTTTTATTTCTAAGAAACAGAATACTTTAGCAACATAATTTCCAGGAATTCTAGAGTTTCTCTTCAGAATGAAGTTGCAAGATAAATGAACTGCAATCCCCTTTTTATTTGACGGTTTAAACAAGCTGTCTATCTCGAGGTCTAGCTAATTAACCTTTCTGGAAGATTGTGACAGTTGACAGCTTATAGCTGATCTAAATACCAATTAAACTGTCTTTGTAGATCCGGCCTAGGAAAGGACGGTGGAGGAAAAAACCTTGTCACATCAAGCTGGAAATGTTACCTACCGTAACAAACTCGAGCTGTAAAAAACACGTGTAGTTACATTGAATGAGTGTAATCGCTGTTCATAATAATGGGAAAAAATGTAAACGAACTGCAAATGTCTCACTAATACGAGGTTGTTTATACAGATAGCAAAAACATAGATAAGTGTAACAATTTCACTTGTGGGTCAATCCTCGTCAAATCGAACACCCGTAAAACACGACTTTTTCGTAGGAGGTTCAATTTTTTATGAATAATAGGCATCAAATAAGGAGACCCGTATTTTTTTATTTCCGTATTTTTAAATTACTTGCTTAGTTATGGCTATTAGAAACTAAGCAATTTCTGCGCACACCGTAATATAAAATCACTTGTTACTCTAAGTTCATATAGAGTTGGGGTTTGACGCACTGGAAAGGTTAAATATAACAATTTTAACAACTTTCGATCAATCATTATTACACATAAATTTTGGACTGTTTTTTGATGGTATATTTTGTAAAACCAAAAATAGAATTTAAATCGATGTGTTAAAAATCTAGAAAAAATACACACGTATTCCCTGACATTTTATCTATAAAATAAACTTCGTTGTATTTTCAGTTTTTTTCCCAGATTTTTAAATAGTTGAGTTCATGTTATTATCTAACTTTAAAACTTTAATCGTATAAAATATAATATTAATAATAATTAATAAAATTTTCTAATAAGTACCTCACGAAATACTGCGATTTATCTTTAATTTGAGCCAAAGATCAAGTAATTTGCTTCATTACAATCGGAGGTATGATTGAGGAGCGCGAAATTTTTGGGACATTTCAAAAATTAATATCTGCCAAAATAATTTTTTTTTATACAAAACGAAGAAACACGGGTCAAATATAAAAAAAACACCAAACAAATTTCAAGAAAATCTGAGAGATCAAGCTAATGTGTTGCCATATTTTGTTTGATTTGACGTGGAATGACTTGTGCAGCCCATGACTTATCCCAGTTCGCCAAGAGTGTCAGATTCCATTTCAGTGATGAAAATATTACTTCAAACAAATGCAGCAAAAGCTATTCATTGAATGTTCACATTTTCGTGGCATTTTAATAAAGTTTATACCTTAAAAAGCTCAAAACTGCACAAATTCTGAATACATTTCAACAGACACAAATTAATTTTATACGAATAGCAACAATATGAATAACATTGTGTTTTGTAAAATTTTCCTTAAAAAACAGAAAATGCAAACTCTGAAAAGTGATCCGTTACGCATTTTAAAGCCAAAACAAGAGCTAGTCAGTCATTTTTATGGTTATTTATGAATTCAGTTATTTTTAACCCGAAACATTTTTATTGTTCGCCTGTTATTAGAGCCGATTTCAAAATAAATTAAAATAGAATGAAATATTTGTATGTAAAGTACTGGAAGGTACTGGCGTCACGTCCTTTAATGAATCTTTATTTTCCCCTTTCTTTTTGCCTTCTCTCATGATTCTATTTAACAGATAAATCCTTAAGCAAATGCCAGTAAAGTTCTATAAATAGCAATTAATAACTTGAAACATCTGACTCTCACTTTAGTGACCTCATGAACAAGTTATTTTCTATATGACTAACAAGAACGTCCAACATGATTTATCGGCATTTATTGCTTTTCAGTGTTTCCTGACTAATTTAAATATTGCGTTTACATTCAAACACTCACGCTTTGGGAAACGAGATAGACAAGAGGGATTGTGGAGAGATTTAATTCAGGTCTGGAAACAGCGAATCAGGTTCGCTATCGGATCCTCGGTTTAGCGTATGAGAGTTGTGTCAGTTAATGATGAATAACTTGCTCGGTACGATAAACAAAAGCAAAACACTAATAGGAATGCACACCTGGGCTACATTCTCGCTATGACGTCACCAGGAGAACAAATAACGCCGAAATAAAAAACAGCATCTTAGTTTCAAAAGTCAATTTCCTAATTTTGATTTTAAAAATATCTTGAAGCCTACAGATGCTTTTACGTTTTAAATTTTGTACACTTTCTATCCTTTCCTGTATTGCCATGGAGTAAACCAGGTATAAATAATGGTTATAATAATTATAAATATCTCTAAAATGGTTCACACCGTAAAAAATGTATATGACATAAATTGTATTTTAACGAGATCTACATTTTTGTGTAGAGAACAAGGGACAGTGTGATACAAAATTCACTCGGATTAAAGAGAGTTTCACAATTACCAGGAAATTCAACATTTAGTATTTTGGTGAAAATTGTTAGGGAAACTTTCGAGTTTTGCGTGTAAAAGATAGTTTGGGGTAAGGTAATTTTCATAAAAATCGTAATGGCGCATTTTTGGAAGGTATTCAACATAAATAGAAGGTTTGTAATTTATCCAAGTATTCGTGTTAGTTATGCTGTTCACGCGCACACAGACACGCGCACACACGTGGATCCTTTTCTAAAATGTCTTTTGTTTTTAAATGCTGAAGACCTCAGAACAAGTATTTACATCTCAATACCGAATTTTTGGATGGACTCCAATACTTCCTATACCAAATAGGTGTGTAATAAAGTAAAACGCGTATCTTGCAATCGATTCTGTCATGAATAGGCAGTGAAACTTGGAAACCGATGGAAGAGAGACGGTTGACTTCAGATCCACTGTATCTTACTAAGGCGCTAGATCACGAAAAACGTAAAGTGACAGTGGAAATCAGACAGTTCACAATATATTAAACGTATGGCATTACAATTACATTGTTTCAATGTAATGAGGAGAGAGATCATGTCGGAACCTCGTAAAACGCCAACCCAAATTTCGTATTTAAACCGACTTTTCGGTTAACAGACCTAAACCCAGGGCGTTTTCTAAAATACCCCGTTTTTACTTTCTTTATTACGTACAGTAAAGTAAAGGAAGTATTGAATTCCACCCGAAAATTCGATGTCGACATTTCACCCGAAGCATATGTTTTGAAGCGCCCTGAATAAGAAAAGCATTTTTGGAAAAACGTCCGTGTGTGTCCTTGTGTCTGTGGACAGCATAACTCAAAAACGAAAAGTCGGTTAAAAACCAAAGCTGGTATTTAAGTTTGTCTTTCAAGGATGCGACACGAAGATTATGAAGTAAATAGCCCCAACCTAAACTACCCTTTAGATGGTCAATTCTTCGAACATTTTGATTTTCTTGAAAATGGCTCTAACAATTTTGATTAAAATTCGAGCTGTTTGAGATATTTCTGTGACAAATGAAATGTATATCTTGAATTTTCTGGCTATAGCCCCTGTGGTCGTGTTTACTCTGGACGACTTTTTGCATTAGTGGTAAACCGTTAGAGATCGACCAAATCTTACTATACAAAAAATGTAGATCTTGCTAAAGTACACAACTTATGTCTCAATAAAAATTTTTGTAGAGTGAACCATTTCGGACATATGCCTTGTTCATTACTTTGCTTATATGTTAAGCGTGCAAAGAGAACGGAATTTGAAAGATTTAAAAGATTTGACTATCGCTCAAAGCCCACATTCCCCTTATACAGACAAGAAAATAAGCAATAAGTAATTTTTGCGAGTGATCTCAACTAACACGAAGATATAGCAATAAGAGTTTGTAAGAATGGTTAGTACAAGAGTAGAGAAAGTCGTTCGAGTTTAACACATCAGATTTGTTCCAAAGAACCCCAAATAGTGTATTTTCATGAATTCTTCATATTGAGCTGTTTACCTATGTAGGTAAAAACAAAAAGTTAAAACGCCGCAACAAAGTCCAAGCAGTATTATCATGTTCCCCCTTTTCTTGAGATATTTTGCGCAAGTGAAGTTAATTTTGAAACACACTGTATGCGTGAAGAAGCTTACAGATGTTGGGTTATATCTTAAAACTGCAACAAGGAAATTGAATCCCGCTGGTTGTTTTTTCTATAGAAGAAAGATACTCTTTAGATGCAGCACGGAGCATATTTGTAAGCTGCCTCGGCATGCCAGCCTCCCTGCTCGATACATCATCTTTTGCCGAGGTTCAAGTAGACGTTTATTCAACAAGCCCACTCAAGATCCCATCTTTTGGCTTTACAACCAGCAACAAGTCCATAATTGTTATCTGCTCCCTCCAAAATACAACAAGGCTTCTGTACTGTGACAACCAGCGATGTTCCATGTCAACAAAAATAAAGCTACGAACATTAATTATCCCCATATCTTTGCTTTTTAGGGTATGGTTGTGTTTAATACCACGTATATTACTCAATTAATGCTTAGAGGAGAAGCCCCGTGCGTCATTTTCACCTCCAGCGGGCTACAGGACGTCGAAACACGCCTGGGAATAAGAGGATTAACTCTTGTACCCTATTTGAGGTCATTCCTGACTCCATAGATACTGTAAAGTTAACAAAACGGCAATTCAACTAATGCCACTACTGACACCACTGTGACATAATGATAGAATCCTATCTTTCGTCACTAGAACTCACAACTGTTTATTTCTCGTAACCTTAATTCAGTACTTTCACTGTCTTTCTTCACTTTGTCTCTCATACAATTACTGCAACAATACAATCACTCGACTTTCATTAAAACTCCTTCACTACACAACAACACACGAGAAGTTGTCTCGCGCTCACTGACACACTAACCAACTGATTCTCCTTTGCTACATCCTCGTTTTCTTATATAGCGGATATGACGTCACACGGACCCTTCTCGACTTCCACAAACACGTTTATAGTCCTCGAAAGCTCTGGAAACCCGTGTTGTCGCTTGGTTGTTAGTCACGTGTTTGTTTGCGTGAGTGCAACTTTGTTTCCGGCCTGGTATATGTTGTGAAGTAGCTTAGCTCGACCGTCCTTTGTCTGTCGCCGTGCTGCCGTCAAACTATGCACTATTCTATTCGCAGAATCTTGAAAGATATGCCTTTCTGAATTATTTTATATGCCTTTTAAATAAAAAATCACGTTTTAAACAATGAAGTCTTTATAATAAACAAAGAATGATTGATATGGAGCCATAAAATACCCCTTAAAGGGTTTTAAATACTTTTAAATTATTCTTAAGCTTCTTTTATGCTGCAGCTTTGCTGTTTTTAGACTTATGCAGGTGGTAACACTGCTGAACATTGGAGATTGTCACCACGTTCGTTGTAGTTGCAACATTCCTTAAAAACTACATTTAGCTGTTTGAATCATTTGTCCTTTGGTTTGGTTTCCAAAATTCGCTGCTATATAATAATATAGGAACTGCCATTACTTTATAAAACTTTAATTTAGTTTCTCTTCTAGTGTTTAAAAGAAAATTCAGTACGTCTTAAATAGTTAAGACAGTGAATTGTGAAGTTAATACATTTAATATTTTCGGCATTTTTTCCCACAACTTTTTACTAAACGTTTTATGTATTTGAAACTTTTTATCCGGCATTGGTTTACTGGCAGAGAAATCGGAGACAAAGGTCGCTACTGCAGCTAATAAAGTCAGGGTTTCCGTTTTACTGTTTTCTGACACGGAATATTTCCATACTTAAATTAGGGAGCGCTTGCATGTTAGGGATCAATAGTTAACTATTGCACCAGATTTATGTATATTTGCTGTGTTTCTTAGACAGAAAATTTATCATAAATCATGACACATCTTATCATCTTCCTCTGAGCTATGATTTGACTCTTATTTATGCCCAGGTCTTTACTTATTTCCTCTAATAATTTACTGAAATGCATGTTTCTCTTGCAGAGTTATGTAATGCTGTCCGTTTTAGTCCTTTCACCACCTTTGTTTCATGCTGCATTGAATCTTAAGAATATTTAAAACATCAAATCACGAACTGTATGGTTTAATAATTCAAAATATTGTAACACTGGCCGCCCGTCCGTCAGAGACGCTCAATTGCTTGCCCGGCGGTGCAGAGAAGTTAACACCTGAATACTTATATGACAACGTAATGCAAAACAATTAGTTCAAGTAAAGCAAACCACACACACATTTATATATAAAATCAACAAATTAACAACTTATTAAATTAAAATTATTAACTTTGGGTGTGCGACCTTTAATCATATCCACGCGCATTATCCAATGCATTAACAACCAAAATAGACCACATTTGCATTTGACAACTGTGTTTTTAACAACTATTCTTTTCATAATTAATGTATTTTCACTTTCTCTACTCGTAAGTAGAAGTATTGTATTCCACCCAAAAATTCGATGTCGAGATTTCACCGGTAATATATGTTTTGAGACCCCCTGAGTCCAAAAAATAAGCATTTTTAGAAAAAGGTCCGTGTGTGTGTGTGTGTGTGTGTGTGTGTGTGTTTGTGTGTGTGTGTGTGTGTGTGTGTGTGTGTGTGTGTGTGTGTGTGTGTGTGTGTGTGTGTGTGTGTGTGTGTGTGTGTGTGTGTGTGTGTGTGTAAGGACAGCCTAACTCAAACACGAAAAGTTGGTTAAAAACCAAAGTTGGTATTTAACCTTAATGTCTTTCAAGGATGCGACACCAAGATTATGAAGAAAATAGCCCCATCCTAAACTACCGTTTACATGGAAAATTTTTGGAAATTTTTTTATTTTCTTGAAAATAACTCTAACGATTGTGATTAAAATAACACGTTTAAGATATTTCATGACAAATGAAATGTATATTTTGAATTTTCTGGCTATAGCCTATCCACTCGTATTTACTCCGGATGCCTTTTGAATAACTCGTAAACTTAAGAGATAGACAAAATGTTACTGTACAGAAAATGTTGTTGTTGTTAGCTAATGCCGGATTTCTGACAATGAAGTCATTAATCCTCTTGCTCTCCAATATTTGTCACTGATGGATGGGCCATTAGAAGTGGCCGGGCATATTTGAAGGTGGGCTCGATCCATTTCCTCTTGCAGATCACATAGTGGAAGAATATATCCCAATTCTGTTTAAATGTTTTGCCAGCCAATCATGTCCTGTAATCAACCTGAAGGTTGCAACTGCTGTTTTTCGAGGATACTCAGGAATTACTGTTTGAATGTTTGGTAGTTCCCATCTTTTATTTTTTGATTTTTATAGTAATATTTTTCAATATTTTTTTTGAATTCAGAGTTGACTAATCTTTTAGCTGCATAAAATGGTAGATTAACTATAGATTTCTGAACATTGCCGGTACCCTTTTTTGCAAGAAAATCAGCTTTCTCATTACCACTCAGTCCACAGTGAGCTGGTATCCATTGGAAGACTAGGTGTTTTTGAAGTGCTGTTAGATGGGTAAGGATGTACAGAAAATGTAGATATTGCTAAAACATACAATTTATGTCCAAATAAATTTTCTTGTAGAGTGAACCATTTCGGAGATATTCCTTGTTATGTGTATGAGTTTCGGAAAGGTTAAAACTTTCGTGAAATGGAACATCGTTGTTCATTTTTCTACATGTTAACCGTGCAAAGAGAACGGGATCTCAAAGCTTTAAAAGATTTGACTATCGCGCAAAGCCTACTGTATCCTAATATTCCCCTTGCACCTACAAGGAAATAAGCAACAAGAGAATTTCTGTAAATGTTTGTCAAGTAACACGAAGAAGATATAGGAATAAGAGTTTGTAAGAACGGTTAGTACAAGAGTAGAGAAAGCCAATTGAGCGTAACACATCAGATTTCTTTTATAGAATTTTACATTTTATTGCGAAATATTTGGGATATAGTATTTAAATTATTTTATTTATGAAATTGCCCAGATAAATATCATTCGATGGTCTTATCATGGAAAATAGCATACAAAATTGGGCTTCAAATGGTGAGGTTTGGGAAATAATGCTTTATTCTCGTTTATATATTGTCTTTTATAAAATGTATATAATCATGTACTTTGGTTGCAAGACCGATAAAAAGAACGATAATACAAAGTTATTGTTGGGTGTGTTCCTTGAAGAAGAATGGCTACAAATCTAACATTTCTTGCTGTGTTCCTAATTTATTTGCTTTAATCTGTGACATGAATGCCACCTATCGCAGTAGTTTGAACTTAAAGTAGTGTGCATTTTTGGGAAGAGATGCTGTTATGTGAGGAGCAAGTGGAGTTATCTCTGTCAAGCCTCAGACATATACTACCCATAGTTATTGCATTATGTCATGTTCAGGTTACTAAAATAAACTCGTCACTTGGCTTGTTGCACGTGTGTGTGTGGTGGTGATGGTGGTGTAACCATTACGCTTGTAACGCGTTAATAAAAAAGGAACTACTTTTTGTAAGTAGGCACACTTACACGTTCTTAGGTTCGCAACTGGCCGGCCGCTTACCCAAAAAACCCGTTCTGGCAGCGTCATCTCCTGGTGAAAGGTCCGCATTATGAAATTTTAACTCATTTAAATAATGCTTCCCAGCTTTATGACCTACTGATCATCAAGAGTACGGCGGCATCATTCCATCAAAGCTCCAGTAATACTTTCTCCATTTTAACCTGCTCTTTCTCACAGTAAACATAAAACTAGTGTTGTATTGAATCGGTCAATTACACCTAAATATTATACAAGTAGCTGTAAATTAATTGATTTGAATTTCAAATGTCTTAGGCAGTGGTAGCGCGTCTGCGCGGAGGACCCTTGGTACCGGCGTGGAGATTTCTCCCCCGCTAGGAGGTCTGGCACGGGGTGCACTCAGCCTCGTTTGGTCTCATAGGGTATAATCGAAGGTTCCGAAGGCCTGGAGGAAGTGGGGCGCTGACTACGTGCCACCCTCCAGTACTGCACCCCTTTCATGACGCGTACAGTAGAGTGGGTAGATGTGGGGGAACGCAGTGGCCCACAAAGGGCTGTTGTGCTTGGCTTTCCCCCCCCCCCCCCCCCTTTAGGCTCATATGATTTTCTCTGATCTTTCTTCCATAAACTATTCCTAGATAGGCTGTTTCTTCTTTCTATTTCATGTACGATGATGCAAAATTCAGAATAGCGCCATTGTTCCTACCTGTGTTGGGGCCATGCGCTGATAAACTTTCAGCTTTTGTAAAATAAGGAAGCTTTGGCAGTCATTATGGTTTACCAGCCAATTCTACAAAACTCATTCAGATGAAGAACACTTGATAGTCTATTCGCAGAGAATTATTCAAGATGTATTTTGTCATGTAAATCTCATATCTTAAACACGGCATCATAATCAATATTTATTTATTGTCTCAGCTATATGTTGCGTTTATCATCGAAGGTCATGTCGGCAGCTTTTAACCTTTTGAAATAATTGCTCAACAACAATGGTTGTTTTGATCTTTGGTTCTATTACTGTGGTTTAATTTATTATATTAAATTCACATAAACATTCACACTCCCATTCGTACATACGACTCTATGGAAGATGGGGGATAATCCTACTTAAAAATGTTCATACTCCAGTCGGGAGTCGAATTCATGACCACTTTCACAGCAGGCAGGTGTTCTATCGACAGAGTTACAGCCATAATCATTATCAAAATAGTTTCAGCCATCATTCGCGAAACAATCTCCAACCGCATACTTCATTGTTGTGGCATTGTTGATTTTGATGTGCTGTGGACATCATGTTTTAATTGAAATAAAATCCTATTAATTAATAGGAATGGGTTGTTGCTAAGTATTCATTGAAATACTCCGAGGACATTGCAGTACTCAGGGAAAGGATTTCAGTAGTCCTAAAATGTCCCATTTTCACAAATGCGTGAAGATCACCAGGTTTGATTGTGTTTATTACCTCCTCACATTTAATCTACAGCAATCCGCATATCTCCACTGTAACCTCAATTCCGTGATAGAAGCTACAGTAACCATACCTGTCCGGTTTGTTTACATTCTCTGGTAGTTTTTGTAAAGGTGCCGCGCCGAGCCGGCTGCGTGCACTAATTTTATCCGCATTTAGATTAAAGTTTAATTCGCCCACATTTTTTGTATTTATTGACTACGGAAAGGCATTTGATGGAATGGATAGACATATTCAATGGCAGATATTAAGAAATAAAGGAATACCATTCCACTTGATAAGAATAGCACAAAGTCTATAGGTATATAAATAACAAAATGCAATTGAAAATATCCCGTAATTTTATTAAGGCAGAAATAGATCAAGGAGTACGACAGGGGTGTCCTTTGTCACTTACCCATTTTAAAGTTTATGTGGACTAAGTCATAGGAGTGCGGAGAAATTGTGTACCATATTGGATTTAGAATAATGTCTCGTAGTTAACCATATATTGTCATCCAAACTAAACGTTTATGCAAAATTTCAGCCCAATCGGTTGATGATAACTGGTTTAAAATTCACTTGAAAGATTTGACTCAAACAAGCATTGCAAGTTAAATAAAAGCTAGTAAAAACAAAAGCAGTAACATTTATTGTACCTCAACCAATAAGGTTCAAGTTGGTAGAAACGTTAACACTTTTAAATATTTAGGCTGTTCAGTAACACATAAGAAAAAGAGCGAAATTGAGGAAAAACAAGGAAATTTAATTATGTCTGTGGTACAATACGCAGAACACTGGGAAGGAAATTGAGAAAGGAAACATTGCTTTAACATTTTAAGATGACAGTAGTTCCAACTTTATTATATGACTGTGAATCTTAGATTTTAACAAAAAATTCTGGAGAAACGAATACAAGCAACCAGATGAAATTCAACTGTAATGAAACTCACATCCACTTCTTCATAACGGCACTGCTAACCACCAATAAAAGGTGCACATGTGCATAACGACACTGCTATCCACCAATCAAAAGATCCGCATGTAGCAATCAATACTTCGGCGTCTGCGCACATTCCCACAAAGTTGAAAGCGAAACTACTGATTCCTCTAAATTGAATAAAACTACTCTGTTCATTTAATAATTAGTGTAAATATTGGAAACAACATTCTTTCTCCTCGTGTTTGAAAGTCTACTTTTTTAAAGCATATATACTTTCTGTATCATTTTGTCAAAGGCAGTCTGACAGTAAAAGTTGAAAGCGCAACTATCGATTGTTGTATGTCCATTCAAATAACAAATATCTGATAGTAACATGCAGTGTAAATGTTTTAACTTGATTCATGCTTGAGTATAGGTAGTCGCATGGACCTTGAATATAATGACAATAGTGAAGATGCTGATGTGAATATTATGATATATTATTCTCTCGTCTGTCAGCTGGTAAAATTGAAGAAGGTGTGTTTGTGGGCTCGACAACTTCAATAAGACCGACATTTTTAATCATGCATGGCAGACAAAGAAAATGAGCCTGGATATGTTTTAAATGAAGTAACAAAGCTTCGTTGGAAGTAGAAGAGACCCTAAATATATGGAGTTTATCAAAGAATGATCAAAGCTTGTAAGGATTTAGAATGCAGTATGTTCTTGAAGCTTCATTTTATGAACTCACTCTGGACTTCTTTCCAGAGAGTTGTACTGGTGTATCAGGTGAGCATGGAGAAATTACCTTGAGTCTCTTTCTCTCTGTCTGCTCTGTCAAATGCCTTTTTCAGATTCAGAAGTATTAAGTATATGTTGAAAAGCATCAAAAGCCGCTAGCGATAGCACTTAAAGTTACTTATCTGATTGATTGTTCACTCTTATGGATGATAATTGAGTTTGAAGCTTGTATTTAGAATGCTGTTGCATAACTCAATAAGAAGAAGAAGACCGGTTGTAAACATAATTTGGAATTTCATAACTGGAACAGACTAAATTAACTTAGGCGAGGATGTCGATGGTGATGAATTATCTTGTGAGCATTTAATTTAGTGTGGAGTGACTCTTAGGTCCTAATTCACCTTCCACAGGTACTTTCTAAAGAAGCAGCAGTAGTCGCATTAATCAACGGTACGTCCATTCACCAGCAAGTGTGGGAATCAGAGACGACATGCCTGTGCCAACTGCACGTCAAACGCTCAGGCATTTTCATAGTCACTCACTTCCCAAGGTTCCACAGCCCCATCTACACTAACGTGTATAACCTCTCTGAAAGGGCACAACTAATTTTGATAATTTATTATTTTACCATTGAAATCCCGTTCTTTCCGACAGACATCAGTTCCTAATTTCAACCCCTAAATAAACAATATAAGCAAAAGGATATTGCCGACGCCCGAAGATTGAAGAGCATGTTGCGAAAAAAGCGTTGACCTTTATTGAGAATTTCATACAGTAGAAAGCTGTTGTTACTCCATAAAAATGCATAAAACATAGGTAAACACGGAGGGGAGCCCTCGCGGAGCGCGACCTAGGCTGCCACGCCCCAGGAGGTAGGGAAGAACTGAGGTGCCACACAGGGTCGCAGCTAGACAAGTCACAGAGACGTGCGGAAGTCACTAACAAGTGCTCAGATCTCTTCATTCCGGTGCCAGGTCCCGCCACCAGACACCGCAGATCCGCTGTCCCGGAGGCTAGCTGGACCAAACACGGATTCAAACCGGAGTCAGACCACTAGCTGACCTTAAAAACGACAGTCCCATATCAATAGATTTACTGCCATCTAAACCAGCGTGACCGTAAAAATGCGCGATAACAACAAAAGGGGCTGAGAAGTTTCTCGTTGATTTTCGCTGAGTCATTGCGCACATGTGCATGGAAACATCTCGAAAGGTCACTTGACATCGGTTCCAGTATAAACAGGACCACACAGACAACGCAGTGAGTGACCAGTTTAGTTCAATATAGTGAAAGTCGCCATGTATCTAAAGTTAGTTGTTAGTTAGAAGAGTGAGTCGGCCAGCCTGTCAGTGAGTACGTATTTATCGTCGAGTGATTGTATCGTAATAATCAAGAAATACGAGAAACTGGAGAAAGACTTTGAAAGACTCAGAAAGATTACCAGAAGAACATTGGGAGTTCTAAGAACAGAAAATAAACATAAACTGTAAGATAAGAAAACCGTTGTGATATTTTAGTTTTTGATATGGATAGGATATTTTGAATATTAAGGTATTTTTGCATTGTGAATAAATTAAATAATTTATCAATACAAACTATTGATATATACCTATAAAAATAGCTATAGAAAATTCAAATTTCAGTCGCAGGGTCCATTAACATAGAAAGTGTTAGACTGCAGTCGCCAGGAACATCGACCTCATTGCCGCTCTAATGAAGAGCTTATACGTGGTCAATTCAGATGCAACACCCGTTTCGAAACACACGAATTACAGTAGATGTTCTGCTTTTAACACACATGTATCGATAAAGCTCAATCAAAGTGGTATTAATTTGTAAACGCCGGTAGCAGTTCGGTCAGGTGCGCTCGCCCCGATTGCTTCATCACGTGATCATCAAGAAGCGAGTGTCGTCATCATTAAACCGCAACTCCAAATTAAACATTACTATATCGCCCATTCACCATTACGTAAACTTGTCTGTTTGGCATTTGTCTCGCATCTGCATTCTTTAATTCTCACCGTGTGCCGACTCCGTAACACCTTGCTGCCTATGTAACGTTTAATGCTACACAAAAATCGCACTACTTTCTCAAAACCGTCCACATACCGTGCTTTAAGCGCATCATGGAGGGGCTTTACTCAGTTTTTCAGAACAATCGGTCTCTACCAATGACAAATTCACACATGATTGGTTCCATACTTTCCTGCGAGGGTCCCGCGCTCGATTCAGGACGGTGTGGTGGGAGTTTTTCACTAGCCAAGAAATTGCTCACTCCATCTACTCAATTACCGTCCAATATTTCTAAGGGGGCATCCTTAAAACACTGTCTTTCCAGTCCTGATAGCGTTGAATCTGCTGAGTTATATTATCTGGCATGAGTTGTGCTCTTATATCTGTATTCCACATTCGTCTAATCCTGTTACCTCCAATAGAAATCTTGAGATGCTTCTCCAAGTTTCGCAAGTGCTGATTTTGACACGATGATATGTAATCTTAGTTTCACTTCTCTTCTCATACTTTTACCGATTTTTTTTTATATACCCATTTAATTTGTTATAGAATTCTACATTTTCCTGATATTTTCGAGCCTAGCTATTTAAAAGTTGATACTTGCTCGATAATACCTTGGTCAATAACTATTTTAATTCTATTGTGTTTTCCTTCTAGCAATGTCATTGCTTTAATTGTCTTTCCAACAATTTACATATTATACTGTTTTCCTATTTAATTTAAACGTTTGACAGATTTTTGTATTTCCTTTCCAGCTAGCAGTACTTGATCATCTCCAAATACTATGGTGTCTATATTAGTATTCTTCAAAACTAACACTTTTGGCTTATATTTTGTTCTCCAGTTTTCAATTATTTTATTTAAATATAGATAAAACAATATTGGTGACAATTCGAATTGTTGTCTTAGTCCTTTGTTCATACACACTTTCCTTATTTAGTTCATTACTGTTCTATTATATAGTCATTAAATAGAATTAATCAAATTAAGTGGTTTTATATTCTTCCAACATTTTTTATAATTTATTTCTCTGTATCCTGGCATATGCTTTGGTGTAATCTAGGAACAATAAACAGATTTGTAAGTTATATCCAGATTTTTACCCTAAAATATTTCCTTCCTACATCCATTTTGTGTTTCTCTTGCAATATTATCCGCTATAGGGTATAATTTATTTTGTAATTGTGAATTAGATGTAGAAAAACCCTTAATCCCAAAACCCACTGCACCATTGCCTGTAGCACAGGCCTTGGCGAGTCGCGGTGTAGCTCGAGCGACCTTCATTTTTTACCTGTTGAACATATGTACAATCATTATTATAAGGCCGTGAGCAGGCTGGGCTCAGTGACGAGCCCTGCTGTGTGTGATATGTTCCAAAGGAAAGGCTGCCGATATTGAAGTTAAATGGAACATAAGAATAACTCACGTATGTTGTTATAAAAGGTTATTCTTCGATCCTTGCTGGGTTACTCAAAATACAGACATACATTAAAATTATTTTTTATAATTACATGCGTTTCTCTAACAATTCTTGTAGAAATGTTGTTAAAAAAAACTTATTCTTTTTCCTTTATTGTTATTTCAGATAAAAGTTTGTAGAAATTCTTTAAACACTTCAAAAAATAAACAAATGTTGAAAAATTCAATGCAACAGGAACGCATATTTTGGAAATAGATAATAGCAAAAGATTGTTTAACATGTGTGTGTTAAAAAGATACTATACGAAATAACTTCAGCTATACAGAATTATAGAAAGTTCATTTTACATGGAGGGTACTTCAGAAGCTGTTCGCAGAAAATAGCACACATATATATGGTGATGTTTTATGATATACAATTCATACGAATATCTTAAACGTAGGATTTTTAATCAAAATTGTTGGAAACATTATCGGATAAATGCAAACCGTGAAAAAGTTTAACCTAAGTGTAATTTGGGGTAGGAAGATTTTCTTAAAAAGTTTAGTGTTCCGTCTTCGGACTTTTCGTGTTAGACATATGTAGCTCGTATTCTAAAAGTTATGCAGCTCACATTCTCACTCAGAGAGAGAGAGAGAGAGAGAAGAAGAAGAAGAAGAAGAAGAAGAAGAAGAAGAACAAGAACAAGATACCTTTTTTAAATGCTTTTATCAGGGGACTCAAATCTCGCACTGCTGGAAATGTTCTTATTGAAATTTTGGTTTCATAACCACACCTCCTTTACCTATGTCAGACACAAACTTTAATGGCGACTGATAGAAAACCACAAATATTCTTTCCTGTTGTACAAATACATTTTTGGACCAAATGATATACCTCCGGCTTTACATTGTGATTGTACAACACCGCAAGCCTCTGATTGGATTTTGAGTTGACCAATTCCTCCTGCCACACGCCATTAAATTTTGTATCAGCCATAGTATAGGTAGGTGATAAAAAAGGTAAAACAACATTATAGAGCAGGTCTATAAAATAATAAAATTGGAACTGCTACAGCGTATAATGACTATTAGAGGTTACTTCAAGAATATAAATGTTTTAGGGAAGAACCTCGTGCACTCATTGAAAATCAAAATGCTCCTGTCTGAGCAGACTGTAGACTTCTTATTTAAATAAGAGAACAAATGAACAGGGAGAGGAGAGCAAACCCAAGTGTGATTAAGTTTCACAACGATTTTAAAATAAAACGAGTGATACTTACACGGCTCAGATAATTTGAAGGTAAGGGACTGGAAAAACTTGGTTATATTCATCGCGGAATGAATCTTTAAGATCATATATCTCTTTGCAATTAGTTTATAATAACTAGTGCAGTAAAAACATCCTTGAACTCACAAAAAACTTTAATTTCCCTTTCTATACGTTCCTAGCGAAACTCAGTAACCTGATCTTGTTTATTAACGAAAGAAGTTGTTCTTTCAACTCTTTATATCGCTTATTAGCTAAATAAAGTTTTTGTTACATAAACTCGTTTTGTATCATACTCGTATATATAACAACATACTCTGTTGCATGTTAATTTAGATTAATTGCGGGTGTCTAATGCACGTCCGTATTACACATGCCACTCACAGATAATAGAATGTATTAATATACATACATGAAATTAGATGATATTTGGGAAAAGAAATGTTCCAGGTCTAATTTTAATGTTTCTTCCCAACATTTACCACTGATGAGGTCCTGGAAATAACCTCAGTTAAAGAAGACCGTCCAGGAAGGATTTAATGGTACACATTCCCTATTTACGAATGCATGCCTCACCGACCTCGGCTACCTGTGTCACCACACAATAGCTGTTAACTCAACTTCTATAACAACAATGTCTTTTCCTGTTATAGACAAGATCATAAGCAATGCATGAAAGGAAAATCACAATTTTTTAGCAAACTACATTAGCTGTTTCTTCTCACGCAGATTAGATCAGATTAGATTTTCAAATCCAGGTTGAATAAATGGGCGGATCCACAGTTCATTAGACGGTAAAATGATTCAAAAGGTAAATGTCGCGCTTTTTGCTTCTACTTTTTGTAATTCTTATCCATGACAGGAAAGAAATATTGCATTTCATCCCTCAAAAACTCGAGTAGCGTTACAATTAAAAAAACTCGTCTTAGTTCATTAAACCTCCGAAAAAGCTTTAAAACATACCTGTTTGTATGTTTGTGTATGTATGGTGCATGTTGTATTTCTGTGCATGGGGTGTGTGTTTGTGGGTATCTGTGTATGTTTGTCGGATATATGTATGTGTGAATTTAATGTAATACCAATTAAAAATACTGTACAGTGTTACACTCACATGACACTCTCTACTCTTATACTAACTACTCTTACAAACTCTAATTACTATATCTTCTTCGTGGTATTTGAGATAAACATTTGCAGAAATTATTTTATTATCTTCTTGTAGGTACAAGGGCAATATTAGAATACAGTAGGCTTTGAGCCATAGTCAACTCTTTTAGTGTTCAAATTCCATTCTCTTTCCACGGTTAAAATATAAAAAATGAATAACGATGTTCCATTTGACAGAAGTATAAGTTCACTAAAACTCACAGAAATAAGGAATATCTCCCAAAAGTTTCACCCTGCAAAAAATTTATTTAGATATAAATTATTTATTTTAGCAAGATCTACATTTTTGTATAGTAATATTTGGTGTTATCTCTTACAGTTTACCAGGTATGCAAAGTCATGCAGAATAAATAGGTCTTCATGGGCTATAGGCAAAAAATTCAAGATATACATTTCATTTGCCATAAAAATGTCTCAAACGTATGACATTCTAATCAAAATCGTTAGTGCCATTTTCAAGAAAAGAATAATTTTCGAAAAATTTTACACGTAAAGGGCAGTGTAGGGTGGAGCAATTTTCTTCAAAATCTTAGTGTAGCATCCTTGAAAGACATTAAACTTAAATGCCAACTTTGGTTTTTAACCGACTTTTCGTTTTTGAGTTATGCTGTCCATAGACTGACACACACACACACACACACACACACACACACACACACACACACACACGCACACGCACACACACGAACCTTTTTCTCTAAAAATGCTTTTTTTGGATTCAGGGGTCTCAAAACATATTGTGACTTTGGTGGGGTGTAAAGTAAAGACGACAGATGTAGTCTAGATAAAGAAACACTTTTATTTCCGTAAACAGTAACTTTTTACACTCGTTGCAACAGCAAGAAAGTCTTTTCCGATTCACTCACAGCACGGCTCCAAATTCGTCACAAAACTGTCCCTTCTCCGTCGGCACGACTCCTCAATGCTTCGCATACGTCTCTTTTTTCCGTCGGCACGACTACTCAACGCTTCACATACGTCTGTCCTCCTCCTGTCGCACTTTACCGCTATTTATATCTCCCAGGCACTACTCTGGAAAGTTCAGTTATTGCGGTGAAATACAAAGCAGAAGATTCCCGAAGTCTCTATCCTTTTCTCTCTTTCGGCAAGCGCCCCAACAATGCGGCCATTCTCTGTCTCTTTCCTTCGGCTCCTTTGCGGTAGTGCCGACAATAATGCGATGGGTGACACTGCTGTTGTCGGCAATTAGATGCGGCGGGCACGGTGACACTATATTTGCGGTGAAATCTCGACATCGAATTTTTGGGTATCTACCAAAAGTTTGACAACTGCATGTTTCAGGAAATACACTGTCTTTATGCAGTGGCCTTATGTGTCTTAAAAATTATCTTATTAAAGGGTACATTTGAAAATAATTATTACACAGATATAATTTTTAAGGAGTTATGATAAATATGTCGTTTTCATATGCTGTTTATCATCAATTGTCATAATCCCTATAACTTAAAAAAAAATTGAAAAAAGAGTAAATTAGCACTAGTGGGTAATGGCTAGTGGTTGGTTTCCACAATAGCAGCAAGTAATGCAGAGATATTACACTTCAACTGGGGATAAGTAAAATGTATGTGGCACAGACAGTAAAAAAATATAAAAAAGTGGTAAATTTTCATACCTGGAGCGAAGTGTTGCATTATCCGAGAGGGCAGTTGTATGTGTTCGGAAGAGAGATTTAACTTGTCCGATTTTATTCTGTCCTTGTCTTTAGGGTACCTTACTTGCTCTGTCTAAATGCCTGGAAAGCACCCGCTCCCCTCCCAGTCTTATATTGCAGATTCCTACTCATTATCATAAAGAGAGAGAATGATAACAATAAGGTGACTCTGTTTTTCTTTTTTTTTTTTTTTTTTTTTTTTCTTTTTTCTTTTTTCTTTTTGGACCTGACAAGTTAAACCACACACATTCGTAGCCGAGAACTTTGAAAGGCACTATGCGAATATTGGAACAAAATTGCCGTGCAGTGGTGTAGGAATCTTGAAAAGGGTATCTGAAAAGAGTAAATCTACTGCGTTTGAAAGCCAAAGGAGGCCCAATAAAGTATAAAATAATCTGCAATGTATGTTTGAAGCAACGTACTATGAATGTATAATAATATATAATGTTATGTGTTCTTTGAAGAGAAGATTTCAAAATATCATTGGATGTCAAACTTTTATTAAAGCCATGTGATTTCCAGTCACAATATCTTCCCCAATTTGGGCAACGTATGATCGGATCATTAGCTGAACGAGTCTTATTATCGAATCTGCACCTGGAGTTCATATAATCCTGTCTTTACCTACGTGTCTTTTACATGGTGTCTTGTGATTAGGAGCGAGGGCTCCGACCTCTTCCTTTGAATGTCCCCTTTAGGGGGCAAAAGATGAATCCCATACCCACCCATCCTGATAGCAATCGTCCATACCGTGCTGAAGATAGGATTGGACCAAAGATAGAAACGAAAACTTTCACTGGGCAAATAAGTCCGGAATAGATAAAAGTGTAGATTATCAAAATTAAAATTAAAATAACATGATACGTGACACAACTTTGGAGACAGGCATTTCATAACAGACTTGTGTTATTTATGCTGTTAGTCCGTATCTTTCGAAATAGGTTCATCATTTTTGCCTATTTTGATAATTGAAGACCACGTAGAAACAACTTTGCAAGTCACAAAGCCTTAAGTATGAGTTTCAAATGCATTGCAACAAAATATGATTGTACTATAATAACGCCTAAAGAAGTGAATTGTAAATAAAAGTACTGAAGGTTGTAAGTATTCTCTAGCATGTAAGCAAATAGAATTTAACCTGAAGGAAGATGAACTTATGTACAGGAACTAACTCAGCCTGTGAGTACTATTCAGCTAGTCCTACCTTGGTAGCGATATTATGGGCTGTCTTTATCTAAATCTTTATAACAATGCACACAGTTCTTGTTCTTGTTCTTCTTCTTGTTCTTGTTCTTCTTCTTCTTCTTATGCACTTCTTTTACTTTGAGTATCGTACTAAGTCCAAAATGAGATAATCCTCTTTATAGTTTGTTGCATGTGGGGAAGGTTTGAAAGAAGCTTTGATCTTCAGGTGCACTAAATGTCTTGAAAACCTGCAAATTCTCATACTTGGCAGCAGTTACTGCTAAAAGTTATGAATAAAAACTCTTGTGAAGTAATCTTGAGTCTTCGTTGAGTAAGAAGGGACGAATTTAGACTGGAACGTATGCACATATATCTGGTTTCAAAGTGAGCCTTTGTTTATATCTAATATAAACATTCTATTGACATATGGATGACAACGTATAACAACTTAGTGTTTTTAAACTGTTCATCTGAAGTTGAAATGTTTTTCCCTGTAGAACTAAATTCAGTGATCTTACTAAGCATAGCATATATTCTTAATGTAATTTCTATGACTTAATGTGGTCTTTCCGTGCATTTTATTCACTAAGATTGAAGTTCAGCTGCAATACCACTAGATGGCATGGATATCTCATTTTCCTGGCAAATATAACCTAGAATATTCTTTCTATGTGGTGTTCAATTATGTTTATGGTATTTATTCTCGAACATGAAAGCAAAAGTGTCTGTGCAGAGTTCTAACCCCACACTGAACATTTTCGAATCGGTTAGAGCTGTACTTTCTCTTTGAGCAGCTCCTTTAATGTGCACACAATACCTGTTTGGAAATGTTAAACCTGATGATCACAGTAGGTATCTAGCATTGCGTTGCGTAGCATCTACTTCTACAGGACGAGAAGCAAGAAGCCTAACCCAAGCAAGAGCTTGGTAGAGCCGTGATTTACTGTACGTACGTACATAGCAAGGATGCATTAATGTCTTCAATCCCGCAGCTGTTAATTACCTACCTACCTTGCTTGTTTTGTCTTGCAGCTTTAAATTAAGAGACTCTCTATTACATCGGCCAAGTATGGTGCATTGCACCTCGAGAACGAGACTTCGCTAATTGAAAACTTAAACAAAAACAATAGAACGGAGCTCCGGTGTTAAAGGAAGCTACATTCTGGAAGAGTAACTGTTGTTATATTGTTGTAACAGAATTGTTTTCGCTGAACGGAATTGCTGAAGCCTTCAAACGGACCTTCATTCGGAGAATACCGCTACATAGAGCCCGCAATTGGAAGCTAATGTACAGAGTTTAATCTTCATAGTCCCTTAAATGTACGCTTATAGATTTGTAATGCGCATTAAATGCAATAACCAGCCACTTATAACACAAAATCACTTTAAATCTCTCACTTCAAGGAAGTGTGAATTAAGGCCAGATATGACTGAACAAAAAACGCTTATTTTATTATTATTATTATTATTATTATTATTATTATTATTATTATTATTATTATTATTATTATTATTATTATTATTATTATTATTATTATTATTATTATTATTATTATTATTATTATTATTATTATTATTATTATTATTATTATTATTATTATTATTATTATTATTATTATTATTATTATTATCGCCATCGCCACCACCATCACCATCATCATCACCACCACCGTTGTCGTTGTCGTTGTCGTCGTCGTCGTCGTCGCTGTCGTCGTCGCCGCCGCCGCCGCCGCCGCCACCACCACCACCACTATTGTACATTTATTCTCTGCATTCAATTAATCACCTACTATCCATGTAAATTGCATATGTACAAATATTTCAGAAATAATTATAACGCAACTAGCACCATTTTTTTCCACAAACGAGCAATCAGAATTTCGAAAGCATGATGTTAGTTTTCAAATGTATGCACGAAGAAACTATTTCAAATTAATTTATTTAATTACCAGCTTTACTTCCTCTATCAGTTGCCTAAGATAGGTACAGGATATATTGCATTTCACCCAAAATTTGATATAGTTTGCATTTGAAGTATCAATTTGGGGTCATCCGAATCCCAAAGGGAATCTTTTTAATATTTATTCTTGGGTACTTCTTCCTTTATGTATATCTCTGTACGAGTCTGTTTCTAGATATCATAACTAAAACGCGAAAAGTAGTATGAATATCAAATTTCAGGCCACAGACAGAGATTAAGTATGACATACGACGGTTTTCAATAAATTTCCCTTGCAAAAACAACGCTTTTCATGCAAAACTCATTATTTTATCAAAAATTGTTCTGCTGGCTTTGAGATTAATGTGTTTAGGAACAAGCGTCACAAACGAAATATATACAGAGAGTAAAAATTCCAAGCAGTCTAAGTGCCTTTCATGGGATAATGCATACATTTTTGTGGTATCTTATGTGTACCAACTGGTATAAATCCACACTGTTTATGATGGGCATTCCACAAAAACTACACTAAAAGTCTCAAATTAGTCAAAGATGGATTATACATTTGCAATGGGTAAAGAAGAAGGACTGGCCGGTCAAGGGGTTAAAGAAGTAACCAAAGAGACTGATGCAACAATTGACAACGAGGTCCCAAAAAGTACCTACACAAAAAAGAAGAAAAGCATTGAAAAATAGCAACAAGAACAGTCAAAGTTAAACAACGGAGCGCTTACGAAGAAGTTCTTTCCATTAATCCTAGACAGATTGAACATAAACAAAACTTTAATAGCAAAGTTTATTGCAATAGAATTGCACACGGAAAAACTAGAAGCTATTACCAAATATTAAAAATATAAATAGTCCAGAATGCCCGTGTAGTGTAGAAGGCCAAATTATAGTTCACCTTATGTGGATATGCCCAAAACCCAGACAGTTATATACGTAGAACTTGCATTAAAGTCTAGAACGTGGCAGAAAGGGAAATAAAGTACAGTTTTATAATCAAGAGATACAGTCATACAAACAAACATGGTGGTGAGATCATTCGATGAACGTAAATGGTTACTGAAGTGTTATTGGAAAGTGGAGAATTAATTGTCATTTGAGGGCAAAGGAAAACCCCACACATCTTTGAAGAAATTGTCGTAAATCTTCCAGGAGTACCGGTATAGTGTGATCTGTCTTCCAAAGGTGTAATTAGGCCCTGCTTTTTCGAGGAGACTGTCATGGTTCAGACTTACCTGCAAATATTGGAAATCATGATTCCACGTCTGCTTAAGAATCAAAATGAGACACTTCACATCACTGCCATGTCGTTGTGAGATCGCATATTCAATCAGAGATGGATAGCCCGAAGAGGAGGTGAACGGAGTTTCGTCTCGACCTCCAGATCTAATCCCTCTGACTTCTACATTTGGGAAACTTTAAAGAACACACTGTACAGCACAAAACCACAAACACTGTAGAAAATGAGAGATCAGATTGAAGATGATATCAGTGATATTTATTAGCAACAATCCGGACGTTCTATGTCTTTGTTTTAAGGTGTCTCAATCCGTTTATTTCCACCGAAATTGCAATATCGAAGTTTTTGATCGAATACAACAGTTGCTTGACTGCATTACAAAGAGAGGAAGACAGTTCAGTGTATGGGCCGCATGGAAAGTTACCCAGAACATAAGAGCAAGAAGGATGGAGGATGTCATTGGAATGACAAAGATATATGGAAATTGAATGCCTAGTGACATTATGAAGCAACTAAATATATACATTTGCTTCAGCACAGAAGTAACCCACACGAAGAAATCACAATACCATCATGTTTTATTAAGATGACCGATGCCACAGTGGTTGTGATGACGGAGTAGGTAGCGGCACTTTGTGTGTTTGTTGTCGGGTAGGCGATGAAAGCTTGTCCATCCCACCAACATGGGTACACATGTTCGCCCACTGTGCCTTTTCACGCAATACGTAGTGGTTCGTTATCTTCCGCAAGTTCAGTCGAGATATACTTGACAATGCTGTTGAATTCATGCTACAATTAACATAGGAAATGTCCAACTTAGTGCAGTTTACTCCTAAAAGAATTCAACAACCCATATATTTTGTAGTACGATTCATGACGGAAACTTGGCTCCAAAGCTTAAAGGATAATATATAAAAATAATGAATTTAGTGTTCAAAATTACTCAATGATAACTTGCGTTGGGGGAGTTAATACCTCGACCAAAAGGCGATCTATGTCCCTGTCGGGGCACCACCAGGGCGATCGATGAGGTCAGTGGAAGTGAATGAGGTGAAAGCCGGAACTATGCCACGAGCAGGGTCTCTACATTCTCCCAGTTAGAAGCTCCCCGGTGGAGGCTGGCTCAGCCCAGTTCCTCTCCCACCTCTTCGGGTTCGTACTCCCAAGGAGGGCGCGGGACTTGGAAACCGACTGCCATTTCCCCTAGGGCTTGCACCATCCCATGGAGGGGACCAGAAACTAGTAGCTCGCCTTCTAATGCGGAAAACGAGATTTCCCCCAGCCGTGCTGCTGTTGTGACGTTCGTCAACGCTTCTAACCCTGAAAGAAACCCAACGGATTGAAGGGTGAAATGAAAAGATGTATATAACCAAACAGAAGGATAGGAAATACGGGGGATATTGAAATCCTTTCCAACATACGCCTGGCTATCCAGGGAAACCTCCAACTGGAATCACAGACATTGCCGTTTGAGCCGTTTTGTTTGGTAAATTTGCTGTTAACTTAAACACACACACACACACACACACACACACACACACACACACACACACACACACACACACACACACACTAAACCTTATGCAGAAGAGACAAGCAATGCAACCTTTTCGTTCTATTAATTTCATGTTCTTTTTTCAAAATTGCACTGATTTGTATGATTTATGCATGTGTTTTTAATATAACAGGACCATGTTCTTTTCTAGATTTAATATGCAAAGAAAAACAATTTGGTCATGTCTCTTGCCTGCTCATAAATGTTTTGCAAATATTTTTTAATATTATATTAGAAATACATTATGTATATAAATGTACAACTATAGAGATATTAAATTATGTTAACATTTATAGTAAATTAGAAAGTTTTGTGTCCATTAGAAACCGTAGCGTCTTCTTGATGATGTTGGGTATATTAAAAGCATGAGGAACAAAAGAATTATTTTGTTGTTTAGCGACGCTGTCAATTACTATGATCACATCAGCGATGCCGGTGTGCCGGAATTTTGTCCCGCAGGAGTTCTCTTACATGCTAGTAAGTCTACTGACATGAAGCTGTTGTTTTTAAGCACACTTAAAAATCATCGGTCTGGGCCGTGTTTGAACCCGCGACCTTCAGATCAGTAGGCCAGTGTCTATCGGACCGACTTATTGTTGCCAAGGCGATTTCGGTGTCACAAAGACAGTTAAATCTTCCATCCTTGTCGCCTGCTCGCTGGGCAACAGCAACGCCGCGAGAGCAACATCACTGTATTGGCTAGACCCATGTTCATTCTTGTTTGCTAGCTACTATAATTCAGTAGGCTGCGAGAACAACAGCAATAATTTTAGTATTTAATCCAGGGAAATGATTAATTAAGATATATTATGAATATAAATTATATTCACTTCGATTCTACAATTAAAATATCAATATTCTCACTAGAATATTCGCCAAAACTTTTGTCCGCCATTTTGAACAGCTCGCTGGTTGTTTTTTCTTTTTGCGCTTGGATATTTGTATGTTCAGAAACTTAAGAAAATGTTTAAGTTGGTGATATAACCAAAGCGGTAATACCAGGACCAGAAGGTGATAATCTGGTATGAGTGGAATTGTCTCCACGACTTTTAATTTAGGTGGAATAACCACACTGACATGATCGCTTAAGAGGTTGCCAGCTTATCTCAAAAGAATAATGTATTTATTGAATTATAGAAGTTACTTCTGATTGATGTTCAGAAGTAATGAGACTACTCTGGTGGTAAATCCACCTCTAGGATAAACGTTCTATTGCTGGTTTCACGCCCAGATAAAGGAGGAGAGATTATTGAAATATAACGAACATAAACTTTTATAAGCCTTTTAAGAAAAGAGAGTGCTCCTCCAAGACTTACACGTTATTCGCGTTATTAAAATAGTTGACGAATAGTAATTTAGTTAACTTGACCGCCTCCTTGTGATCATATTTAATGATATTGAGAATATTGCACTATGTGAAACCTTTTATGATATAGGTTAACACATTTTTATAATGGATACCCAGCGGTTAATCTTTGTTTTTAGTTGCGCAATATTTCATGTCACTTAATAGCGAATGAGGAGTTTGATGGCAGGCATTGATAGGATACCTGCCTGTCAATTTTTTTCACATCTAAATTCATATCGCCATTTTATTTTTGGAACTATAGTACACTCCCTTACTATATAAAATACTTTATCATGTGCATGTGGTAGTGTAATATAGGCCTAAGACGAGGCTACAGCCAAAGCTATGATTATTTCTTATAACGTTTGTTGAATGAATACATGACACATCGTAGGTTAGATTAATTCTACCTGAATTTGTAAAACAACGAACGCTACTTCTTTCTTTACGTCTATATACTTGTTTATAAATTACACATTTTGCATGCTGATACACATGATATAATCTCGGATAACCTCTAGCACATGAACCTAGACACAGGCAGGCACAACCGCCATCATAGATTAATAATAATCACGATACATAATTACTTTGGAATTTTCTCACCGCCACCTCTATTTTCTCAACCATCTCTCCACAGATCGCTCTTAGTGGCCATCTTATACACCAGCCTTTGCGCATGCTCCGTCCATTTTACCCTTCTGCTTATTTCTCCTAATCTTTAATATTTAAAATAGTAAATCAATCAGTGAAATAACAAAGGAAATTAATTGTAAAATGTATATGGGTATACAAATATATAATATATATGATATAATTGAGGAACTTCCCTATAAAAAAGTATATTTGTGAGAATATCTGAAATGACTTTAGGTTAGGATGTGAAGCGTTTTACCTTAGCCTTGAACACAAAGGAAGCCATTAACTCCATCATTATCGTGTCTACGAACCTTATGGTCTGTTCCAGCTCAGTTAATTTCTTCTTTCAGCTCTTACGCAGTCTTTCATACGAGAACCGTTTAAAAAGATGTTTTTGGTCTTTGGGTAACAATCTTCTTATTATCTGAAAATATAATAACACTTACTTATAATTCTGCGCTCATTAACATCACATTTGTCTTATGTTCAGATATACTGCAACAGTCAGCTTGATTCTTTCTAATTACTTTCTGTCGTGTGCCTATAATGAATAAGAGGAAATATTACATTCTATCAAATTCGGTGTTCAAGTTCTACCCTTACCAAACAACTTAGACCAAGTTTCTTCATATTGATTTTCTCACAAATAGCTGTCATGTTATTTATTGCATTATCATATGTTTAAAACATTTACTTGATTAACTAAGCTTGTTTTCTTATATTTTCTGGGAATAGCTGAATACCTCTTCTTTGGCAACTAATTTTCTATATTTTAGTATAACAGGTAAGTTATAAGAGATTGTCAAAAGGTTACTTTACAAAAAATATGGATCTGTTTAAAACACACAATAATTTCAAATAATGTTCCGTGCACTAGCCATTTACAAGATATTTGTGGTTATTAGTTTGAGTGTACCAAGAGTGTGTAATTTTGTCCTTTGTCAGTGCATCACAAGACTGGCTAATAAAGCAAATAAAATTTCTTTCTTCATTAGGATTATGTAATAAGTTAAGAGGCTTTGTTCAAAAATGAAGAATTTTGTATAATAATTGCGTGTTTTATTTTACTCAAGAAGTTGCCTAACCCTATCACGAAATTTCCTTCAACATTCCAAACTATTCATTTAATCACAGAGCCTTAGTCCGGTACTGAAATTGTTCTAGATAACTTTAAATTACATTCCAATAGCTTTATATGTAAGGCTGCCTTTCTAATAAACAAACGCATATGGAATATGAATGCAAAAATATAAAATTATCACGAATATACCTTACCTTAACCTACAAAGTAAAATAAGATTTACTGAAATAATTTGTAGAAGTTATATAAAAAATCTGATATGTTACACTCGCATGACGTTCTCTACCAGGTATTCTTACAAACTATTATTCCTCTATCTTCATCGTGTTACAGTAAAACCTGACTAAATCGTACCCCCTATATATCGGAAACCGGAAAATAAATCTCGGGACGGAGCTACTTCCTATGTTAAATAATACTCTAAATCGGAAAACTGCCTAACGCGGAAACGGAACAGTTTTTCCGGAACAGTTTGCATAAATAACCTAAGACGGATTTTCATCATGCTTAATACATAGGCGCTCTGACAACGAACTTGCCACGACTGAAGTGCAGTAGATATTGCTGCTGGAAACAGTAATTGTGAAGTCTTGGAAGGAGTGGACGACGACGAAGCCAACGAAAGGCAGCCAAAAATATTTACTTTTAAATAATAATTTTCCTTGTGAGTGGCCTTCAGGAATTTGCAGCTTCCAAGAATGTTCCAGAACTCCTGGAGCTGATGCAGAATGCAAAAGAGTTCCTAGAGCATTCTCTTGTGAAGTCGCAACAATGCACTTTGACGGATATGTGGGGGAAAAGGAAATAATCCAATTATGTATGACATATAAGTTGAAAATACAGCAAAACATACAATTGAACCTATTTTTTATTTACAGGATTTTATTTTAAATTACTCCTTCAGTTCAATTCTGTACGATTATATTTCTTGTACTTTGTTTTACTAAAATATGTACAACCCTTTGTAAGACGGAAGGTGGAAGGGGAATATGGGAATACAGTAGGCTCGGAATGATAGTCAAATCATTTAAAAAATTAATTTGGACGTGAATTGTGTGTTTTAACGAAATCTAGATATTTTGTATAGTAAGACTTGGTATATCACTTACGGTTTACCAGTTATACAGAAGTCAAGAATGAATATGACTTCATAGGTTACAGCAAGAAAATTCAAAATATACATTTCGTATGCCATAAAAATGTTAGTTAAAAACGTCAGAGCTATTTTTGAGAAAATCAAAATTTTCAAAAAATGTTCCATCTAAAGGGCAGTTTATGGGGGGGAAGCTTCCTTGAACGCTATTGAACTAAATACTAACTTTTATGCTGTTCATAGGCAGATACACAGACACTCGTATACATGGACATTTTTCTAAAAATGTTTCTTTGGATTCAGTGGAGCTCAAAGCATATTTTTGCACATCCCCTACCTACTATAGGTAGTAGAGAGGGTAATACCTAAACGATAGTGGGGAGAGAGAGTGGTGTGAAGGTGTGTTGTCCCTGTTGAACTGTGTCCGTACTTGAAGCGGGTTCAGTTCCCACACTAATGACTCCTATAACCGGCTGTGTGCATTAATAACTTGGGCAAGTATTAAGTGATTGCCATAGCCACTAATAGGTACCAGCATATGACCAAACTTTTAATTCATCATCACCCTAACACTCGTATTTCACAAGTGCAACGCAGTAGCTGCAACCAAAACAACATTACAACTGTGTAAATCAGTAAACAGATGTATGACAGCTACTGGTGATGGCGTTTTTGTTTGAAATGTTAGCTTTAGAAGCCGAGTTCGAGCCCGGAGTGGTGTACTGTTTACGCGGCACCCTATCGCTGGATAATTGGCCGAGCTCACGATTTTCGCTTGATCGCTGGGCGTGAGAAGTCGATAGAGGTAGGAATGCAGTGTAAAGGTTAGCTGTTGCTAGCTGCGGCATGGGATCGACTCCTGACGATGACGTATCTAACGGGACGACATTACCTACCTTTTGTCTTTGTCTTTCATTCATGTCGCGGCATCGCATAGCTCGTTCCAATCTGTCCTCAAAATACAAAATCTGCTTCTTCTTCTTCTTCTTCTTCTTCTTCTCCTTCTCCTTCTCCTTCTCCTTCTTCTCCTCCTCCTTCTTCTCCTCCTCCTTCTTCTTCTCCTCCTCCTTCTTCTTCTCCTCCCCCTTCTTCTTCTCCTCCTTCTTCTTCTTCTCCTCCTCCTTCTTCTTCTCCTCCTCCTTCTTCTTCTCCTTCTTCTTCTTCTTCTCCTCCTCCTCCTCCTTCTTCTCCTCCTCCTTCTTCTTCTCCTCCTCCTTCTTCTTCTCCTCCTCCTTCTTCTTCTCCTCCTCCTTCTTCTCCTCCTTCTCCTCCTTCTTCTCCTTCTTCTCTTTCTTCTCCTTCTTCTTCTTCTCCTTCTTCTCCTTCTCCTCCTCCTTCTCCTTCTCATGGATTAGACCTTACGTCTGTTCCGGTCTCACACTATTTTCCCATCTCTTCTTCGGTATACCTTCTCCTCGAATTCCTATTGGTTGATATTTTATTGTTGTTTTAAGTATTCTATTTTCTGACACCCCTTCCAAATGATTTGTACCAATTATCTCTGTAGAGTGTTAATTTATTACATACACATTCAATATTCAGGTCTTCTCTAATAGTTTAATTTTAAACTCTATCTTGTAGCTTACTTCCCTTTACTGATCTTAAATATCTCACCTCTGTTGATTCAATTCTTTTTAAACTCCTTTTGTCCACAGACCATGTTGCACTAAAATCTATATCTTGTTTTCACCTATTTTATTTAGGCAATGTGGCGCATATTGCAGTTTAACTTCCTCGCCAAAAAGTAACACGATATCGCCAGCATATAAGATTACATTCATATATAATTCGGGTCCTATTTTAATGCCTAAAATATAATGCTAAATGAGGTTGTTCCAATGGATCCTTACGTCACATTCTTCATGCTTGAATTAGACCCTTATTTTTGAGTGACAGTATCTTTATGTAATGACAAAGCTGCATGCACTCAGACATCACAACAATACCGCAACAAAGCAAGAGCAAAAACTGCAACAAGATCCTTCTATCTCACCTGCTAAAACAACAATGCGTTTAATGGTAATCTCTACTGCGTGTAGTAAGTATTTATACAGTTTCTTTTCTCTTTTTTTTTTCTTTCTTATTCTTTTTTGAGGCCCTTGAATCCAAATCAAACAAAGCATTTTTAGAAAAAGATCTCTCTCTCTGTGTGTGTGTGTGTGTGTGTGTGTGTGTGTGTGTGTGTGTAGGTGTGTGTGTGTGTGTCTGTGTGTCTGTGTCTGTGTGTCTGTGTGTGTGTCTGTGTGTGTGTGTCTGTGTCTGTGGACAGCATAACTCGAAAACGAAAAGTCACTTAAAAACCAAGGTTGGTTTATAAGTTTAATGCCATTCAAGGATGTGACATGAAGATTTAGAACAATATTCCTCCACACTAAACTACCCTTTACACAGAAATTTTTTCGAAAATTTTGATTTTATCAAAAATGGCTCTAACGATTTTGGTTAAAATGCATATGTTTAAGATATTTTTATCGCAACCGAATTGTATGTTTTGAATATTCTGGCTATAGCCCACGTAGTCCCGTTTACCCCTGATGACTTTTGCATAATTAGCAAACCGTAAGAGATAGGCGAAATCTTACATTAAAACAAATTTGTACAAATGAACATTTTTGTAGTCAATAATTTCGGATATATTCCTTGTTATTTTTTTGAGTTATGGAATGGTGAAAATTTCGTCAAATAAAAAATCGTTATTCCTTTTTTTTTATATATATATATATCTTAGCCGTGCAAAGAGGAAGGAATCTCAAAGCTTTAAAAGATGTAACTATCGCTCAAAGCCTACTGTATTCCCATATTCTCCTAAGCAATAAGATATAGAGTAGAGAAAGTTATGTGAGAGCAACACATAAGATCGTTTCCTTTCTTTTTGCGCCAATGCTGTTTATATTATCGGCTTTGCAGTGTGATTTTACATATGTTTAAACATACAACAGCGCAAGGCTGGCATGTCTTTGATTGGAAAGTGTGTTGAGCTACCTGGCATTAAATTTTGCGTCATAGTTTTTCAACTTTGTTGCCGAAATGAAAAAGAGTCATGTGGTATTATTTTAAATAATTAATGGTACTTTGGTAAATATTATAGTGCCATTTAGGTACATTCTGCCCTAGTTATTGATACGTTATGCTGATACAAGAGGTGTTTATTGTTTACGGTTCGGTGAACAATGAGGTGTTTAGTACCTAACAACAAGCATGTGTTAATTAAGAATATCTGATTGAGAAGTGTGGGTGGAAGGCACTGCATATAGAAGCAGTTGCAATGACAATTGCCGCTCGGTTCAACGAGCCGTGAAATTGCGATGACTTGATTGGTTGCCTTGCTCGAACAAAAGATTCTGAGAACGTTTCGTGGTTTTTATTGCAACGAGACCCTCCAACCTTCGAATAATGGAAATGTGAGATTTAACGTTTATACTTCACGTGTTTGTTTGACCCTGAATCTCGCAAAATTACACGTGTTCAAAGCGTTGTTCTTCTGATACAACTCACCCCAACATCCTCGCTTCAAAACTGATAGCTTACACCATCAGTAATGCATTACTAATATTGTACAACAGCTAAGTAATAATTTGAACTTCTGGCTAGTCATAACGTCCATAAAGGATACGTCAATGATATAGGTACACACTCATATAATCAACCTATACACATGTAGTTTTAAATATATAGTTGCAGTTTTAAATAATGCATGAATTAATATATATTTATTTAAGCTACATAGATACAATATTAAAACATACCAACGTACATCATAATAGAATGATAACTAATTTATCCTCGTATTTCAACTACGATAATGGTCTTTTCACTCATTATTTTATTACACATTGCCCATCCATTTCAAAGAATTAGCACTAACAACTTTTTTTGATCTAGAAGTAGCAATGCTAGCCTCTGGCTACCGAGGTAGCGGGTTGAAACCCGGCGAAGAGCAATGTAAAATCTCTGTGCTTAAACTTCAAGATATGCATTTTATTTCTCAGAAATATATCTTAAATATATGGCATGTTAATGAAAATAGTTTGATAAAATTAAAATAAACATAAAGAGTAGTTTGGAGATCTGGGAGTTTCTTGAAAATCTTCGATTCACACCTTTGAAAAATACTGAACTTAAATCCTAAGTTTTGTATTTAACCGACTTTCGATACTGTGTCCACAGACAGACAGACAGAGACACAGATAGACAGACGAAAGACAGACAGACAGACACCACACAAAACAGACATACATACACAGAACACACACACACACGAAACTTCTTTTAAACATGCTTTTTTTCATTGACGGACCACATGTAGATTTTGTTGTTTCCAGACATTGGGAACATGTGTTGGAATAGGCTAGATACTTTTTGAGCACTGGTAGAACCTGAACGTTCTATTTGTGGTGTGAGTCCACCGCATTTCTGGTTCCTGAGGCCTTATGTTGCATCCTGTGAAGTTAATACTGATGTCTTTCTTGTTTCAGGCAACAATAAACCTTGGTTTAAGTTGTTATGGAAACACTCTCAACAACCAACTAATACTCCAGTCTCCAGTCTTCAACAAGGTAAGACCTCACAACATCCTCAGGTCCTGGCATTTGGCTTCTTCTCTATAACAGGAACCGTTACATTACTAGGCTTGTCCTACCTACTTATTACATAAATTATTTAACAAAATACTTTTTTCATACTATCCTGGTTCTGTGTTTTTTCACTTCATTAAGTTAGATATGCACAGGGGAGACAAGATTTTTAAATGCTTTTCACTTCGTATTATTTTCGTTCCTCCGATAAAATTCCAAAAATGGTAAAAAAGTAAGTGAAATGTCCATGTCAATCTGAGAATTAAAGCTCTTGGACAAAGTATTTGTTAGGTTGCTTGTAATTGTATGAATTAAAGTCTCCCTTCAGTAGTATCTCATTTTCGAAGAATCTAGATGTATTATGACTACATGAGACATAATTTCAACGATCGCAGTACTTGTTAATTTCAAATGAAATTAAATCACTGTAATCCTTATCTGCATTTATAATGTAATTCACATCCTATATTTATAATTCTTCGTTCACACGTAAAAACAAATTTCGTAATCTTTTTAAATTAAATTCTTACTTTTCACTGAAACCATCTTTACACAATTTATGTTGAGGCGAGGGCAAAGTTTCGTTAAATATGAGTGAAAACAGCATATTATGTCCCGTCTAAAAGTAAATCACTAACTCTCACGGGAGTCGCTGGAGATTACAAGACAGTTCTTAAATGGTCACGGAAGAAGCAGTCGAGGATAAAGAAGCTTCTAGAATAATCTCTGTACAGCACTGCTCCGTATAATTAATTCTCCTTATCTCTTCAACCGGTCAGTCAGCCAGTCGCTTTTCTCCCGATAAGTCATTACGTCAAAAAAAGTTTACAATTACCATTTTTAATCAAAGAAGGTTACATTTCGGTTAATATTTTTGTTTGCCATATATTAAATCAGACTATTCTTACCTTACAACCTCTACATCTAGATTTCCCTTTATATTATACTTAATACCGAATTTTAACTTCAATCCACGAGGCAATTCACCAACTTCTGTAAGGTATTTGCTTTTCACTACATTTAAGATGACATTTTTAGCGCTCTCAAATATACTTACTATGATGAAGTCTGATATAACCTCTTCTGCGTCATCATTGATTATCCACTTTCCATTCTATCTCTGCACTTTCATGTAAATAATCTTACCGCCATCTCCGGTTATTTCCTAAACCCTTGGATTAACATCGTGTCAATTCTGGTGTTTTCTCAATGGCTAAATTATTCAAGATTTTTATAAGTGTTATTCTAGTTCATCTCTTTAAGCCATTATTTCCGTAAATTCAGACTCATAATTAATTTCTGTCCATTAATGAAACTAATTCATTTGAGGCGAATTTATAACTGGAACTGCCCATAATAGGTGGCAATGACGGTTATTGACTGTTATTATTGATAAAAGATTTGACTAATTGCTTCAGTGTTCCATCTTGATGGAAAAAAGTCTGCTATGTTCACACGAATTTCCCTACCCACTGTTCATCAACTATTCTTAAAACAGTTTATCGCTGTATATACTTCACCTTTGAAAGCACGCTTTCCTTGTAAGCACAATGGTAATACTCCCTTACAGTAGACTTAAGTGATACTCAAATCCCATAAGAGTTGGTGTTTATGTGATGCCTTTCAAAGTTAGTCCTCTTTGCGTAACCAGGAGAAAGAAAACGAACACCAGCTTTCCATTTGGGAAAAATAGAAGTATTTTAAATAGAAAAAGCAATAACGAGGAATGTTTTGGAAATGTCTACTCCACAGAAAACGTGTTTGACATTGTTTTTCTTTTTAATGTCCCATTTATATCGGTCGCATATGGGGAATTATCCCAGTGGAAAAAAAAAAAATTCACCCGGTTTAAAAAAATAAGACGACACGCTATTTCCAGAAAATTCAAAATATAAATTTATTTGTCATCGAAGTATCTTAAACATATGACATTTTAGTTGAAGCCGTTGGACCCTTTTTGAGAAAATAAAAATTTTGCATGTAAAAGGTACATAAGTGTTTTTTTGAAAATCATCGTGATAGATCTTGAAAGACGCTGAACCTAAATACCAAGTTTAGTGTTTAACCGATTTTTAATGTCATTGTGTTTAAATACGCCGGAAACTTTCTCTCTTCACTTTCTTTTTTTCTTTCTTTTTTACCTTCTCTCCTACGTATGCTAAGAAGCAGAAATTTTGTATTCCACCCAAAAATTGGATATCGAGATTTCAGTGGAAATACATGTTTTGGACCCCTAAATCCAAAAGAAGCATGTTTACAAAAAGGTTCGCGCGCGCGTGTATGTGTGTGTGAGCGAACAGAATAAGTCTAAAAGAATAAGTCGGTTAAAAACCAAAGTTGGTATTTAAGTTTAATGTCTTTTAAAGATACAACACGAAGATTTTGAAGAAAATTCCCTCACCCTAAACTTTTACATAGAAAATTTTCCGAAAAGTTTGATTTTCTTGAAAATGGCTCAAACGATTTTGATTAAAATACCGTATGTTTGAGAAATTTTTATGGCAGATGAAATGTCTATTTTGAATTTTCTGCCTATAACCCACGTAGTCCCGTTTACTGTTGATGACTTTTGCATAATTGATAAACCGTAAGAGATAGACCAAATCTTGTCATTAAAAGATTTAGATCTCGTTAAAACTTACAGTTTATGTCCAAAATATTTTTGACAACCATTTCGGAGATATTCCTTGTTATTTGTGTGAGTTTTGAAATATACTTTCCACAAATGGAAGATCGTTATTAATTTTTTATAACTTAGTCGTACAATGAGAATTTCAAAGCTTTAAAAGATTTGACTATCACTCAAAGTCTGTATTCCCATATTTCCCTTGCACCTACAAGGAAATAAACAATAAGATAATTTCTGCAAATGTTTATCTCGACTAATATAAAGCAGACACAGGAATAAGACGATAACGAGTAGAAAGGGGCATGTGAATGTAACGCATTCCTTGATACCGTTTGGTGAGCACTGAGTAGGCCACGGGGTTCCTAAGGCAAATTGTGGCGACTGGCTTCGGTATGAATTGTTGAGGCGAAGGTAAGAGTAGATGTACACGTCATCATAATGCGCTCTGCTAATTGATTTATGGTTGAAAACTCCACAGGCGTTTCGCGCGATCTTGCCGCGCCGTCAGGATGTGTGAAGGATGAGTCTCTTGGGGGCAGCTGCCCACTTTGCAAATCATTCAGTACATTCCTGCTGCTGCGGCCCATGGGGGTTACACACACTCATGGAAATATGTGTGGATTTATCAGCAAACGTTTAGCCAAAAGAAGTGCGTGAAATTCATGTGGCACATAAGCTTGCCAACCCCAAGCCATAATGTCGGCGAAAATAGCAACCGTATTCAGCTAAATCGTTAGCATTATGATAGAAATGGTTTGTCCTAAACGATGCGGTTATGGACAGTAACTGAGGCTTCCGGTAACAGAAGGTGAGACCAAACTTTCTATCTACTTCATTTTAATCGACATAAGCATTTTCAGAAATTATCTTATTGCTAGTTTTCAAGTAACTGCAAGGGGAATACATTCCTATTTGAAAGAAGTATAACTATTGGAAAAATTCAACGAAATAATAAAGAGTATCTCGGAAATGGTTCACTCAAAAGAGAAAATAAGTATTTAATATAAATTGTGTGCTTTAACGAGCTTCACGTTTTGTATCTAGTAAGCCTTTGTCTATTTCTTACTGTTTACCATTTATATAAAAATCATCCAGAATGAACAGGTCTTCCGAGAACACTCCCAGAAAATTTAAATTATGACATATAAAAGCCTTTTTGTGTCCATCATTGGATACTGACTGTCTGTGCTTCCAAATGAAGGAGTGGAGTGGGGAATAGCCACTCTTTACGTAAGCATCTCCAAAGAGGCAAGGTTAGACATCGCTGATCTAGATACTTCTGTGCACGCATTGGCAAGTTCATAAAAACGCATGTTAATTCCTCATAAGTGTTAATGAGAATACAATTCCTTCAATTCATCAACAAAATTAGGATTCTACTGTGCATTTTCCCCTTCAATTACCCCTATAAATAAAAGTTACAGTAAACAAATGTGGTTATCGCGGTGGCCATGAACCTTTGCCTGTCCCATCTTGTTAAGAGAAACAGTTGTTACGATCCTCTTCTGTTGGGGACAAATTTCATCTAGAAAGATCAAGTTGGTCTCTGCGTTGACTGTGGTATCGAAGAATATTAGATCCACAATACGTTCCGCAGTCATATCTCACCACACACCGATATTTTGGTGGTGTAGGGATTGCTCGAACAATAATTCAGTATTTTGTGTCTCTCAGTACCTGCTGTTCTGGAGTTTACATATCGCGATAGGTTAAACCAATCCATATCACTCATGATGAAAATCAGCAACATCAACAACAATGAAACTAAATACCGTGAAGAAAGCGTAGGCAGAATAGTTTTCCTCCAAATTATATAAAATGAGATAGGGTCAGTTTTGTCTGCCCAACAATTGAGGCAGCTTCCTTTCTAAGCCATCAACATCAAGTGTAATATACAGAGGATATAGAAAGTCTTTCTTTTGTTATATAAACAGCAACGGAGAGGAGAGTATGAACAGAAAAATTGTATATCGTATGTTAATATTTAAGGGAATATTGAAGTTATATTTTATACTGTTTGGTCAAAAATCGATTTTTGGAACTTATTGCAAAAATGCACCATAACTTAAAGAATATTCTACGAAGTTTTAATCCCCTAAGAAGGAGGGAACACATATTTTGGCCGCTATTTTTAAAGTAGCTTGCCTCTAGCTTTTAAATGGGTGTGCACACGCCTTCCATTTCGTGCAATAAATTGTTCTTTAAAAATGGCGCTAAGTGTTCTGCTGCCAATACATTCACCTAGCCTAGTTGAGCAGTTTTATGTTTGTCATTTGTTGATTTCAAGTTATTTATCATGCTTCTATTTGGCTTGGCAGACCTCTGTTGTTTACAAGCTGATCGTGTGTATTTGATCTTACTTTTGAAATAATTTAGTGTGTTTAAGAGGTTATTTGAGTGCAATTATTGATATATAGGCACATCGTGTGTAAAAACGTGGCTAAAATAAAGTTTAAATTCTGGCAACACATACTTTGCTTTTATTTCTACGAACAGACCTCGTACTTGTAAACACTGTATGTCGGGTATATTTTAAAATCACATATTGAATTACTCTGTAAGGGCAGTGCATTAACCTTGTGCAAAATGATGAACAAAATCAGATACTGGCATAGAAATAAATGAGGAAGTGTGTCACTAAACCTTAAACTCGTTGTTCTCGGAAACAATTTTCTGATATTCAAAATCTATCTTCTTCCACAAAAATCTAGCTAGAGACCTAATGTTTTTCAGTTCATTTTAGTTCAGAATATGGGTGCTAAAATATTTATCATTTTGATATAGGTTATAAATTTTTAAAGAAAAATGATTAATATAATAATGTACTGCTGATGACAGTTTTACACTTTGCAGTATTAAAACATTTTTTTAAAGAAAAACTGTTTAACAATGAAAATTTAATTTTAAAAAATAAACTTTGTGGTTCGTCTGTTGGATTTGATTATACCCAATAAAACTGACATTAATATATCAAGAATGTGATTATATATTGGAGTGGAGTTTAGTGTAGACATATCCTTAGTTGCTGGAAATGCCAACACAAAATACTTTAGAAAATACCATTTTTCACTTTTTTTGTGAAATTTTATAAGAAAAATAAATAAAGCTCGTTACGAGTAATTAAAGGAGATGAATTTCTTTATAAACTTCACATCGAACCATATCATGGTTAGAGACATAAGAAGGAATCTCACAGCTTTACCACTCAGATAGTTCGAGCAGAATTAGGACAAGTTCAAAATCTGCTATGAGTGCAGGGTTTTAATAAGAAGAAAATGAATTGTTGACATTAAAATATACCAGTTTAAGAATGTACTACACCCTGTGCAATTGACTTTTATGTATTTATTTCATAATATTCAGATAAAGACATTGTTTTCAATTCAGGCGTTTACTGTTGAAACAATATGACTCAACAATTATGAATATGTAGATATACAGTGTTAAACTATTTTGAATAAATAGAAGGAAGAATTTAAGAAACTGGGACAGAAATAGGAAAATGAGCAATCTAATTATTCGAATGGACAAATTAAAGCTGATGCTGCCATCTTTCGGTAAATTAAACAAGGAAAATATGCCAGGGAAATGAAATGACACACAGGAAACCATCCGAGCATTCGTTTATCGAACCTGGAAAAGCACAGATACGAAAACTCTCATGCTGCCAGTAAGGTAGAGAAAGTAATAACTCAACAAGTGTTCTTTTTGTATGTCCTGAGTCATATTCTTTTGCTTGCAATTGTTTTTATATTGAATGTGAGATAGAACTATTTAGCTTATGTTGGAACGTTAAGTGGTCTAATCAAGGCTGCACTATGTTAACATGAAATTTGCCTCGAGTCATATCGCTTATTTACCTGGTATTAACATTAGTTCTCTCTCCCGCTCCATTAAGGTACGATATTTTACATTAGTTGGTAAATTCCCACAGTGCAAAGTTTCACTTGGATCTGTATTCATAAGAGCATCCTGCAGGTTACACATTTTCTCTTACTTTCTCAGCTTCTTCAGATTGGGCTGATTACAAGGATGCACTCGGCAATTGATGTGATAGCTTGCAACATGACACGACTTCTTAATGCCTTTGCACTTCTGATATCTTACGTAGGTAGTACCTTTACTTCCTCTTCATGACCAGTTCAAACCTGTTCTCAAAACACAACTTCATCATCATCTTACCGTGGATATGCTGTTATGATAACTATGGTTTTATTTATTTCTACCCAAGTATTCTATACGTTCTGTAACTGCTCACAAGCTATTTTATTTAAGGGCACTCGAGTGCCCCATCTTGACAATGTTAAAATGTTTCATACATAAGGAACATTTTCTAAGTAACTATACAACCCAGGGAACTGACATCTTTGGGTTGTAATAAAGAAACAGCCTGGCAATAGTTCTGTAGAAAAAGACAATTTTAAGGATAAAAAACGTATTGTGACTTTCCTGGGTGTAAAGTAAAGAAGACAGATGTAGTCGAGATAAAGAAACACTTTTATTTCCGTAAACAGTAACTTTGTATACTCGTTGCAACAGCAAGAAAGTCTTTTCCGATTCTCCAACAGCACGGCTCCGAATTCGTAACACAAAGAACTGTCCCTTCTCCGTCGGCACGACTCCTCAACGCTTCACATCGTCTGTCCTCTCCGTCGGCACGACTACTCAACGCTTCACATACGTCTGACTGCCTCTTCTGTCGCACTTTACCGCTATTTATATCTCCCAGGCACTATTCTGGAAAGTTCAGTTATTGCGGCGAAATACAAAGTAGAAGATTCCAGTAGCCTCTATCCTTTTCTCTCTTTCGGCAAGCGCCCCAACAATGCGGCCATTCTCTGTCTCTTTCCTTCGGCTCCTTTGCGGTAGTGCCGACAATAATGCGATGGGTGACACTGCTGTTGTCGGCAATTAGATGCGGCGGCGCGGTGACAGTATAATGTAAAACATATCTGATAAAGTGTAATAATAATGTACCAAATTGTTATACAATTTGGAAACAGGACAGTTAACCATTTTATAATTATTTAATTTATTGTAGTATGCAGATGATTATGTAAAATGTAAAAGGACTCAGATAATTTGTAAATAAATATCTTCTAAAACACTTAATTGCAATTCAGAACATCGGAACAAATCAACATAAATGTATTAATCACTCCACGAGCACCATAGGGCAGACCAATCCCCTTTTTTTCTTATCAACCTCCTTAATTCTGTCTATAGTTTATTCAAATCGGATTGTAGGGTAACAAGTAAACCCCTATTCCTTGTCAATGACAGTCACGTATACTCTTTTGATGGAGCTGGAGATAGAGGAAAAAAGTACTTCTTCATAGCACTCATATTTCTTTTTGACTCTAAGTGAATCAGCAATCGCCGTCCGTACTGTATGATATCTGTTGTTTCTAAGAAGTTCACCCTTACTGCAGAAGCCAACCGCATGTACGAGGACTTCAGTCTCGCTGCACACACGACAATATAATAGCTGAAATATCTTTTTTCTTTTAGCACATTTTCTCCACATTTTACAGTACATATCTGTTAAAAAGTATACGAAACATTAATTATTGTCAAAACCCTTATATCAGTATATGTAAAACATCAACACAAGAAGTCCCAAAATTCCATATCGAAATAATAATTAACAACTGAGAGAATGTTCTTTATATAAGGAAAATTTGATCTTACCGGAAATGAGCTCCAAAGTTGAAACATCTAGTCACATGAAGATGGTAATATTTATTTCCTGTGACCAGCCATCTGTTCTATTTACACCAACTGCCTTCACCAGTTGGATTTATTTTTTAATTTTATTGCTGTTTTACTCCTGTTTTTTATTAGCGCTGTTGATGTTAAGTGGGTTTCTTAGGTCGCATTTACTATATATTTTGTGTTATTGCAATATCATAATACCACTGCAGCCTCTTAATGAGATAAACTGTGCGTCTATGCATTCCACCAATTGTCTTTTCCTCAATAAGAGCTTTTCTCCTCAAAGAAATCTTCAGTTTCCTTGGTCGACAATTCATCCTCTTCTGGGCATTACCCACACCTTCTAGTTTTTCAATTCTAACATTTTCTTCATATGATTGTAGTGACGTAATGATTTAGTGCTTTAGTCTTAAGTAATCAGTTAGTTATTTTGACAAACTCAAAATTTTGGAAAATGTGGAGAGATTTTCTTGAAAATCTTCGCGTTGTATCCTTGTAGAAGGCTGAACTTAAATAATAAGCTTTGTTTTAAACACAGTTAAGATTTTTGAGTTGTTCACAGATAGTCATATGCATGAGCGCGCGCGCGCGCACACACACACACACACACACACACACACACACACACACACACACACACACACACACACACACACACTTTTTTCTAGAAATGTTTGTTTGGATTCAGAGTCACAAAACATGTATTTTTGGTGCAATGCCCTTATCCAATATTGCAGAAAAGTGGGCAGAGAAGGTCATGTGAATGTAAGGCATCTTAATTCTGCCTAGACTTTTTTTAAAATTAAGCAATAAATTATGCGGAAGCGATGCTCAAAATGTTTACTGTAAGCTAAGAGGAATAACATACATTCTTAGTCACTAATGTGCGGATGAAATGAAATCCTCGGGCCCTAAAGGTTTTAACTCGTGCAACTTGGTTGCGTAAGTGAGAGAGTTATGAAAAGTGTGCACAGAAGTACGTTGTGCGTTCACTGATTTATTGTGAATGGTACCTAGTAAAAGGAGCCATTATGTGTGTGTGATTCATGGTTGCAACAGAAAGTAGATGAGCCTAGGCGCCTGCCTGCGTAGCGCCCCAGGCCTCGAGCGAGAAGGAAGGTGCTAATGAAGTAAGGTTTATGCCCTGGCTACCGAAACCACCAATTAACATCTCTTGTGATGCACGTCTACCCATATAAGCAATATTAAACAATGGATGCCATTAATCGCTTCTTTGTGCACGGCTACGCCTGGCTGGGGAATTTTATTAGCAACAAATACCTAATAACTCTATACTGGTGATAATGAACTCTTTATCAAGAAACTTGAAAGAATTTACATACCTACTCCCAGCACCTAAATCTTACTACAAGTATCATCGCTTCGAATCTGTAATCAACGTTCCAGATATGTATATTCTTTAAGTCAACCTACTTCCTATTTTTACTTTCTCTACTGGTAAGTAGGTAGAAGTATTGTATTCCACCCAAAAATTCGATGTCGAGAATTCACCGGAAATATATCTTTTGAGGCCCCCTACATGCAAAAAAAAAAAAAAAAAAAAAAAAAAAATAAATAAATAAATAAATAAACATTTTTAGAAAAGGTCTGTGTGTATGTGTGTGGACAGCATAAATCAAAAACGAAAAGTCGATTAAAAACCAAAGCTGGTATTTAAGTTTAATGACTTTCAAGAATGCGACACGAAGATTTTGAAGAAAATAGCCCCACCCTAAACTACCCTTTACATGGAACATTTTTTGAAAATCTTGATTTTCTTGAAAATGGCTGTAACGATTTTGATTAAAATGTCATATGTTTAAGATATTTGTATGAAAAATGAGATGTCTATTTTGAATTTTCTGGCTATAGCCTATATAGTCCTGTTTACTCTGGATGACTTTTGAATAACTCGTGAACCTTAAGAGATAGACAAAATCTTACCATACAAAAAATGTAGGTCTTGCTAAAACACACACTTATTATTGAAATAAATTTTTTGTAGAGTGAACCATTTCAGAGATATTCCTTGTTGTGTCAGTTTCGGATGAAATGGAAGATTGCTGTTCATTTTTTTATATGTTAAGTGTGCAAAGAGAACGGGGTCTCAAACCTTTAAAAGATTTGACTATCGCTCAAACCCTACTGTATTTCTAATATTCCTCTTACACCTACAAGGACATAAGCAATAAGATAATTTGTACAAATGTTTATCCGAACTAACACGACGAAGATAGAGGAATAAGAGTTTATAAGAATAGTTAGTACAAGAGTAGAGAAAGTTATGTGAGTGCAAGACATCAGATTTTATTTTTCCTACCACATACGAGTCTTTATGGTAGGTATTGGAAGTATTTTATTCTACCCGGTAGGGCTTGCAGCCCCTAGGACTTACAAGCCAGTGCCTAGGGTCAGACGCCTGTCGGGGAGCACAGGAACCTATGGACCGGACAGAGTGAAGACTTACAAGCCGGTGGTGAGTCTAACACCAGGTAAGAAAGTGAGGAGTATGATTATGAAATGCTGGCGAAGTGGATGAATGGAAAGGTGATGATGGAGCCGTTTGTGGAATGAGCGGCAGAGAACCCGAAGAAAACCCTCCCAGACGCCGCTTAGTCCACCACGAATATCACATACGGGTCCCTGGAATCGAACCCGGACCGTCTAGGTGGTAGGCGAATAGTCTAACCGCTCGGCCACGGCGCCGCCGAAAAGAGCTTTCGATAGGGTAAAATTAAAAGACGTAACCTTGCAAGAAAAAGGCGTACCCATGGAACCTATTAGATCAATAATAGAGATCGACACGAGAATAAAAGTAAAGAAACAGAAGATTAACAAATGGTCAGGAAATTAGGTCCATTCCTTTTTAACCTTATAATGGATAACTTAATTGAAGATCTGTCGAAAGAGTGGGAATACAAGATGGGATACGCACGATTTTTTACAATGTGCTACGCAGATGATGATTTCCTCATATCAGAAACAGAAGATGGATTGGAAAGATTATTATACCAATTCAATATAAAGGCAAAAAGTATGTAATATGGAAATAAACACACAAAAACTAAATGTAAAACAGTATCGAAAGAACCACTGAAATGCAAATTAGAAGTGGAAAGAAAAATTATTGAACAGTTTTCAGAATTTAATTATTTAATCACCAAAAATTTAAATCGTGAAGTAAAACCACAGGCCCAAAAAGCAGCGCATATATCACGATGCATAAAAGATATACTTTGTCGAAATAAGTACTTATATGGTAGTAGAGAGTAAAGTTTGCAGGTATAAACAATAGTTAGACCAATCTTAACTTATGCAGCAGAAACAGTTGAAAGAAAACAATTGTTAAATACGTGCGAATTGAAAATATTAAGAACAATTCAAGGAAGAACTTTATTATATAAAATAAACAATACAGAAATCAGGGAATGTTTTCAAGTTTAGGATATAACAAAATGTATTAATGAGCGACGGAAATATTGGAAAGAAAACCTTAACATGATGGGAAAGAACCGTTTAGTAAAAAGGGCCAAAGAAGGCAGACCTTTAGACAGGATTTTGGCTAGTGTTATGTTTATTGTAAAGTGAAGGCTACCGTTGTTGGGTAATTTCAGACTCATCAACATCATCTTAATTGACGTAAATCGTTATCACAAAAGGCTCGCTCTTATCCCGTGTTGTTACTTAACATGCCCACAACACAGCGCAACAGGAAGTCGGTTCCTCTGCGCGGTTCTTAATATCTGTCATTTGCCACAGATTAACAGTTACGTCTGCTTTTCAAATGTCATTGACATTTCTAACGTAGTAATGCGTCAGATGACCAAGAAACAAGGTTACGTGGCCTGGGAAACGATGCGAGTCTTTAAGGATAGCTACGCAAGAATGAAATTACATGAAAATACAGAAAAAAAATGTAAATGTTGATTTAATCCTATAAGATAATAAACATTTTTCTCAATATGAAAAAATGCATAATTTGCCTCCGGAAGTCATTTTTTACTTTCTCCGCCACGTAAAGCCGGGGAAGTAGTGCTTTTGAGCCATAATTTCGATGTGCAGATTTCACCGGAAATATATGTTTTGAGGCCCCCTGAATAGAAAAAGGTCCGTCGTGTGTGTGTGTGTGTGTGTGTGTGTGTGTGTGAGAGAGGGGGGGTAGGTGTCTGTCCGTGAGCACTCAAAAACGAAAACTTGGCCATAAACCAAAATTGGTATATAACTTTAATAATTTACAAGCATGTGACACGAACATTTTGCAGAAAAATCACCCATCCTAAACAATTCCTTACATGGAAAATGTTTAGAAAATTTTGATTTTTCCTAAAATGACTGTTACGATTTTAGCAAAAATGTCATATGTTTAACATATTTTATGGCAAATGAAATATATATTTTGAGTTTTCTCATTATAGCCCATGTAGTCCTGTTTACTTTAGATGACTTTTGCATAATTAACAAACCGTAACAGACAGACCAAATTTGACTATACAAAACATGTAGATCTTTTAAAACACGCAATTAATGTCCAAATAAACTTTTTTGTAGAGTGGACCGTTTCAGAAATCTTCATTGTTATTTGTGTGAGTTTTTGCAATACTTATACTTTTATTAAATGGAAGGTCGTTAGCCATTTTTTATGTCTTGGCCATGCAAAGAGAACAGATTTTCACAGCCATCATATAGTGATAAGCTTTAAAAAATTTGACTATGGCTCAAAGCCTACTGTATTCCTATATTACCCTTTAAACATGTCGCATTTTAATCAAAATCGTTAAGATTCAGTTTTGAGGATATCTAAATTTTCGATAAATATTGAATGTAAAGGATGACTTATTGGGTGGGTGATTTTCTTGAAAACCTTGTCGCATCATTGGAAGGTGCTGAACTTGAATACTAGGTTTAATTGACTTTTCGATTTTGAGTTAACACACATTCACACACACCCACACACACATATTTGTTCTAGAAATGTTTTTTGGGGATTTAGGTAATCTCAAAACATGTATTTCCTGTGAAATCTTGGTATCGAGGTTTTGGTGAAATGTAATACTTGTATTTACTATCCGTGGTAGAGAAAGTAATAAGAATGAGTGGAGAAAGTGTTGTGAGGATGTTTGTCACTTGCAAGGGGGTGAAGCACAAAGACTTATTTTAATTCTGGCTCCTCGGAGCTGTGTGTCGAGCGAGGTAGTTAACCCAAGAGTGCAGTGTGAGATAATTCCTACAGAAGAATCTGCAGTCTAGCTAGCTGGTAGCGAGAATCTCTCAACCGTGGAGAGTGGAAGGCCATCCAGGCGGATTCCTCCGTACACCTACCCTCCACGTTGCCACGGTTACGCTTGCTCGTCTTGCGATTGCGATTAGTCGATAGACAGATAGCTCATACCTACCTACTGCCAGATATGTCCCTTCAAACGACAACCCACCTAGACAAGACTTCAGTCCATTTACATATACGTCACAGGTGCTTTATGGAAGCCATGACGCCACCATCACCATCACCATCACCACCACCACCATCATCATCATCCTTACAGCACAGACTTGCAGAGGTCCTAGCGGACGACAAAACGGCGGTTGATAGTTTTTAATTTTTTAGCGGAGTGCAATATCAATTTGAGGATTTAAAATTTTAGTTATCTGTTTATGCTTTTGGACATATTTATTACCTTGTTTCATATCTGGCTATTGCAACTGTTTTTTACCTTTTGGGTATATTTTTCTTGTTGCTAGTATTTTATTTTTTAGTAAAATTTATATCTGGCTATTGCCATGAATCTTTTAAGGGCGCTGATGACCTCGAAGTTGTCTCCATCAATCAGTATCATCTCTCCATCTCTTCCTATGTATGTCCATTAATATTAAAATGCTTACTAAAAGTTACTAATATCGTATATATAGAGATTAAATAACATTGGGAGCAATGGACACCGTTGTTTAACTGTTTGATTTATCTTTAATGTGCAGTTACTAATCTTATTCATAACATTAACTTTTATAGTACTTCCTATACACATGGACGCCATATATTTACGATAACCTGAGGTAGATTGAGAAAACACACACATCATATTAGTTTTTGCCCACGAAAAAAAATCGACACTGAAGACAGCTCTCCTCCATTTTTCGTCTCTGCAAAAAAATCTTTTATTTTAATAACATTGTCCATCATCTCGATCTGTTTACTCCCAGTAATTTTCCATGTCCTCTTAGCTGACACCTTCCAAAACCCTGCCAATTTATTTTCCTCTTGCTGATCATGGTTATTACTTCGCCCCCTTCTTTAACACATGCAATAGTTATTTTCTTTCTCTTCATTCACTCCCTATTTTCTTCTCCAGTGTTTACAGGTTACTTTCCTCGTTCGTTAATTATAGCGGAACATGTTTGCTACGCGGAATACTGCGACTGCTTTATGATGCTTTCTATACCTGTATCAGATCTGCTACATTTAGAGTAGATATTACATTTTTCTGTAACATACCCAGAGTGCGGTGCACCTCGTGTGTGTGTGTGTGTGTGTGTGTGTGTGTGTGTGTGTGTGCGCGCGCGTGTGTGTGTGCACATTTTATTTCTTATGTCAATGTGTTAACATACAATATTTTAATCAAAATCCCTGGAGCTCTTTTTGATGAAATAGAAATTAACGAAATTTTATTTCTCTGAAGATAGTTGGATGGGAGGACATGTCTAGAAAATCTTCGGTTCTCATCTTTAGGAACACTGGGCTTAAATACAAATTTTTATATCTGTTTGACGTTTAATTTGTGAGTAATACCGTTCACAGACGCGAGGGCTGACTTCTTCCCAAAGCATGTTTTTGGCAAAATCTTAATTTAGAACATTTGGTTGAAATACAATTCTTTCTCTATTTATTATAAGTAGGTGCTTGAGAAAGTATATATACCTAAGTAAAATGCATGAACATTTCGATTTCCAATTTAACTACCATGCGTTCGCTTTATAGCGGGGCCACATGTGCAGTGATCTCGGTATTTTCCCGCTACGTGCTAGTGTAAATAAGCCTTTTAATGCGTAAGGGATCCACCAGAGCCAAGGCCCTTCCTCCTCCTAAAACCAGGGAAGGCGGCATCCAAGTACCCTCCTTCTGTGGATGTTTCTGTTAGGACCGATACCTTGTTTCCAAAGAGCCCTGGCCCCCTGCTGTTACACAAGGCACGGAAGTAGATAGACACTTAGGCGCATTAACCCATCCGGGAAGACTACCTATAACCTAGGTGGGGCCGCCGGCTAGTAGCTCCGCAGGCTAGTACACGAGACCTTGAGGTTCTTCCCAATCCCGCCTTGACCAGCCAGGACGAGAGTATAACGTCAGAAGTACCAGCGATCACACTACAGCAGCTGAGGGAGTCGGACCCCCCCCCCCCCCCCAAGGGAGTGAATAATCCTTGAGGCTATGTTTATCAGCTTCTTATGCTGGTGCACAGTCATTTTCCCATTCAGTTCGAGCTGTAAAGAATAAAGTTGGTTCTTATGCACCGCGAAGTTGAAAGTTTATTCAAGACAACTGTGTTGTGCATGAATTGCTTTAGAGTAATATTATTGTTGCCATTATTGTTTTGTTATTGATCCACTAAAATGACTACTGGCAAATTCACGCTTGAACAAGGAATTGCGCAGGGAAAAGCGTAAACATTAAGTTTATAGGGACAATCTCCACACCATAGACCAGTTTAAGGACAATATAAGAACAGTCCAACTCTGGTTGTAAGGATAGGTCCTGAGTTGGAATCTCGGTTATGGTGAGCTACCTAGATAAGGCTTTTTTCTGGAGTTTTCCTTTTCCTGAAAGATGCATGTCTGGTAGCTGTAAGCTCTATGGTTGCCGTGCCTCCTGACTGCTGTTTGTCTAAAAGAAAAGACATTTCTAGTGAAGAACTGAAGCAGTCAATATCGGCTGCCATTCCCTACTAATGCACTTGCTAATGCTGCTTATAGCAAAGAACAAAGACCATTGCTTATTGAACACGCTGGTGGTCATATTTAATTTTTCCTTGTTTTAATAAAATCCGTTTCGTTAAGAACAAATTGGTGTTTTTATTTTATTAGAATCTGAAAATTTAACAATTTTTTTTACCATTTTGAACTGGGAACTTACTTAAGAATATTCTTACATATTCAAGAATAGAAATTATGAAAATTTTGTAGGAAGAGGTTATACGCGTAAATGGAGTCTAAAAATTTAAAATCAGGCATACTGAAAGTGAAACCGAAAATTCAAACTGCAATGGATATACATCTCTACCAACTTTAACCTCACTTTTTTATTTTCTCTGCTAGATATAGAAAGTAGGGAAGGTATTGTAGCTACATAAAATTTCATCTCGGTATTTCACCGGAAATATGTTTTGAGGCCCCCTGAATAAAAATAAAAAAGGAGGCTAAAAATAAAAGTTGGAAGGATACGACACGAAGGTTTTGAAGAAAATTACACTTTACATGAAAAATGTTTTGAAAGTTTTGACTTTCTCAAAAATGACTCTATTTTGATTAAATAGCCATATGTTTAAAATATTTTATGACAAAATGTATAGCTATAGCCCATATAGTATGTTTATTCTTAATGAACTTTGCATAACTGTTAAACCGTAACAGATAGACCAAATCTTACTATAAAAAAATACACATCTTAAAAAAACACATGTATCAACTTTTTTATTTCTTGGCCATTCAAAGGGATCGGAATTTCAAAGCTTTCATATAGAGACCAACTTCTAAAGATTTGACCACTGCTAAAAGCCTAATGTATTCCCATATTCCCCTTGCACCTGCAAGAAAATTAGCAATAAGATAATTTGTGCAAATGTTTATCTCGACAAGGATGCAGCCTATCTCCAAAACTATTTAAGATACGAGTATATCTGTGCTCATTGAACTATGCAGATAATCAAGTATTACTTGCACAAGACCATGATGACGTGGAATATATGGCAAGAAAATTAAAAGAGTAATATGATAGAATGGCAATAAAAACAAAAGAAAACCAAATATTGAATTATTGGTAAGGAGAAAGAACCATTGAAACTACACAATGGAGAAATAATAAAGCCAAGCACAGAATGTACGTAACTAAGAACAAAAATAAATCACATGATACAAGCAATGCACAAATTGAGCAGAATTTTCGTGAGAAAGAAAGCAATTAATACTCTAAGTTCAACTTGGTGGAATAAACATATAACAAAAAACAGAAAATTACAAATACATAAGATAGTAATTTAAAGTATATTTGACTATGGTGCAGAAGTATGGCAAATCTATAACAGGAATCAAAACTTTAGCTATAGAAATGGGTGTTTTAAGAAGTTCAACAGAAAATCAAGCACAAAATAAAGAATAGACAGATAAGAGACATTATGAAAGTAGAGGAGGGATCAGATATCTTAGATATAATAGAAACAAAACGACTAGAATGGTATGGACAGGTATAAAGAATGAAGGAGGATCGACTTCTACGTCAAATTATGGAATTGACCCCATCAGAAAGAAGCAAAAGAGGCCGACTAGCAACGACATGGATAGAAGGGGTACAAAAGACCATGACTTCAAGAAATTTGGATCCTGAACAGTGGAGGAATGGCGTTTGGTTTCCGGAAGACAGCGTCAGCAATGAAGAACACTGGTTTAAGAAGTTTATCTCGACTAATATGAAGAAGATAGCGGAATGACAATTTGTAAGAATATTTAGTATAAGAGTACAGAAAGTTATGTGAGTGCAATACATGAGATTCTTTTGAGAATTTAAACGTTAAACAGTTGATTGCATAAATATCTCAAACATATGACATTTTAGTTAAAATCGTTAGAGCCATTTTCAAGAAAATCAAAGTTTTCGAAAAATGTTCCATGTAAAGGGTAGTTTAGGGTGGGGTTATTTTCTTCAAAATCTTCGTGTCGCATCCTTGAAAGACATTAAACTTAAATACCAACTTTGGTTTTTAACCGACTTTTTGTTTTTGAGTTATGTTGTCCACAGACACACACACAGACCTTTTTCTAAAAAATTTTTTTTTAAATTCAGGGGGCCTCAAAACAAATATCAAATCTCGACATCCAATTTTTGGGTGGAATACAATACTTCCCCTACTTACCAGTACAGAAAGTAAAAAGTATTTTTGCTGGCAATAAGGCTAAGGCTTCAACAAAAGAGACAGAGAGACGGGGGGTGGGGGGATAGTGTATTATTTAACCTTTAACTCCGTGTTAAGCATAATTTGCACTGACTTGCTTATGTTTGCGGTAAAGGCGATAAAATAAGGTGTCTGTGCACTTCTGACAGTATGCAGGTGTACGTAGGTTCATGAATTATTCCCTCGTGCTTTCAGTTTTGTTTCTCTCCCATAGCAGTATGTACCGTAATTCAAATCTATGCTTAGGGATGTACAATAACGCAGTTGGATGTACGCTCCCTTAATGCAGAATAACCAACTTATCATTCATTACAGGCAGAGGTTTTACGTTTTTCACTTGCGACGACGACTTGTTTCATGTGGTGAAAGGCAAGGAAAACTCTTCTGCTAAGAAGAATGTATGGGCTAGTAAAAGTAGCAACAACAGATGCAGTCTTGCCATAAACTGGCAGTCGAATAAATATAAATGTCACGTGGTTAGCTTTCTTTTCTACTTGCTCAGGTTTTGCCGCAAGGGAGGTGAGCACAGAGGATGAACGTGACGCAATAATTATGTTAATGCAAACGCGACTGTTTCTTGACAAGATACCCAAGTTATTTACAGCTATTGTGGTCACAATAAACGAGCATCAGTTAGCTAGGCCAGCAATGAAGAATTCCGCTAGATACATTTCATTATATAATAAATAAGGCTATTGCAAACTTTTCTCCAAGGATTATTTTGTTTAGCGGTTATAGTGTCAAAGACAAAAACATCGTATAGTTGGGAAGTTTACAAAAACCATGCCTTAAAATCCAGAAGCCTTCAAAAGTAAATACCTATAGCTGCACAAATACCTACATAACCATTAATTTTCAATGTCGTCTGCAAGGAGAGCATAATGGCAGCAATTATGAAACGAGCTTTAGCAAGTATCATAATATTCATACGAGTATTTTAATTGCTACTCTACTGAGTTTCATATCACTATTTATGATCGACACGTGATATATTTATAAAATGTTTTTAGTACTCTTCACTGCACATTATTGTCACCAGTGTCTGACATTTTAACTATTTGTTACTCGATTCTATTGTACACAGAGAATCGATACTAGCGCCTTCAACTTTTATTATGTTGGTCTTTATGTGTTCTGTGACACAATGATACATAGAGTATATATGCTTTAACCTTTAAAGGAGTAGACTTTCAAAAAACGACAACACAAACTGGATTTATGACACTGTTATTTACAATATTAACCCCAATTCTTAACTAAATAGAGTAGAATGTGAGCTTAGGCTTTCACGGACCTTGAAACAGTTATGTAACAAACAAAAACATATTTTATAAGAATTGTATTTACGCATGCGCTTAACAAACTATTAATGACAAATGAAGCCTACATATGAAGCCTACTAGAACATAGGCGAAATTTTAGCGTTGGAGTGCAGAAGCGAGAACGGAACGTGCCCTGAACTTCTCTCTTATATATCTTATATATCCCAGGATATATCAAGGTGCTCTAAGTTATTCTAAGATGTTGCCTCTTGACAGTAATTTCGATGTCTATTGTAAACACTAGTAATATGTTTAAAACTATTTGGAAGGTCCACTCAATGTGGGAAAGCAATCACATATAGTGGAGTGATTTTCAAATTATCGATAATCTTAGAGTGGCCAGAGATTTACTCAGAAAATTTCAAGATTACTAGGGACATAATAGCATCGCTGCAGAAATATAACGAAATAATTCAACAAGTAAAATAAACCATTATCTCAATTGCTTACAAAAATAAGTTCATTGAGAAACAGCAACTGTATTTTGAAAAATGACACTAAAACTTTGATTAAAAAGGCATTATATTTAAGACATTGAGTGTATGACTAGTAGAATAATAGGTATATATTGATATTTCCTTAATATCCTTGACGTCCTCTCGGTGTTGCATAACATCAGTCTTGAGCAGTAGAGGAAAAACCTCACCACACAAAAAATGTGTTAGAAGACATAACTTATGTCAATTTAAAATGTTTGTGACCTTAACCATTTCCGGGATATTCGTTGTTACTGTTGGTTTGAGTTGCATAACATTTTGTGATATCTTCTTTGAAGTGCAAATTACCTTCATTTGTTCATGCAAAGAGTGGCATTTCAAAGCTGTGACTCGCGTTTTCACAAATGTAATGCATTACACTCACATGACTTTTTCTACTCTCTTACTAACTAATCTTAAACATTCTTATCCCTCTATCTTCTTCATGTTAGTCGAGATAAATAATTGCAGATATTATCTTATTGCTAATTTTCTTATAGGTGCAAGGGGAATATGGGAATACGGTAGGCTTTGAGCGATAGTATCCTTTAAAGCTTTGAAATTACATGAACAACGTTGTTGCATTTCGCTAAAGTTCTGTTTTCCGAAACTCATACACATAACAAGGAATATCTCTGAAATGGTTCACCCTACAAGAAAATTTATTGAGACATAAATTGTGTATTTTAGTAAGATCTACATTTTTGTATAGTATAATTTGGTCTATCTCTAACGGTTTAGCAGTTATGCAAAAGTCGTCCAGAGTAAATACGACTACAGGGACCATAGCCAGAAAATTCAAGGTATACATTTCATTTTTCATCAAAATATCTCAAACATATGACATTTTAATCAAAATCGTTAGAGCCATTTTCAAGAAAATAAAAATTTTCGAAAAATCTTCCATGTAAAGGGTAGTGTATTTTCTTCAAAATCTTCGTGTCGCATCCTTGAAAGACATTAAACTTAAATACCAAGTTTGGCTTTTAACCGACTTTTCGTTTTTGAGTTATGCTGTCCAGAGACTGACAAGACACACAGACACACACGGACCCTTTTCTAAAAATTCTTTTTTTGGATTCAGGGGGCCTCAAAACATATATTTCCGGTGAAATCTCGACATCGAATTTTTGGGTGGAATACAATACTTCCCCTACTTACCAGTAGAGAAAGTGAAAATGAACGATGTTGCATTTCGGTAAAGTTCTAAGTTTTCCGAAACTCACACACATAACAAGGAATATCTCCGAAATGGTTCAAACTACAAGAAAATTTATTTGGACATAAATTGTCTATTTTAGTAAGATCTACATTTTTATAGCATGATTTGGTCTATCTCTAACGGTTCACCAGTTATGCAAAAGTCGTCCAAAGTAAATAAGAAAATTCAAAATATATATTTTATTTATCATAAAAATATCTCAAACATGACATTTTAATCAAAATCGTTGGAGGAATTTTCAATAAAATCAAAATTTTCTAAAAAGTTTCCATGTAAAGGGTAGTTTAGGTTGGGGCTATTTTCTTCAATATCTTCGTGTCGCATCCTTGAAAGACATTCAACTTAAATACCAACTTTGGTTTTTAGCCGACTTTTCGTTTTTGAGTTATGCTGTCCACAGAAACACAGACACACACACACACACCTTTTTCATGCTTTCTTGGATTCCGGGGGCCTCAAAACATATATTTCCGGTGAAAACTGGACATCGAATTTTTGGGTGGAATCAATACTTCCCAGAGAAAGTAAAAAATCTAGATGAGAAACCATTCCTGTATTCACCTACGAACCAAGGAAAATCACTAACAGTGGGAGAGAATCGAACATGCGACCCCCAGAATGTGATCCTCACACTTTCATTCTACATGGTTTCCAGAAGAAGTCCTGGAATGAAGTGATGTTTAAGTGAATGTAGAAACAAAGCGAAACCTTGAAGACCAGTCGACAGCTAGGCAAGTAGGTACATCCCAGTGTTGATAGACCGGTTGTAGTGTACTTCGCCAATAATAACACTAGCAATTCTTACGAAAGCAAACCACATTACAGTCAGTGCTGAGAAATAGTTTTCATTATACCCCCGACTGAGACAGTTCACATACTTCACATACGATGACCATGCCCATTTTTTCTCCAGCCGCACCTTCTTTAAGAGTAGACGCAGATGACATTTATAAACATTAAATTTGTGAACACATGTTTCCGAAATTTCTATGAAGTGCACACATTATGTTTACCTTTATTACTCATTTACAGGGATATTTATAAAAAATGTAATGTGTTGCACTCACATGACTTTCTCTACTCTTGTACTAACCATTCTTACAAACTCTTATTACTATACCTTCTTTGTATTAGTTGAGATAAATATTTGTACAAATTATCTTATTGCTTATTTCAGACATAAATTGTGTGTTTTAGTGAGATCTACATTTTTTGAACTGTAAGATTTTGTGTGTCTCTTACGGTTTACGGGTTATTCAAAAGTCACCCAAAGTAAACAGGACTATAGCCAGAAAATTCAAAATATACATTTCATTTGTCATAAAAATATTTTAAACATATGTCATTTTAATCAAAATTGTTAGAGCCATTTTCAAGAAAATCAAAACTTTTGAAAAATTTTCCAACTAAAAAGTAGTGTAGGGTGGGGCTATTTTCTTCAAAATCTTTGCTTTCTAACCGACTTTTCGTTTTTGAGTTATGCTGTCCACACTGACACACAGAGACGCGCGCGCGCGCGCGCACACACACACACACACACACACACACACACATACACACATACACACGGACCTTTTTCTAAAAATGCTATAATAGATTTATTAGTAGGCTGAAACCTTATATAAGGACACTATTCTGTGTGAATTTTCGCTCTCTGAAAAACTAAAACAAATTTTAACTTAGTAGAATAGGTGCTTCCTCGCTGTGATTTTGAGGTTAACTTGCCCCTCTATCTGAAGTCACACTAATGTATGAAAAATACTCAGAAATAGTAAAGTTAATGCTGCAAACTATATAAATTATTTTTATGAATTTGCCATATTTTCCGCAAATAAGGGTTCCATGTATGATATATGAAAGCTATCTCAGATAGTGATATCCTGATTTCAGATTTGAATTTAGCAATGTGAATTCCTCTAGAATTACATATTTTCATCCCAGAAATAGGACCTTTGTAGAACAGTATTATTGATCCTTTAATAAATTATCTTAATGTAAACTAAAAAGATACACAGAATGAAAAAATTAAGATGCCACTAATACAAATGTATATTTTGAATCTAGCAATTATCACACATGTTCTTAATTTACATTATAGTTTATGAGAAAAAATATAAACGTACAAGAACAGTATTTTTCACTGGTATTAAGTAGATATTCTAATTAATTTTCCTTTAATAATAGCAGATGAAAACTAACCACTCCTAAAATTTGTATTTTTGGTGTTTCTCTGTGAAATTTTAAGGAATTTGAACAAAAGTTGAAATATTGAGGGCATAAAAAGGTATAAAAATAGAAATCGAAGAAAAGGGTTCAGAAATTCTAAATGACTATTAAATCTGGTGCGCAGACACATTTAAAAACTCTGGGAGATTATTTCTAATTATCAGACATTAGACAGAAAACAATGACGAAACCAGATGCAATCGTTCATTGTAATAGAAATTTAAAAAAATGTTTTAGTTGTTTTTCTTTCTTTAATTTCTTCTTTTTTGTGCTTTCTCTGTCCTACATTCAAAAAATTCGTACCGTCGAAATTAAAAAGCAGATTTTCAAGAAAACCTCTTCACTCCAGACTGCCCTTCCAAAATTTTGACTTTTTCAAAAAATGGATCTAACAATTTTGATTCAAATACCACATGTTTAAGACATTTTCATGACAAAATGTACAGGTTGATTTTTCTGGAAATGTCCTCATAAATCTCTTCTTCATTTTGCATAACTGATAAACTATAGGGAATAAACAAAATTGTAGTGCACAAACAATATAGATCTCTCTTGAAGCATACAATTTATGTAAGATACAATTTCATATGGAGACACCCTTCCGAGATATTCTTTATTTTTGGTTTCTATTTTCAAATACTTGCACTTTTGTCAAAGTGGAAGAATTAATTCGATATTTTATATCCTGGCTGTTATATTTTAGGTAAAAGGAATGCCTTTGGGACCGCTGCCCACTCAGTATCACGAGAAAAGTTAGAAGCCGCGGTAGGCAGCGGTTTTCACTTCCTGAAACAACGTTGGCCTCATCACCTCTCATTATCGGTCCGATTGCCCATTTGTTTCAGAGTAATGCCTTAAAATGCAACCTGCTACACCATGTCGAACATAGTTAAAAATACACTTAAAATTTGATATCAGAGTTTTTAAAGTCTTTTAAAATAGATGTAAAGGAATTCAAGTATCTTTAAAAATACTCAATATATTAAGAGTAAACATGGATATAGCATAGAAAGTTGCTGTCATTTTGGATAATTAAATCATGCATGTAAATTAATTTTACGAAATTATTTCGTCTGACGTGATTAAAGTGTTATTTTTAAATATTTCAATGGCAGCTTTATATGATTGATTCTAGTAGAGGAACTGATTATAGAATATCAGTAATTTTTATACCCCGTATGCCCAAACAATAACATCTGAAGAATAATGGACATGAGGTGTAATGTAAACAGCCGTATTCCAGAAAAAGCAATAAACTATAACAATTTTAATGCATGGAAGATTTCACATTTCAGTCTATTTGCGGGGGGGGGGGGGGGGGGTTAAACACATAAGAATATTAAAATTCAATTTATTCTATAATAATGTTGATGATATCTGTGATAAATAATCCAGCAAAAGTGATACACATTCTTAGAAAACAGGAATTTCAGTATCGAACATAGTTAAAAATCAATCTTAATTCGCTTTCTCATTCATATTTCCAGAATTTAGATAGAATAAGGAATAAAATTGTCTACACAAAACATATACAAGCAGTCGAGTCTATCCTTGCAGCTCTGTGCGGCAACTGGCATGGCAATATAATATATTACATTTCTCAGAAACCTGTTTAAGTTACATATAAACTTTTCAAAATATTTGCCGTAAGAAAACACAATAAAATAATATACTTAGCACCACAAACAAATCTGTAAGAATTGAAAAACTGCAACTCTCACGAGTGCAATGCGTCAGTTCAGGTTGTATATAACAGTGAGAAGTGGATGCAGCAAGAGGGGAGGTCCGAAGCTACAGGGTAACTACATACTCGTACCTACCGAGCGTATGCTCAGCCTGTTCTCGACAATAGTCGAAGCTATCTCTCCTGTGGGGCGCTTCTCCCCAGGTAGTGTCAACCCGCCTTCGGGCAACACTGGGCCACGGTGTATAAGGTGGCACCAACCCATGTAGCGACCATGACTTCCCTTTTGTTTAATTTTTATTTACCTTTTTATTTGAGAAATCTGGTTGTAAGATGAAAAATCAGTGTTTCTGTTACGGATATATAAACATACATTTTGTTGAAACTTCTTTTAAATCTGGAGACCGGTTAAAGCTTCACCATTAATATGCAGAAAGACATAAGCCTTTTCTTGTTTTCTCAACTGATACATGGGTCGGAAAAATTTTCAATTTAGTGAATTATCTTTTTCCCTCTAAACAGATAGAGAAAACAGGCTTTCGATGCCGAAATTTCACCTAAATTTGAGACCTGCTGAATCCAGAGAAAAAAAAATTTTTAGAAAAATCTTCCTGTATTGGTGTATGTGTATGTGTATGTGTATGTGTATGTGTATGTGTGTGTGTGTGTGTGTGTGTGTGTGTGTGTGTGTGTGTGTGTGTGTGTGTGTGTTCGCGCGTGCGCGTGTGTATGTGTGTGAACACGAAGGTTAAAACCAAATAGAAAAACTATGAAACCTGAGGTTTAAATTTATTGTTTTCAAGGATGCCACGCGAAGGTTATGACGGAAAGCTCCCCAAATCTAAACTACCCTTTGCATACAAAACTGTTAATCTTTATTTTTTTCAAACGATTTTTATCAAAATACAACTGTTTGAGTTATATTTATGAAACAATTATATGCATATATATAGTCTTGAATTTTTTTGTGAAACAGCCTCTGAAGTGCTCTTTATTCTAAAATACTCGTATATTTGTATAATTGGTAAACCAAGAGATAGACAAAATCTTCCTACATAAAATATCTAAATCTCATAAAGGTCACATTTGTGTCAAATAAATGTTTTGTTGCGTTAACCATTTCCGATGTATTCTTTGATATTTGTTTGAATTTTCAAATAATTTATACCTTTCTGCACTGCAAATCACTACTGAATTATCCGGAAACGTTTTTGGAAAAAGTCAGCGCATGTGTGTGTGTGTGTGTGTGTGTGTGTGTGTGTGTGTGTGTGTGTGTGTGTGTGTGAACAGTAAAGCTCAAAAATAAAGGTCGGTTAAAAACCAAAGTTGGTATTTAAGCTTAATATCTTTCAAGGATTTGACAAGAAGATTTTGAAGAAAATTTCTCCTCTCTACACTACTCTTCACCAGGAAAATTTTTCGAAAATTTTGGTTTTCTCGAAAATGGCTCTAACGATTTTGATTAAATGCCATAAGTTTGATATATTTTTATGGAAAATGAAATATATATTTTGAATTTTCTGGCTATAGCTCATATCCTCCTGTTTACTCTTGACTTTTGAATCGTAAGAGATAGACCAAATCTTCCTACACAAAAATGTAGATTTGGTAAAACACGCAAGTTAGGTTCAAATGCATTTTTTGTGGAGTGAACCACTTCGGAGGTATTCCTTGTTATTTGTCAGAATTTTGCAATACTTATAAACATACTTAAATGGGAGGTCATCCAAAAAGAACGAAATTTCAGTCATCATACAGCGACCACTCTTAAAATATTTGACTGTCGCTTAAAGCCTACTCTTTTCCCCTTGGGCCTACAACAAAATTAGCAATAAGATTAACATGATGTAGGTAGAGAAATGAGTGTAAGAATAGTTTGTGCAAAAGTAGAAAAAGTCATGTGAGTGCAATATGTCAGGTGTTCTTTTTTTTTTTTTTTTTTTTAATTGTTTCCTCTATTTTACAGTTAAATTCCTTTAAGCGTCATGGAGTCCGCGTTAGCGTAACCTGAAGGGCAGTTCTAAAATACATTTGTTTAGAATTATTCAGCTCTAAACTGTTTAGTATAAAACCCTGCAGCAATAAACATCACCTTTACAAGTGGCTTTTTTAGCTGAATTCCTTTGAAAGATTTGTTTAGTTCCAAACAGGAGAGGCTTCCTGATAGGTCCTTCACCCGTGTTACTGCACGAGCGAGAAGAAATCTTCTCTGCAGGTGTTTCGCAAGATATGTCTTCGGTTCGATAGGTTAATTTATGAGCCTCCGTTTATGTTGCTAGGCATTCTAAAACACTCAACTCCTGTGAGGTTGTCAGCTAAAATAAGCTTTAAGACTGGTACAAAAATGATAAATGTCAAAAGAAGCCTTATTCAATTTTGTCATTAATTGGATGGGCTGATCATTTTTAAAATTCCAGAAATATATTACATAAGCTAATGGAACGCGTGGAAAAATAAAAACATGGCAAAAAAGTAACACTTTTTTGAGCTTTGGTTTCAAAACTCTATTGTGTTATTTTCTAGCCAAACATATATTATTTTTCCCCAGCTATCAATTTAAAGAGCCTTTATCCACAACTAAAATATTTGGTTTAGCACTTAATTTAGTGTTTTAGATAAAACTTTCAGTTTTCAGCAATCTCTAAATCAGTATAATGATAAATGTGCAGGGAATGTCATCTGCTATAGATATAATTGTATTCAGTTTTTCTCATCTGCATGTAAAGAACGGAATTTGTAGTCTTGGAAAAAGTGTGGAATTTCAAAGAGCGCATAGGCCACCCGGTAACGGTAACTACAACGACAACAACGGAAAGCTACACAGAACTCAATATTTTGCTTCACAAAAGCCCTAGAGGATACGCTAACCATCAGTTTATCAATCGAAATTTGTGGTCGATATTCCGCATTAAGAATTCACTTATTTCTAACATTTGTTTCCAGCCTGCGATTAGAGAGGGCTCTAGCGGTTTTATAATGGCAGGGCCAACTTGAATGATTTCTACAGTGAAAAGTCTAATATGCACAATATTAATCTAAAATGCCATGCGCGGTTGAGGGAACAGAAAGTTAAAACTTGACCAGGTCTTCTCTCCCGTTCCAGGGGCCCGGGAAAGCTTCCCTTCGGTTGTGAACGCTTCCATTTGGATACATATATTACAAGTTTCTCGTTCTGGTTATTGCCGTTGTTAGTGGTTATAAACTAGTTTTAAAACGTAATTATTATTTATTTATGCCAACAAGCTTAGGTACTGCTGGGGTTTTTTAAACACACAAGCCGTGTGTGGGAAATGTTTAAGAGGTTGAACCAGGAACTGAAAAATTTGGCTGGGGAATTTAATGTCGTACTGGCAAGTTGGCCATGGTAGCTTAATGGTTAGAGCAGCCGCTCGATAAGAGGAAGATCCGTGGTTCAAATCCCGGCTTTGGCATTGAATTTTTCAGTTCCTGATTCAACCTCTTAGTCTTAAAACTTTGATTATCTCTTATGTCTTTCGTACCTCAAACGTATATAATTTGTAATCGTCATTAATTTGAAGATTTTTCCCGGTCCCTTGAATTTTGAATTAAAGAAATGTAATAAAAAAAAAACCAGACGTGATTCGAATTTCATTTTCCTTAATTCGAATTTGTTGTTCAGATATGTCAGCCGAAAATTACTTTATGCACAGAAATTTAATATAACTTCGACCATGTATTTTTGCAAAAGAGGTAAGCGTTCCGGGTTTGTATTGTCGTGCGCCTTTAGTTGGCAACCCTTAGTAAACCACGTGTCCAGTACAGGACTTTAAACTTTTGCAGAAAAAAATCGCCGTCATTCGAGAAGTTGAAAGTGGTTTGAAAAAAAAAAATCTGAAATCGCAAAAGAATGCTTTGTCAACTTATATAAAGAATAATGAGAACATTTTAAGCAGCGCCTCGAGTGAAAATGGAAAGAGTGGGACAACCGAAAGTCCTAATGGATGTGCAACTGTGTTGCAAAATGCCAATTTCAGATGTAAATATTTCGATTTTTTTTTTTATCCCTTCAGCTTGAAATTTTCCAAGTTCCACAGTAGATTTGATCCATGTGGTAGAAAAATAAACTTTTATTAAAATAATTTGTAGATTAAGGCATGGGCGTGAAGTGTATGAGGTCTTTAGGGACATATTTTAATATTTTGTCAATACGGAAGCTAAGGTCAGTGTATATTTTACAGTGTTTACTAGTTCGGTCCCGAATTATGAAGCGAACAGTATTATTTCGGTCCGTATCTATAATCTATTGGTATCATTTTCTCTTTAGGCTTAGAACTGTCATGTTTTAGTAAGGTTAAGTCTTCTCCCCACGCTGTGACCTTTGTTCTTCCTGATTCTTGTTATCAATAACGCTTTACTGTAGGTGTATTTTTGTAATTGTGTTATAGAGGGATGTGTGAGGGAGGGAGGGAAGATAAGTAACGGTAAGAGAACACGTGAGCACATTAACCCCGTGGTGACCCCAGAACTCTCGATTGTGGACACTAACGTTAGGCAGTGTTACCCAACAGAAGACGGTGCTGTCGTGAGAACTTACCAACCCGCGACACAATTAACACCGAACAGGTTTTCCACCTGACACACACTGCACATTCCAATTTGTGGATGTCATAAAACTTCAACATGGGGAATTGCACTTTCTAGCTCCTTCCCTCCCTCCCGCCACTTCTAGAAGGCTCTAGGGTAGTCTCCCCCACATGTTTACATATTCCTCACCCAGTAAGTCGCTCTGTTTTCAACCATTGTTACAACCGATGGCGGGCGACATTTTGAACATTTTCAATAGACGTACAGGTGCATTTGGAATTTTGCTACCTCTACTATGTATAGTAAGTAGGGAAATTGTTGTATTCCTCCCAAAAATTCAATATCGAAATTTCGCCACCAAACAAAGCATTTTTAGAAGAAGGCCCATGAGCACGCGTGCGTGTGCCTGCCTGCCTGTGAACAGCACAATTCAAAAACGAAAATTCGGTTAAAAACCAAATTTGGCATTTAAGTTTAATATCTTTTAAGGATGCGACACGAAGATTTTGAAGAAAATTCCCCCAAGCTAAACTACCCTTTGGAAAATTTTGCGAAAATATTGATTTTTCAAAAATGGCTCTAACGATTTTGATTAAAATACCATGTGTTTAAAATATTCATATGGCAAATAAATGTATATTTTGAATTTTCTGGCCATAGCCGACGTAGTCCTGTTTACTTCTTGCACAACTGGTAAACTGTAAAACGAAGACCAAGTCACATTGCACAAGAAATGTAGACCTTGTTAGAACATACAATTTTCTTGTATGTCCAATTATTGTTTATGCTTTTTTGTGGATGAATCATTTAGTAGCTATCCCATGTTATTTGTGTGAGTTTTGCAATACTTAACTTTTATCATATGGAAGTACGTTATTCAGCTTTTTATCTCTTGGCCGTGCAAAGAGAATGGAATTTCAAAGTTTGTAAGAATAATTAGTAGAGAGTGCAACACCAGACCTTTTTTATTGAATACCTGGTTTGGTACAGTGACTAATATTCTTCATGTGTTATAAATTCACAACTGTTATACAATTGCAAAGGAATGAATAATATATCTATACTATAAACTGCTTGTAAGTTGTATAAAATATCTTGTCAGAAGCTCTTTTCGCATGTAAGTGTTGTGAATGCACCATTTCCTCTTCACTCAATTAGGTAACCAAACATTTCGGAGGTTTATTTTTGAGTCCCATGAAAGTTTCATAGCTCGACGAAAAGTAGGTGCAAATGACTGTTTTGGTCAACCGCACTATAATTTAAAAATGTTAATTTTCTTCAAAAGACCTTAACTTAGAAATTTACTTATATTTTTCATTAGAAATTTATAATTCGATGCTTCATTTAAGAACGTGTGTAAATGTTTAGGCCTTCTTGCTTTTATATCCTCCTGATTTTCTATTAACTAGGGCTTTGAGTTTTCGGTACTTAGATATTTCAGTTTATTACTTTATACATGTTCATATGTGTTGATTAGTGGGTTCAGGAAGTGGCCGATTTTATTTTCAAGGAGATGAAGTATAAATAGGTTCAGTAAAGTAGCGCTCAACCTAACGTCGTTTGCAACTGCGACCGAAGCCTAGTAATGAGTATGAAATATTATACCGAGTGGGATGACTCAGATGGTAACGTCTGTGACCCGCATTCGACAGGCCCAGAATTCGATCCCCGTGGCTGACATTCTTGATCCATGGATTTTTTCGGAGGTTTCTATGGGACGCCAGGCGAATGCTGAGAACGATTTCTGTATCCTCATTATTTCCTCATTATTCATTATTTCATTTCATCCTTCATCTAGTTATGTTCCTTTCAGGGTTAGAAGAGTCGGCAGCGTCGTGGCAGCAACACGGCAGGGGAAATAAATGCACTCTGGAAATCTCGTCTCCCTGATTGGAAGTAACCCTACTAGTTTCGGGACCCCCATGGGATGGTACAAGCTCGAGGGGAGCAGGGGAACCGAGTCTTACACCCCCCCCCCTAAGAGTACGAACCCTATGGTGACGGATTATATGAGATCTGAGCCATGTAATACTACATCGTGGTGCAGGAAAAATATTCGTGGAATAAATAATTTAATTTTAAGTAAAATAATCCAACTTTGGTTTAAATAACTACGCTCAATAATTTCATCAATGTTTTAACAATCAAAAACATGCCGACTGGTTAAACAATGGTGGCGCCGTGGCCGAGCGGTTAGCGCGCTCGCCTACCACCGAGGTGGCCCGGGTTCGATCCCAGGGACCCGCATGTGGTATTCGTGGTGGACGAAGCGGGGTCAGGGCGGGTTTTCTCCGGGTACTCCGGTTTTCCCCGCCATCTCATTCCACCGGTGCTCCATCTTCATTCCATGTATCATCAGTGTCACCGCCTGCGGTGCCGTAGTAGTAAAAGCGGGCGTTAAACACTACAAACAACATGGTTAAACAATCATGATGACATCACTGCTGACTAGATTTGTCCTGAATGCTGAGATACAATGGTCTCCTGGGTGGTTCATCAGAATATACTCTTAAGGGGAAGAGGGGAGATTACTTGTAACCCGGGATTACTTACAAATGAGGTTTTGATAATGGATGATACTTAAAAAAAAAAAAAAAGCAATACAGTGTACCTACATGCGTAAATATTACAAACAACAAAAATATAAGCGAAGAAAACATATTGAACTTGGTCCTCCTTTAAAGAAATCAGATTATTTGGCTTGTTTCAATTCCTAAGTGTGGAAAACTTTCGAATTTGGTTTTATGTGGCGTCTGACCCTAGGCACTGGCTTGTGTTAAGTCCTATATAAGGGGAGGGTAATCAGGTAAAGAAATAGGAGAAGAGGATGGGAGACAAAACCGCTGTTAATCAGTAAACACCAAATAACGAAATTATTTATCTTTCCTTCTCGTTTGTTGCTACGACATTGTCGCACCCAAAGCCACTGGCTCTACCAGAAACGTCTTTGTCTTTTGTTTTCGCGGCCGAAAGGAAAATACGTCTCTGGTTCCTTTAAAGATATATTCTGTATAATTATAATTACCTAAAACTCAGTTGTTTTCACTGAAATTGAATACTAATCTATAACAGTGAATTAGTATAAATATGGTTCTTTTAACACGTTTCAAAATTTAGTTTTGCTGGGACCTACAGAAATTTACGTATTACTACGATTTACTTAGAACTGGGTTACGTATAAATCAGGTTCAACTGCATGCATGTATGTCTTCATCATCATCATAAACCCTCAAGATAGGCCTGGTAGACCTGTTTCGACCCAGAAGGGATCTTCCCAGCGTCTCCGCGGTCTTCCAACCTCTCTCTCCTACCAACTGGTTTGTACTGCAAGGCCTGTTTGGTTAGTCCTTCTGGCATTTGGAATATATGATCTTGCCACTTCATTTTGTACTCCCTGATTTTGTCATTTAAATTAAATATTTTTAGTTGTTCTCTTATTGTATCGCTGTTAATATGATCTTTCAAACTAGAGCCAGTTACGTACCTTAATTTCATTTCAGCTGTTTCAATTATTATTTTATCATTCTGTTCAAGGTCCAGGTCTCAGCTCCATAAGATGGGCACTGCCATAGTTTTATAAAACTTCAATATAGTATCTTCTTGTTTTGTTTTTCAATGTCAGCTCTATAGATATGTTTTGAAATTTATATACCTTTTGTTTCAAATCCCTATCATATTCATATGAAATATCGCATCCCAAGTAGCTAAAATATTTCATTTATTCCAGCATTTGGTTTCTGAGGAGCAGTTTTGAGCGCGTTGGGTATTAGCCAATGAAAGACATTACTTTCGTTTTCTCTGCTGAAATAATAAAATTGTACTTTGACATTATTTTGTCGAGTTGGTACAAAGTTAATTGTATCTGCTAGAATGACCTGATCGTCTACAAACAGGACTGTATTTAGGATCGTTCGTCATAACTTAAAATCAACTTTCAGCTGCACTTGTCACTCGGCAACTGCTGCGTCAATATAAATATTTAAAATGGTTGGCGACATTGGGGAGCCCTGTATTACATCTAGGTTGATAGCTTCTGTCTTAAAACCATTATCCATGCTAATACACGTCTCTTCGTACATTTTCTTTATTATTAAAATAAAATGTTGAGGATAAGCGTTTTCAGTCATTATATCCCATAGATTTTGCCGTAGGTATAACTTTATCGAATGCCTTTACGTAGTCAACAAATAATACATGGGTCTCTAAATTAAATTCTCTTCTTTTTTGTATTATTTTTTTATTGTTAAGACGCAATCGGCACAGGATCTGCCTTGCCTGAATCCGTGCTGTTCATTGTTAAGTACTGATTCAGTTATTACATTTAATCTCTCTGCTAATATTTTATAGACTGTATTTAACAGACTGATTCCCCTATAATTCTCACAATCATTTGTTTCCGTTTGTAAATATTGACTTTATTACAGCTATTTTCCATTCTTCTGGTATCTGCGGGGTGCACCAACAGACATTTAAAAATTTAGTAGTCGTATTTTAAAATTTTTTAAGTTGCAGCCTTTATCAACATTTGTTTAAGGTCTTCCCATTCTGTACTTACATTTAAACTCATCGCTCGTTGATATAGTTTTTCATCCAATCGTTGGCAGTGCAATCTCCTTATACTGTCTTTTTTCAGTAGGTGTACCTTAAACGTTTGGTTGTGTATGTGCTTAAAATATTTGCAATATTTAGAGCCATCTGGTTTTTGACGAATGAGCATAAATAGTTTATCATTTCAGTAATTGTAAGTAAGTCATTACAATATTGTTTACACAATGTGAACTAATAAACTATTCATTGCCATTCGAACTTGAAGGCTCCAAATATTTGACACAAATTATTTCGATAATTGTATCGCACATACTTGTTAGACTCATCATGTAGAATGCCTGGCCAAAGTAGTACCTTCCACTCGGTAAATAGATGTGTATTATGACGTGGGGCGCGGCGCACGACAAAGGACGGTCGGGCGGGGGGGGGGGGAGTAAGGTACTTCACGACCAAACAACAAACACATACTAACAACAATCAAGCGACAACACAAAGGGTTTTACAGAGCCTTCGAGAAATGTACGGCAGCCGGCGTGTTTGTGGAAGTCGAGAAAGGTCCATGTTACGTCATCCACGCTATAAAAGGAGGCGAGGAAACAGCAGAGGAACACTTACAGCGTCGAGTATTGTATCGTCGGAGTTAGTGGATGTGAGACAGTGAAAGGACTGAGTCAAGGTTACGAGTCGTAAACAGTTGTGAGTTGTAACATTACGAAACACTGTAGACTGTCTAATCTAAACGTTAGCAAAAGAGAACTGAATATTTGCACAAAAGTTTAGAAGACAATATACGAGACACAATAAAAAATAAGGAACCATGATGATCATATTAATTATGAAATGTAAGTAGGCAAATATGTCAGGACAATATATCAGATTAATAGCATGAGCGACTGATGCTGTTTCTTATAGCTACAATGTTGTTAATATTGGTATGTGGCTGATTCACCATGTGATGGAGTTCGCTGCGACCGCAGATGGCGATATAGGGCACATCCCCTGCACTACAGGGAAAACATTTGCGATCCAGTGGGATGTGGTAGCGCCCTCGGGAGACAGCTTGTGGCTCTTGTCTGCCAGATGGCTGCTGGCTGCCTCCACGCTCGCACTTTTCACTAGTCGACACATGGCTGGCTTGCTGGCTACACATATCTTTTTTGCGAGTGCGCGGTTAATTCAACACCCCCGGGGAGATGAGCCATACATCCCACAATGATTCTGCAACACACTCTTGAATACGAAGTGGGCGCATTACAATAAAAAGTTTTATGTACCATTTCGGATATCAACACACTGTCGATGGAATGCCAAATGATATATTTAGCCCGCCGTCCATATTTGCTTACAGCATGCAGATGCTGTGTGTGTGTGTGTGTGTGTGTGTGTGTGTGTGTGTGTGTGTGTGTGTGTGTGTGTGTGTGTGTGTGTGTGGTTGTGTGTGTGTGAACACCATAACTCAAAAACCAAGTCTGTTAAAAACCAAAGTTGGTATTTAAGTTTAATGTCTTTCAAGGATGCGACACGAAGATTTTGAACAAAATAGCCCCCCCCCCTAAACTACCCTTTATAAGAACAAAAGTTTCGAGAGTGTTGATTTTCTCAAAAATGGCTCTAACGATTTTGATTAAACTGTCAATGTTTAAGATATTTTGATGGCAAATGAAGTTTATATTTTGAAGTTTCTGGCTATAGTCCGTACTCTTGCACAACCGTAAGAGATAGACCAAATTTTACAATACAACAAATATAGATATCGTTAAAACACTACACTTAGTGTGACCTTGGATACGAGGACCGGCTGTGTGCACGTGACTGTAATAATGGCGGTAAAACACAAAAGAAAGGCCCGACACTACAGTGCAACTAGTGAGTAGGTATGTGATCGAACAGCGTGATAACACTAGTAGTGTCCAGAAGCTTCTAGTTAATTCCGCCAAGTCATCATTGCACTCTGTAAGTCATGTTACGCCGGCTCCAGTATAAATAGGACAGACACTGGCAGTAACAGTTCAGTAGTAAGTCAGTTACAGTTAGTTTTACAGTTGAGTTGTTTAGGGTGTAAGTCGTCGGTACAGTTAGCTTTTAGTTACGTGAGTGAGTCGGTCAGCCTGTCAGTAAGTATGTATGTGTCGTCGAGTTAATGTATCGTAATAGTAAAGATATAAAAGACAGTGAAACTGGAGAAAGACATTGAGAAACTCAGAAAGATTATCAGAGGAAACAATAGTAAATTGTCATAGCAGAAAAGGCGATAAGCTATGTTAACAACGAGAAGGAAATTGTGCAATTTGTAGAAAAATTTAGAGGACAATAAAGTGTTATAAGCGTAACAGGACTTCGAATGAGGCCACTACTCATTTTTTTTATTTCCTGGTTGCAAAGAGAACGGAATTTCAGAGTTATATAGTGACCCCCACGCTGGTACCGGGAATCGAACTCGCGTCCTCCGCTCGGTAAGCTGCAGCGCTACCACTTCACTCAGGAGACAACCCTAGACAAAATCCTACTACACAAAAGATCTATATATCGTTAAAACATGCCATTAATGTCAAATAATATTTTTTGTGGTGTTACTCTGTATAGACTTCTAAAGCTTTGCACCTCGCTTTGGACCCGGAGCAATTTCATAATAACTTATATAATTGCAGAATTTCTTAACACATACAACATATACCAGATGAAGCTGGTAAAACTGAAGATTCGGATCTTTCAAGCCACCAAGTTAACCTTTTGGGTCTTAGACCACGCGACCATCAAGAAAAATAATCTTCAGTTGTGAATCATCAAATACAGGTACACTGATATCTAATGGTAACAGTTAACATGCCTTGTTAACGAAGTTAATGATAAAGTACAAAATAGAGGAAAGCTCTCTTACATGAGGTTTATTAGAAGCGTTTGGCATGCTGAAAGTTCAGTGCATAGTCTACAGAATTAGAATAAACCTTATTGAAAGGTTTCAACACTGTTTCATTACATACCCATTCCTAGTATTTGATAAATGGCAATTAAATCAATAAAAGCATTCGATTTTATGAATAGGACTGGTTTATTGAAAATAATGGACAACTGGGACAAAGGTTATCATAAATTTAGGCACATCCATCTGTATAAAAACATGCATCTAGATAATTTTATAAAAATATGGAAAAAAGACGTGCATCCAGGAGCACAATTGAATAGAAACACATATTTAAGTAATAATATATGCAGACGATACTTTGATATTACAAAATAGTGAACAGAACGTTTTAGTCGCATAAATTGGGCAGTGTATACAACTTAAAATCCCCCCCCCCTAAAACAAAAATAATGACACACTAGGGAAAATAACCAGTTATAACAAAAATATGTATTGCAAATAGCCTGGAACATTTGTTACAGACTTCGGTGGTGATACAAATATAGAAAATAAGATAAATAGATTTCAGTGGAACGATAAGTGCTCTACAAAACAAGGAAAGAAACAAACTAAAGTTCTATAAGTCCATGACGGTCCCTGTGCTCATAAATGGCAGCGAATCGTGGATAATGAAAGAAAAGGACAAACGGAAAATCCAGAAATATAATAAAACGAAACAATCAGAGAAGAATTGAATCTTTAAGTTAAACGACAAAATCGAAAAAAAAAAATAATAATAATAAATAACACAAATGGAAGGAGCACGTGAAAGAATACCTCTTTTACTCAAGACATACAAACCACTAGGGAAAACAGACACCGGAAGTCCCAGAAAAAGATGGGAATAAAGAAAAAAAATGCGAAGATGGAACAGGTGTAAACGTCTAATTCTTGAACAAAAATCTGACGTAACTTTCTCTACTCTTGTACTAACCATTCTTACAAACTCTTATTCCTCTCTTCTTTGTGTTAGTTGAGATAAGCATTTGTACAAATTATTGCTTATTTCCTTGTACATGCTTATTTCTTGTAGGTGCAAGGGGAATGTTAGAATACGGTAGGCTTTCTGCGATAGTCAAATCTTTTGAAGCCTTGAGATGCCGTTCTCTTAGAATGCTTAACATATTACAAATGAACAACGATGTTCCATTTCAGGAAAGTTTCAAGTTTTCCGAATCTGACACAAATAACAAGGAATATCTCCGAAATGGTTCACTCTGCAAAAACATTTTTTCATAGTGAGATCTACATTTTTCCATCTCTTACGGTTTACGAGTTATCCTAAAGTGATCCAGAGTAAACAGGACTACATAGGCTATAGCCAGAAAATTCAAAATATACATTTCATTTGTGATATAAATATCTTAAGCATACATTTTAATCAAAATCGTTAGAGCCATTTTCAAGAAAATCAAAATTTCCGAAAAATTGTCCATGTGAAGAGTAGTTTAGGGTGGGGCTATTTTCTTCAAAATCTTCATGTCACATCGTTGAAAGACATTAAACTTAAATACCAAATTTGGTTTTTAGCCTACTTTTCGTTTTTGAGTTATGCTGTCCACAGACTGACACGCACACACACACACACACACACACACACACACACACACACACACACACACACACACACACACTTTCTAAAAATGCTTTTTTTGGATTTAGGGGGTCTCGAAACATATATCCGGTGAAATCTCGACATCGAATTTTTGGGTGGAATACAATACTTCTAGTTATCAGTAGAGAAAGTAGAAAGAGATAAACAAATTTATAAACAAATTAATTAAGAAATAAGTAAATAAACAAAAAATCAATCGATCAATCATAGGATTTGTATCGTTATAAATAGGACTGATTGTTTTTAAGTTCTGTCTTCTGTTTGCTTAAGTGTTACAGCATAGATAGCTGTGTTTATTAATTGTAATAATCTCTCTTAAATTCACACTCTCATTTATATACCAGACAGTGTAGAGTAAGGAGGAATAATTATAATAAAAGAAATGCTACCCTCATGAATGGTAGCTGAAAATGGAGCCATGCGGAGGTTAGCACGCTAACCACTAAACTCCAGTATAATTATTGTTTTCGTTGGAATGAGTTTGCAGATAGTTCCGTGACCAGTGATGCGAATTGCGTAACGAGTGGGGAGCGAGCGACAGCAGATGGCCGCAGTGACGGCCTTCTCGTCCTGTCCAGATGACTTTGACACGTAATTGTTGCGTGGTCCAGTGAAAGGTCATTCTCCTTTGCAATGTGATGTAAGACGGCCGGTCGATCTGCATCATCGAGAGCGAGAGGAAAACTCTTTGTGACACACTTTTCACCACGCCCCCGGCCTCTAGGCAGGTACATCTTCCACTCTGACGTAACATCCAGTGCATAGAATGAATAGCAACTAATCATGCATTTTCTATTTCCTTCTCTTGCTCACTAGGTCGCCAGTTATAAGATCGCCATTTTTACTTTCTCTACTACATGTGCTAAGTAGGGAAGTACTGCATGCGTCCCAAAATTTCGATGTCGAAATTTCACCGGAAATATATCCTCTTAAAACAAAAAAAAAGCATTTTTAAAAAAATGTTTTGTGTGTGTGTGTGTGTGTGTGTGTGTGTGTGTGTGTGTGTGTGTGTGTGTGTGTGTGTGTGTGTCTGGGAACAGCATAACTCAAAAACGAAAAGTCGATTAAAAACCAAAAACCAAAGTTACTACTCAACTTTCCACCCTAAACTAACATTTACGTGGCAAATTTTTCAAAATTTTTTTGTCAAAAATGGCTTACCGATTTTGATTAAAATGCCATATATTTCAGATATTTTTTTGGCAAATGAAATTTATATTTTGGATTTTCTAGCTATAGCCCATGTAGTCCTGTTTAGTGACTTGCATAACTGGCAGTCCGCAAGATATATATCAAATCTTACTATAAAAAAGTGCACATCTCGTTAAAAAACCCTTAAATAGCGATCATCTTTAAAAGATTTCACCATCCCTCAAAGCCATTCCCCTTGTACCTACAAGAAGACAAACAATAAGATGATGTCTGGAAATGTTTATCTAGATTAACATGAAAAAGATAGTGGAATAAGAGTTTGTAGGAATAGTACTAGAGCAGAAAAAGTCATGTAAGTGCAACACAGTATATTTTTTAAATGGCTTTGGAATTCGGTTCGCTGATAAGATTAATTTTATCTTCCACTGGCAAATATCACTTGTATTGCAACCAAATATTTGATAACGATATTTCACCGAAAGGAAAAGTTTTGACGCCGAACTGAACCCAAATGGGCGTATTCTAGAAATGTTTTATTACATATTTCCTTGTAGATACAATGGGAATAAGTGAATAAGTAGTTTAGGCGATAATGAAATGATTTAGAGCTGGTGGCTATGTTATGGGTTTACAATTCTGTTCTGTTTGAATGCCAGGAGAAGAAATGAATATGACTTCCCTTATACAGTAGTATAAGTATTGGAAAATTCAAATCAAAAATAGGGAATATCTTGGAAACGATTAAATTTTATACGACACATAAATTACATGCTTTAATGATATGTACATTTTTATGTAGAATAGTTTTGTCTATTTTTGTGATTTATCTACCAGTTATGCAAAAGTTATTAGGGAGGGAGGCTATTTCCAGAAAATGCAAGATATACATTTAATTTATCATGAAAATATCATAAACACCGGTCATTTAATTCAAATCGTTAGAGCACTTTACAAAATCAAATATTTGAAATTGACTAATGTAAAGGATAGTTGGATGTGAAGAGATTTTCTTGAAATTGTACGTATCGTATTTTTCAAGTTTATGAATGTATTCGATCTTTTTGTTCGCATAAATGGGAGACTTCAATAGGTACAGGTATTTTCAGAAAATTTTCGATTTCGAATTTTTGAGTGGAATTCAATATGTGATTACTTAATGTACTGTAAATGGGCGATATAGAATCGTTTCGATTCAGAAACTATATGCAAAAATACATTTATATAATGTATTTGTTAAAATAAATTTTGTTAGTAAAGCACTGTTAGGTAAGACTGATGTCATGAAGGTTTATTAACATTTCTTTAAAGTTTAACATTTTAAAATACTATGTCGCCAAGAAAGGCGCACAACAAAGGACGTAAGTGATCACGTGACTAACAACAATCAAGCTGCGACACAAAGGGTTACCAGAGTATGAGAGAGGCATCATGTAGACGGCGTGTTTGTGGCAGTCGAGAAAGGTCCTGTGACGTCATCCCCGCTATAAGGAGGCGGGGACACAGCAGAAGGGAGAGTTGTAAACATGAGTCGGTCAGTGTGTGTGTGTGTGTGTGTGTGTGTGTGTGTGTGTGTGTGTGTGTGCGCGCGCGTGGTACGCTCGTCGTAAAAGATACGTCGCGTCGATGTGCAGAAGATTTAACGAGCGTCGAGTGATTGTATCGTCGTAGTTAGTGTATGAGAGACAGAGTAAAGAAAGACAGCAAAAGGATTGAGTCAAGGTTACGAAAAATAAACAGCCGTGAGTTATAATGTCACAAAAGAGTGGAGAATGTGTTAACGTCAGTAGAAAAGTACTGTGTATTTGTGCAAAGGTTTTAGAAGTAAATAAAGTGATAAAAAAGTAACTGGACCATATTTTGACATTCTTTCAAAATACCTAATTGTTTTCAAAGTGACAAAGGTTTGATGTTAAAGTAATAGCTGCTGAGAGCAAATTTAGTCGCAAGAAATAATATTCGAGACCAAATATTTACAGCCAATCACCAGCAGAGACTTTCATAAATTAATTTGTTCAACATTTTGGAGTAAGTTCTATTCTTAATACAGTAATATATCTTATTTTAATGTATATTTGTGTAGTTTTGTGTATAATAATTAATGAAAAAGAATAAACGAAATGGAATGAAGCTGAGTTATGAAAACGAAAAGTAGGTATTCAAAAGTCTGCACAAGAAGATAAAGTGATCAAACGTATGATAATTGTGTAGAAGTTTGGTTATACAAGATCCTTGGATTCCTGTATTTTGCTCTTTTTCTCCCCACAGGCAGCTATTTCGAACGAAATTGAAGTTTCTACTAAAATAGTAATTTTGTTGTCGGCGTATATAAGTGTATAATAAAATTAAATTTTGTATGTAGCGTATGAGGAGCTCGTACATTCCAGCAATATCTTGATATAAAAAGTCCTTGAAAATAAATCTCATTAGGAAAAAGCTAATACGTAGGCAAACGGCGGCACTGTTATTTTCGAATTTCCTCGTCCGGAATTCCTCGCCTGATTTCACACGCTAATATCGTGTAATTTTCTCTTTGTCCGATGGAAACACTTCAACGCCTTTCATTCAGAGAGCTTCTGATATCTTTTTATACTTCTTTTTCCCCTGAGGTTTATATGCAACACAAGCAGTTTTATTATTGTTCTAACGCATCTTCTAAATGCTTAAGACATGTTTAATTTTCATGTCACACTTGCTGCTTAGTTCCGCTAATATATATCCATATCCGTATGTGCGTGTGTGTGTGTGTGGGGGGGGGGGGGGGGGGGGGGGCGGGCCTTAATGTCAAGAACCACTCAACCGGTTTTGATAATTCTCTCACCATTGAAAGAATGGGACAGTATAACATCTTGTAATTTAATTTCATATATTAGTAACATATTAAAAAGGATTTACAAACACGAGTTTTGAGATAAAGTTGCCACTATTTTCAACATTGCAATACTTCACCAAGTGCTGTCAGCGTCCACTTGTTTCTCGCGATGTCATAGCATATTAAAGCAGTTTATAGCAATTCACTTTTAAAATATGTCACTGAGGAACCAGCAAGCAGATTCAAACCTTCAAGCTTGTAGCTACGTCTGTCTGTACAAGTGCATTCTTGGCACTAGTTATCATATTAATTGAGATTCAAACCTGGTTCCTGATAAAGATCAAGCTAAGAGAAGTAATCAAGAAGCTATGAAGAATTTTGGAGCAGGTGATGGTGTTCGCCAGTAACAGTTATTTCTATCATTCTTTCACGGCGACCAAGCATGTACATAGATCGGAAATACCACAAACTCAGCCAGCCATCAAAACAGTTGGCTGCACATAAAAGTCGATGTGATTTGTTGGCTCACCTTGGGCTGAGTCCAAGTTAGTGACTTTAGGCATTTCGTAAATAACCTCATATGCCATTTTGTGATGATACGAGGATATTAGCAATGAAGACGTTTGAATGATAATAAATTGATTGGGTGCAACAGCTGACCAATGAGCACATTCCACTGACTAGTGAATATCTCGTGTAATACATATACAAATATTCCTTAAATGGTAACATCCGTCTCTTAGACGGATATCAAAGTTCTCAATGCATAGTACGCACATGCGCATTGCTAGTTGAGAGTTGAACTTTGAACTGTGTGGACGTCACTGTCTTAGATTCGCAATAGTATCGGTTTATAAGTGTACACACGTAAACCACACCGTCTCACAGGCGGATATTACTGTAAAGGTAACATTAATATTTGATTTTGTAAATTTTTGCATAATTTCTTGCAACATATAATGTAAACGAAATCAAAATATCAGTATTAATAATTCATCAATCTTTTAAATTGTTGACTTCACCAAAGTGGACATAAAATACAAACTCTTGTTATCATAGTCTCCCAGACGGGTGTTACTGCTGGCGCAATATTTTCACACGTTATCATTTAAGGGTGAAAAATACACAAACAGAATGGAGAAAGTACCATCACACGCTTATTTGCAAAACATTAGTTTGGAAAACACTTAGGCACACATACATACATACCTCACACCACTGCTTGTGAATACATGATCGGAAGACAATAGATCGGTCAGAATAGACTAAGAGTGCAATAGAATAAAGGGCTTCTAGAATATTTTAGAAATCTTCGACTGCCTGCTAATTTAAGAGAACTTAAGAAAATGTTGGTTTTCCAGAAAAATTCGTGCTACGTCAATCTCGGCTATATAAGCGAGTCGAGGCGGCGAGACAGGGAGTTCTTCGGAATCGTTAAGTGTTGAACAAGACAGCTGTTAGCAGCAACCAAAAGCAGAGGCACACAATCGTACGACTTGGGAGTCACGGATACCATCATAAAATGTGCACAGATGATAAATACCACAACCAAAAGACCAATGGGTGTGTAAAATGTATAGCCAAAGGTATAGCAAATGGAAAAAAACACAGACTCTGAACTAACTCCGAGTGCACCTTTTACTTGTATTATTATTATTATTATTATTATTATTATTATTATTATTATTATTATTATTATTATTATTATTATTATTATTATTATTATTATTATTATTATTATTATTATTATTATTATTATTATTATTATTATTATTATTATTATTATTATTATTATTAATAGCCGAGCAATATTAGTGTTTTTGTAAAGGTTGCATAGAAGAGCTGTGAGACGCCAAGGTTTCGATCAGCTGTAAAGTGTTGACCATAAAACAAAGAAGGTTGCATTTTTGTGTTTCAACTTACAACAGAAATAAAGTGATAGGAAAAAGGTTACTGGACTTTGTCACATGGTGTCAGAAGTGGGATTTCTCACATCTATATCGAATTTCTGAATGGAGCATTATTTTCTCTGTCTACTATAGCCTGGTGGCAGAAAAATTGAGAATAGTTGACGTTCTACAGCCTAGAATCAATTAAGAGATTATTAAACACAGGAAAATAATTTCATGGTGATAATGCCCACGCTGTGGGCTACAGATAAGAGCATACAGTTATGTGGACAAAGTGGTTACTGTTATGCAAATAAAGTGTGCAAGTATTGATTCCCATTGCACCAGAGTTATAATGCAACCCTGTCTCCAGAGGTTTCACAGCTTCCCTTCCCCAAGAGGGTTGTTTTATTTTCTGCTGACGGGCATCTACGTAATCCTCTGTGTGCTCGCTCATGTACTGCCAGATAGAGGTCTTTTATTTGGGGATGTATTCATATCCTCCCCTTTATTTTGGTAAGTACACAACTTAGGGATTTTAGATTAGACGTTATGCTATTTCAAAACTCCGATGTGTTGCACTCACATGACTTTCTCTACTCCTGCACAAACTATTACCTTTTTGCTGATTTTCTTGTAGATACAAGGGAAATATGGTAGATTTAAGCGAAAGTAAACTATCTATATGGTGACTGAAACTCCATTCTCTTTGCACGGCTAAGAGATAAAGAAGTAATAACTTCCTCCCGTTTGAGTACGGTCAATAATTATTGCAAAATTATGAGACATAACATGGAATATCTCTGAAATGGTTCACTTCACAAAGATCATTTGACATAACTTGTGTTTTTTAAAACGGTTTACATTTTTTGTACAGTAAGAGTTGGTCTATCTCTTACGGCTTACCAGTTATGCAAAAGTCATGAAGAGTAAACAGGACTACATGGGCTATAGCCAGAAAATTCAAAATATACATTTCATTTGCCATAAAAATATCTTAGACATATGACATTTTAATGAAAATCGTTACAGCCATTTTTGAGAACATCAACATTTTCGAAAAAAATTGTATGTAAAGGGTAGTTTAAGGTGGAGGAATACCGATAGCAGGTAGGGGAAGTATTGTATTTTACCCAAAATTTTGATATCGATATTTTACCACAGTATATGTTTAGAAGCCGCTTGAATCAAATAGGAACAGTTTTACAAAAAGGTCTGTGTGTGTGTGGCTGTGTGTCTGTGTGTATGTGAATATCATAACTCAAAAATGAAAAGTCAGTTAAAAATGAAAGTTGGTATTTCAGTTTAGTATCTTTCAAGGATGCGACACAAAGATTTTAAAGCAAATTTCTCCACCTTACGTGGAAAAACTTTCGAAAATTATGATTTTTTCAAAAATTGCTCGAAAGATTTTGATGAAAAGGTGGGCCAATGAAATAATTGATAGACTAGACCTGCAACAAATTTTCATCTCGTTAAAACACAAGTTATGTTCAATTTTTTTTTTTTTTTTTCGGAGTGAACCATTTCGGAGGTATTCCCTGTTATTTGTGTGAGTGTTACAGTACTTGAACTTCTCAAATGGAAGGTTTTTATTCACTATTTTATCTCTTGGCCCTACAAAGAGAATGGAATTTCAAAGTCTGTAAGCAAATGAGCAATAAGATAATTTCTGCAAATGTTTATCTCTACTAACATGAAGATAGAGGAGTAAGAGATTGTAAGGATAGTCAGTATAAGAATAGAGAAAGTCATGTGAGTGCACCATATCAGTTTTTTTTTTTTCACTTAGAATCAGGCAAATGTTCCGCTAACAGGCTTACCTGACGTCATATCGGTGTGTGTGTGTGTGTGTTTGTGTTTGAGGCGTACGTGTGCACCGTGAATGTGTTTTCTCGGAAACTACTCAACTAATTTTGATAAACTCTTCATAATTAAAAATCATGTTGTTCTTGACGAACATAGCTAAACTACTGGTTAAATTTCAATTTCTGAAAAACCAAAACATCATGAACGATTTACAATGCCCGGGTGTTAAAATGTGAATGTTTTAGAGAAATAAAAGAATTTTCTTGCAAAGACGAGTTTAACTTTTCGTTGAGAATATAATGGACTAAAAAATAGTTATTATTACTTCATAAAATTGTAGCATAAGACAAAAGCTGGAAGTTTCATTTCAAAGCAATGCACACAGGCAGTTAGTTGCAAATAATTCAGCAATTGAGAAAAGACAAAAGACAAAATAAAAACAATTAAATCTGTTATGTGATACCTACTGTCAAAATTTCTAATAATCCTTATGTAACAACGTATTGCTATATTTCCTCTGGATGTCGTAATTGAGTTCACTGTCACTATAAGCTAAATAATTACATACAAAGGAATACTCTTGCACCGCCTAGCGTGAGGCTTGTGAAGTATCACTAATGAATGAGCCTAATGAACTTTGAATATCAAACTATTTTAAAAGCAGGTCACTATGTGATGTCTTTGAAATTCTAGTCATACGACTTCCCATTTGAGAAAAGCTTAAGTATTGGGAAATTGAAACACATAACAAGGACTAACTCAGATATGGCCCATTCCACCAGGGAAAAAAATTGTATGAGATGTATATTTTAGTGTATATATTTCATTTGGTATAAAAATATTCTTGAACATGTAGTATTTTAACAAAAATTGTTACAGCCATTTTTCACAAAATCAAAATGAATAAAAAAAGCAGTTTTAGCAAAAGCTCCGCGCGCGCGCTTGTGTGTGTGTGTGTGTGTGTGTGTGTGTGTGTGTGTGTGTGTGTGTGTGTGTGTGTGTGTGTGTGTGTCTGCCTCTGAATAGCATAGTTCAAAAAGGAAAAGTCAGTTAAAAATAAAAGTTAGTATGTAAGTTTAATTTGTTTCAAGGATGCGACATTAACAGTTTGAAGAAAATTCCTTCACCTCAAATTACCCTTTACATTTTTAGAAAATTTTGATTTTCTGAAAAATGGCTCTAACGATTCTGATTAAGATGCCGTATGTTTAAGATATTTTTATGGCAAATGAAATATATATTTTGCATTTTCTGGCTATAGCCCATGTGGTGCTGTTTACTCTTCATGACTTTTGCATAGCTAGTAAACCGTAAGACATAGAACAAATCTTACTATGAAAATGTAGATCTCGCAAAAACACAATCTATGTCTAAATAATTTTTTTAGAGTGAACCATTTCGGAGGTATTCCTTTTTATTTGTGTTAGTTTTGGAAAACAAACTTTCGTCAAATGGAAGATCGTAATTCATTTTTATATATTTGCCGTGCAAAGAGAACGAAATCACAAAGCTTTAAAAGCCTACAGAATTCTCATATTCCCCTTACACCTACAAGGAAATAAGCAATAAGATAAGTTGTACAAATGTTTATTTCAACTAACACGAAGAAGATATAGGAATAAGAGTTTGTAAGAATGGTTAGTACACGATGTGTGTAGCACATCAGATTTTTTTGAGAATATTTTGTTGAAGAATGGGTAGAGAAAGTTGTCTGAATGTAGTCCAACTTTTTAAATCATCATATGAAATGTAAATTGCACAAAATGTGTGAGAGAGAGACTGAGATAAGGCAAAAGAGGGGAAGGTAAGATAATGAAAGGGTTAAAGGGGGAGAAAGCGAGAGTGAGTGAGTGAGTGAGTGAGTGAGTGAGTGAGTGAGTGAGTGAGTGAGTGAGTGAGTGAGGGAGGGAGTGAGGGAGGGAGGAGAGAGAAGGGAAGAGGGAGGGTGAACCACATGGAGGAGTTAAGTAATAACGCCAGCAGACTGCGGATGCTGCTAGTCAAGAATTAAAGTGCGTCATTGCAGTCGTGTTTCAGGCTTCACATCCACTTCTCATAACACACGAGTTGCATGAACACATTTAATAATAGGCGATTCATTTTTACATTTTCACATTTATTCATATACAGAGTTTCAATGTTACTTTAGATACAACTTTTCCAGTTTTGATTTTAGATACAGCATTTTTGTTCAAAATTGTTCTTCTTCTTCTCCTTCTCCTCCTCCTCCTCCTCCTCCTTCTTCTTCTTCATCTTCTTCAGTTCATGGCATAGGCGATCAAGTGCCAGTTCTGCCTTCAAAGTCCTCCAGCCATGTTTCCTAAGTCTGATCTCTGGCATTCTTTCAACATGTTCCTTCCTCTTATGTTTGAAACATTTTAACCATTAATTTATATTAAAATGTTCTAACTCTTCTGACTACATCCCTTCACACTTCTTAAGAATTTAATTGCTGAAGCCTGTATTTTACTATGTTGCTTTTTAGTTAATATCCAAGTCTTATTTCCGTATGCTAGTATAGGTAGAGCCATAACTTCGTAAAACCTTAATTTTGTTTCTAAATGTCGTAATAATTGTTTCACATACTCTTTGAAATTGGTATATTTTACTGTCCACTTGATATTCCTTATCATAACCTATATCACTTCCTATGTAGTTAAAATGGCTCACCTGTTCTACACAAGGGTTATTTACGTCTATTTTTGTTCTAATCGATTCTTTCCCATTGTTTTTATAAGAGGAATTTTCATATTATATTGTTCACAAATTTTATTGAGTTTAAAAATAGATGTTTGCAGGGCAGACTCGCGCTTTAACTAACAAGCAAATCGTCGGCAAACAAAAAACATTTAAAAAGTTTAGCTTTGGCATTTTAAAACCTACATTCATTAGTTGCTTCCATTTGTTCTCTATAAATACTAAAAATGTAGGCGATAAGGTACACCCTTGTCTGGCACCCTGATTAATAACAATTTTTATATTAATTCTTAATTTGTTAATCTTCCCCCTGCTCATGAAAAAGTACTGAGTCATATGCTTTTTTCCAAATCCACGAACGTGAGATGAATTTGTTGGATTCATTATTGTAGCGAGAATTCATAAAATAATCGCGTGGTCTGCCCTGTACGAGAATAACGCACACATTGTTGCCAGGTTTTTAGTAGGGAAAATGCCCTATTCCCTCAAAAATGAAACAATTCCTTTTCTGTTCCTAAAACCTAACTTTTGTTGACTTGCTCTCAAATAAGACCGTAACTCAACTAGATAACTCGTCGTTTCAGAATTTTGAAAACTAAGAAAAAATTAGATGCAACTGTGACTCAACATTTTTTGGGAAGACATTAGGAGTATGGCAAATGCAGCCAAAAGCAACAATGTCATTATTTTCCTTTAGAAGACGGGGTACAAAAGCATAATTGTGTTCACCCATTACGACATTGGTATTATCGGCAGTGTAACCAACAATGTTTCAATACAAAAGTCTCGCTTTGATAGACAGTGTTGAACACACAAAAAATATTTACAGTTGTAGCGTCTTTATTTTGAAAATCGTCCAAGAGAAGACTGTTATATGAAAGGCCATCGTCGCTGAAAGACTTCGTGACAATGCATTGATTTTTAGCACTTCCTAAATCTGTACTTTCGTCAATCAAAGTTGAAAATACGTTTCCTTTCAAAGGGCCCAAATGACCAATTTGTCGACGGGCCCTTAAGCACTGGCCCTTAAACACTACTCACTCACACACCCAGTCACTCATTGAGTGAGTGAGGGAGCAACTGAGTGAGTGAGATTTAAAGGTCCGTCGACAAACGATAGCATTTTCTTCTTCTTCTCCTTTTTTTTTTTTTTTTTTTTTTTTTTTAAACAATAGCGATAGTTGTGTCAATGGTGTTTCGTTAATGCTTCGTTAATGAAGTAATACTTTCATTTAATGCTGAAGCTTAGTTAAAAACAGAAGAGCATAGGCAAATGAATTTGAATTCATGAAATTCAAAATTTTACTTAAAAGATCCCTCAATTTCCAGAGATTTCCCTCATTCCCTTTCGAGTTGAAAAACACCTAAATGTAGATTGAACCTAAAAGGGTGTCGCTTTGAGCTGCTGTCCAAAGCCGTTTATAGCAGTGGTACGTGTCGCTTTGGCAAGAGGAAGATCCCTGAACAGTGATCGCACAGGTTGGAAGTCCTCGGCCATGGAAGATGGCTTTCAGAAGCCTGTAACCCGCCTGCACCTCACTTTCTCCTCCAAGACATCACGATGTTAAGCAAATAAAGCTGTTGGAATGTAAGTCCAGGCGGAATGCGTGAATCCGTTATCTTGAATTTAAAACAGTTTAAAATACAAAGGTGTAATGGTTACCACATGGTAGCCGTGCTGAGCATGCAGGTGCTGAGGATGAGGATGGCTTCTTCCTGGAAGAACGGCCAACCTTCGTCACGCCAGAGAATGTCATTGTCAAGTCGCGGTACCGTTACTCAACTCTCAGCCAAAATGTGGCTTCTTGTTGTTGATTGTCTTCCCCTTCACCAAAATACTAATCCACGTGTTACTCACTCCCCACGTCACTAACACAATCCCTTAATAATATTGCAATTATAAGCACTTGCATTTCACTTTCATACAACGCTTCATTCTTGCTTATACTATACTATTCAATCAGCACTCACGTGGCTTTCTCTACTCTAGTACTATTTTTACAAAATACTCAAATGTTTTAAGAGTGGTCACTATATGACTATTTCCTTTCCCTTTGCACGGTGAAGAGATAAAAAAGTAACGACCTTCCACTTGAGAAAAGTTTAAGTATTCCAAAACTCATACAAATAACAAAGAACATCTTCGAAATGTTTCACTCTCCAAAAAAGTGTATTTGGACACAACTTGTGTGTTAAAACGAGATTTGCATTTATAGTAAGATTTGGTATATCTCTTACGGCTTGCCAGTTGTGTCACAGTCATAAAGAGTAAACAGGACTGCATAGGCTATGACCGGAAAACTCAAAATATTTAAGTTTTCGAAAAACTTTCAATATAAAGGATAGAATAGGACAGGGTAGAATAGTTTTCTTCAAAGTCTTTGTCACTCCTTGAAAATTATTATAAACTTAAATACCAACTTTGCTTTTTAACAGACTTTTCGTTTTCGAGTTATGCTGTTCAAAGACATAAACACATAAACACACTCAGACCTTTTACTAAAAATGCTTTTTTGGGGGCCTCAAAACATTATTGCCGGTGAAGTCCCGAAATCGAAATTTTGGGTGGAATACAATACCTGCCCTGCTTGCTATACGTAATAGAGAAAGTAAAAATTAGAAATAAAGTAAAAAATACTGAAATCAGAAAAATCAAAGAGAATTACTGGGAATCATGTACAAGTAATTTGACCTATCATATCATGAGAATATTTCGTCTCTGACAGTGATCAAATATTGAACACTTTGGAAATTATATCTCTCTTTCTTTTTGTTCTTCTTCATCACTGTATATACGTTTTATTGCACTGTTCCTGCTCCAAATTGCTGCTGCTTCCATATTTTTCTAAGTCTTCCCAAATTTCTTCTTCCTCGTAATGAATAGTTGTATGCTGCTTTTGACATTCTATTTTCAGTAATCCTTATTAAATGTTTTTACCAGTTTGTTCTATGTTTCAGTATTGTCGTATTTATTTTTCTTGGCCCTTCATGGGCTGTCGCCCCGGGGTTTAGTTTTGTTTTAATTGTTGCCTTATTTCTGCATTATGCTTTTGTCTGTTCTTTGATATCCTGCTATTAAAGTGAGAAATTGTCATCGTCTTGCGTAATGTCATCATGTAATCATGTCAATTTCTATATAATGTTCCTGTTATATAAAATTATTTAGTCTGTCATTTAAATTTATTTACATTGTATACGATATTTCACAGTCTAGAAAGTTACATTTTGTGTTAATATTACCTGAACTGGATGACAACCCTTGAAAGCTATCGTTTTTTACTTTTCAGATGATATTTCCAAATTATATTATTTTGATATATTTTGTTTAGTTTATATAGCATCTTTGCAGTTCATCTTCTCTCTTTTACTAGAGTAAATGTTGGCAGTAAATTGAAAGAAATAGTTGTTAGCTGATCTTATTGTGTTCAGCACTACATTTTGACGTATTAATTACAACAGTTAGTTCAAATTTGCAAAGAAGGTGGCAGATGTGTTCACAGAAGTGAGCAGATGTTTAAAGGGCATATTAACGTAGATATATGTGTCAGAAAGCATTACAAAATGCGCAGTTTCTTTAGAGCGTCGCGTCGTTAACATTCGACAGTTAAAAGCGGCGATAGTGAAAGCAAATAATTGAGGATGCTTTGCTAATTGTAGCTCTGAAAAAGGAGATGCTCACGGCTTAATGATTCACTTTCCTTTCCCAGTATGTCACTGCTAACACACCATATCGTTATAGTAAAAAACTGCTCATATTCACCTGCACTTCAACTATCTCTTTAATAACACAAGTCTCTCTACTTTCCTAGCAACAGCAATAAACTCTATCCCACGCATATACATAGTGCAGCGTAGAATCGCGCTGTATAAAACTAAGATCATTGAATTTCAGTTTAACATGGATCTTACTTCATAATATAGCGTTTGGCAAGGTCCAAACTGCTACCTATAGAAAACTAGGGAACGTATTGCATTCGACCCAAAATTTCAATGTCAAGATTTCACTTGAAATATGTTTTGAGGCCCCTTGAATAGTATTAAGCATTTTTAAAAAAGGTGTGTGTGTGTGTGTGTGTGTGTGTGTGTGTGTGTGTGTGTGTGTGTGTGTGTGCGCGCGCGTGCGTGTGTGTGTGTGTGTTAAAACCAGATGGGCAAAGACTAAGAAATATAATAAAGCAACAACAGAAAATTAAGAACAATACAGAGTTAAATACAGATAAATAATAGATTTATGTCAACAAAGACTAAACTGCTGCTTGATTCACACGGAAACTGACGAGTGTATCTACAAGGGATGGCAGCGAATTAAAAATTGTATAAAGCCAATTATAAACAAAATCAGAAGAAACTAGGCAAAATTATACGAGTAATCGCAAAATTATATTATTTACACAAAAACCGTTGAATCTATTAAAATACGCCTAAGGAAAAAGTCATTTATTCAATTTTCTATGAATATAGCCACAAATAAAGAACCTCCAATCAATAATAATTCAGCCAGGTGACGATATTTTTTTTTATAAAAATATTTTTTTCTAGAAAACTATAAACTTTACAACATTTTTGTGTTAGGCTTTATTGTTATTCACAACATGAGAAATTCACTGTTAAAGTCTAGCGGATCATTTTACTTCCACCTGTATATACGGAGATTTGAACAAAAATACACGTTTTGAGGCATTCTCGATCTAAAACACTGCATTTTAGAAAAAAAAAATGGTGTATGTATTCGTGCGAGTGTGACGAAAAATCGCTCTTAGAAATTAAACTTTACATGACCTTTCAACATTACCTTATGACTAAATTCATTCGAATTAAGGTAGAAATGCATTACAGCATTGTTCATACAATGTTTGCGCGACAGTTAGAGAAACAATAAACCATGTATACCATTTATACGATTCTTCATTGACAATAATTGTATTGAGCATATTTGTTATACTCATCATGTAGAATCCCTGGTTAACCTACGGACACTCTCTCACACACACAGATACACACACACATACACACATACACACACACACACACACACACACACACACACACACACTAGTATATTATACTGGGTGCCCCCCCCCCCCCCCCAGTTGTCGGTGTTTTTTGGGAGGCATACACTTTTTTGAGTTAACCATTTCCAAGTTATTACTATTTTATCTCAAAGCCAACATATAACGAGCTGCTCTTAAAAGATTTGTCCATCGCTTAAGCCTAGTATATCATCCTATTCTCATTATACCTTCCTATTCCCATTATGTCTACAAAAATGTATAATAAAATAATTTCTTTAAATTTTTATCTCGCTTAACATGAAGTAGACTGAAGATTAAAAGGTTTTGTAAGTCTAGTTTGTGGAAGAATGGGTAGGGAAATTCATGTGAATGTAACGCATCGTGCTTTTTGTGGCAGTAAGTAAGTATGTAGGGAAGCTTTCATGTTAATGTTGGTGGCCATTAGGACGTAGCCCGTAACTTCACCCAGGAGACCTCCCAGGGTCTCAAGTGAGCCTACCCTTATGTCAGTATGTAGCACAACGGGCGCATGACTCAGCTCGCAGCCAGCCCTCTTGAAATACCTCCTCTTTACCAACAAAGGTCATTAGTGGCGTTTTAGCTGGATGTCACCAGCCAGCCCCTAGGTCATGACTGAGGACGGATTTAAACATTCTGAAACACAGGTTCCTTTCACACAAGCGCGGCAATATATGTAACTCAATATACGTACATAAACAACTGTGTTCCCACACATTCCACCCAGTTAATAAATCCCTCATATCTCTACATCACTACTCCACCAACAAATTTAGAGTAAAACGACCTTTCCCCTTAGTTTATTCTAAGAGTATCTAAATGTAAGCTTTTTCCCCCCTTCGTCTTTTTTTTCGCTGCTTTCTAGTCATCTGTTTAATTTTGTATACATTCTTTGACACTCATACATGGACACTAACGCACATGCCCTAGGTGGGGCTTGAACCAGTCGTAGGCAATGGAATAATAATAATAATGATGATGATGATGATACACATTCACCTATGTAACATATATACCAAGTGGAAAAGTTTTTATCCTAAACATTCACATGAGTTTCTCTATCAATGCAAATTCATGTATATTAATTATTCACTGTATATTATTACCTAGCAATGATTAAATTAAGCACTGTATGCTTGAATACTTTAAACACTAGGTAAAAATATTTATACGGTTCACCGTGTTAACGAGTTGGGCCCAAGAAGAAAAATAATCACACAAAATTCACTATACACTCGTCTATTCTTTCGTGGCGTTATAATTTAGTATGTTTGTGTGTGGCAATATGCTTCTTTTACACCTTGGTTTCTAAGGCAGAATCTCAGATCCTTACCTTTTTGTTGCTTGTTGTTCCCGATTCTAACGTAGTCGATCTTTACATGAAAACTATTGTCTGCAAGCGCTGGGAACGGAAAAGCTACTATTATCTTAATTATGTCATACACCGTTGATCCTTTTTTTATATTCGTTATCCTGATTTGTAATGTTTATAGCGCTTTTGAAATGCAGATGTCTTGGAAGAATTACAATTTACTTTTTCATGCTGATTTCCGTTATATTGGGATGAGAAATAACTGTTTAAGATACGCATTGAAAAGAATAACTAGGAAAAAGGTTTGAGTCAAAGGATGGTTTAGTTGGTTAGGTGCAGGCCTACTAATCCTAAGACCGCAGGTTCAAACCCAGCCCACACCAATGGATGTTAAGTGTGCTTAAAATGATAGCCCCATATAATTAGATGTACAGCATGTTAAAGAACGCCTGAGGGACGAAATTCCGACATACCGGAGGCGCTGATATCATCCTAGCGATTGACAGCGTCGTTAATAAAAAATAACATGACGATGCAAGATAGAAGAGCGAAGAGAAAAAGGATTTACTGCTTATGCGTAGCTTGGAGCAAAAATCAAAAGCGAACTTTTCCACTCGACAGGTACCGGAGAAACAAATTATGTAAAATCATTAATAACTGACAAGAGGAAAAAAAGAAGACATCGCTAAAGCAATATTTAGAATTAGAGGTAGAACGGAGAAAAAAGTTGTTTACTCAGTTTTAATCCGTAAACGTGAAGTACTACACTGTATGTTTGCGCGGCACTTAAGTATGTATGTGAGTATGGGAGAGGGGGAAGGAGAGGTGGGGGGGGGGGAGCACATAAGAACAGAAGTACCATTATACTCGAGGTATTTGGGGCATTTTCCGTCGTTCCCACAATGACAGGGTGATCCAAAATACCACTCATCTTACTGAAATACATGTATTTACCAACCAGTATTTATTTCTTCTAGCACTTTCTTATAATACTTTGGTATAGTTCCGCTTATATATAATTTGACTGACGTGCAACTAAGCTGTTCACAGTAGTAAAGCGAAACCAGCTTCTATCATGTGATTTACTCTGGGAAGATACTCTGATGTCTCTGATTGGCTTAAGTTATATATGAATAGATACTGAATAGAAGCTGGGTAGAAATTAGCTCTACTCCTGCCAACAAAGAGTGCGATGGCTTGAATGTTGAACTTTTTGTGAATATCTTATAAATTTCCCACTACTTGCAATTAATTGTTCTTCCACACAACGGCCGTGTGCAGGATAACGTTACAAAGCGTAGAATGTGAGTGAACAATTCAATGCCATGACCGGGATTTGAACCACGGATCCTCCGGTCTCTGTCCGGGCGTATTAACCACTAAGCTACCATGGCCAACGTGCCGATACGACACTAAATTTTCCAACTCACTCATATTTTCCTCGGTAAACTATAAAAGGAGCTCTGAAATTATATGAGATAACATAACTTAATGGCGATTTCTGCTTAAGTCCCGGGCTTATATTTTAACTATAAGGTCAACCCATGCAATTGCTTGTGCTTATATACAATAGCCATGTTATATTACGGCTTTGCAAAAGCTATATTAACAATCAATGACAGTGGTTAGAGAAATTCATGTGAACAAACTTGTTGGACTCATCGACTTACGACTGCTCTGAACGGAGTAGCCAATGTATTCCTTTAATTGATATTTACACTTTTTTACTTTTTCTACTAGTAATCAGGAGGAAGTATTGTATTCCACCCAAAACTTCGATGTCGAGATTTCACCAGAAATATGTTTCGAGACCACCTGAATCAAAAAAAAAAAAAATTTAGAACAATGTCTATGTGTTTGTGTGTGTATGTATCTCAAATGAAATGTATGTTTTGAATTTTCTGGCTATAACCTATGTAGTCCTGTTTACTCTGGATGACTTTTGAACAACTCGTAAAGCGTAAGAGATTGACAGCATCTTAATACACAAAAAATGTAGATCTCGCTAAAACACACAATTTATGAGTGAAAAAACTTTTTTGTATAGTGAATCTTTCAGAGATAATCCTTGTTATTTGTGTCAGTTTCGGAAAACTTAAAACTTTCTTGAAATGGAACATCGTTGTCCATTTTTTTATATGTTAAACGTGCAAAGAGAACAAGACCTCAAAGCTTTAAAACATTTGACTATCGCTCAAAGCCTACTGTATTCTAATATTCCCCTTGCACCTACAAGGAAGTAAGCAATAAGATAATTTGTACAAATGTTTATCTTAACTAACACGAAGAAGAGTTGTAAGAATGGCTAGTACAAGAGTAGAGAAAGTCATACGAGGGCAACAAATCAGATTTTTCTTTTAAGCATGATGCGACATCTCCTTACACAAAATTACTTGAATGACCTTGTCAGGGACCTGAATCGTTCTAAGACACAACTGAACATTAAGGTTCGCGTCTCAAACAGTGGAATTTACTTGGCATCATCAGGCTGCCTTCGCAGCATTCTTGTGCCCATAGCTTAAGTCACTAAAACGAAAGAAACATACTGCAGTATGGAAACTTTGTTGAAGTGGCAAATCTGTGCTGAATTTAAAGTAATTGGGATACTTACAGATTTACAATCTGGGTGTGTAAAGCATTGTTGTTTTCTTTGTGAGTAGGATAACTGTGATCAGAAGAGTCACTGCAACAGAAGGATTTGGCCAAAACCTAGTTGCAAGAATGTAGCAAACGTGCCATTGGTGAAATTGAAACAGTTTTGTTACCAGCACTTCATATAAAATTGGGACTTATGAACTTGTTCACTGTTGCGATGGACAAAGCTTTGAACTGGACTGCTAAATTCTTTCAGGAAACTGTGTTCTGATTTGTTTGCAAACAAGAGAGCAGACAACAGTGAGGTATTAGTCAACGAACTATTACAGTCTATTCCAGTCGTGGTTGTAATATGACGTTAAAAATTCACATTCTTCACTCGCACGTGAATTCATTTCCTGCTAGCACTCAAGTCTCAGATGAATATGGGGAAAGATTTCATTTGACTATATCTAAATTGGAGCAATGCCATCAGGCGCAATGTGCAACAAGTATGTCGGCTGACTATTGTTGTACACGTAAGGGACGTAGCAAATGTCTAAAAATAATTCAGGTATGTATGAACACATATTTCATTATCATTTCATGGTTCTTGTGTTGACATATTAACATTTGCAGACCACATTATACTGTTTAAAGTCGAATAGAATTAGAGAGTGACTAGTACAGAAAACTATGAATGCTGTGGCAAAGCCAATGCCAGATTTATGTTTAGCAAGTCAACACACATAAGGATAACCCATTTTACAAAGTTGAATTTTGTCGACCAGTGTTATAATATTTACAGCAGTTTGTTTGAACTTACTTTTGGAAGTCCCCATACATAAGTCATGGCCTACTCCGTCCGTCCAATAAATGAATTATCCAGAGTTCCTTTTAGACGCTAAAGAAATGTTTAACTTAAAATTAGTCATATTTAAGTTTATGCTGATGAATGTATCGATTCTTATCAACAAGCTACCTCCAGTTCAACTTTTTTGTTCACAATTTGTACTTGTTATGATAATAACTTACACTGGCATCTGCTTTAGTCTTATGCATCTCTTTTTCGGCGTAACTTTTTAAGTGAGAGCGTACAGGTTTGACTGGTACCAAGTCATAAGAAACAGCTGAGTTATGATCCTAAAATAAATACATAGTTTTTCAGTACCTGACGTACAACGGGGAGTAAAGTACTCCATAATTCTTTGCGACCGTTGAAATACAGCATTTGCTTCTAAGAAATACACCGAAAGATTGCTTCGCGTGTGGGAGGGGATGTTCAAGAAAAGATGATGGTGCTGCCATAGTTTATTACTCTTCTAAAGGGAAAATTTTACTTCACTACTGCCAGGTATTTTACTTTTTACAAATTGGCATGATTTAGCGAATCTTAGTCACATGAATGAAATAGCTATATAACAAGTTTTACATCTGAACGCCTTACAACCAATTCAGTAAAACGGGAATGCCATTAAAAGTTATTAGTAGATATTGTAACAAAGACGACAAAATACACAGTTTTCTTGTCGTTAACACAGTGTACAGTCTTTCGGGCTACAACAACTGCTGTTCTGCTCATAACCTTGCTCAGGCCTTTTAGTGTCTTACTTCAATTTCACTGTCCCTCATATACTAACTACGACGTTCTCGACACTCACTGATCTTCTTACGATGCACCACACGACAACACATACATACACAGCTGTCTTGCACTCACTGGCATACTGACCGACTCATTCCCGTAACTCTAACTTTAAACCAACTGACCGACCTGCTGTTGTCTCATGTCCTTTTACTGGGGATGACGTCACATCAACCTTTCTTGATTCCACATATACACGCGCACCGGGAATGACTCAGTAAGAAGCTTCGAGAACGTTCTCGACACCTTTGTTTCTATCACCTCAATCTTACAGTCACGTACACACAGCAGCCACGCGAGGCAGTCAGGCCTTGAAGGTCTTGCTCAGTTGCCAGCAGGGCACGGCATGGCACGTGATGTAAAGGAGCTTGGCCCCGCCAGTCCATTGTTGCACGCCGAATCCAACATCACAGTATTTTTCCAGAATTCTTCGCTTGGTAAATGCAAAGCGGCGCCACGACCGAACGTTAGACCGTTCACCTACCACCTAAGCGACCTGGGTTCCATCCCAGGGACCCACATGTGGTATTCATAGTGAACGAAGCGGCGTCTGGCCGGATTTTCTCCTGGTTCGGTACCTGGTTGGGTACATGTAGTAATTCCTTAATTGCACAATTTGTAGTAATACATGTAACTGGCAATAATTCACACTCGGGATATGGTAGTTACAGGTATAGTGTGTGTAGTTACAGATGTATGTGTTTGAAATAAAGCTATATACTGAGGACACTTAAAAGGGACGATGAGTGACCCCAACGAATTTAACAAGGCATAATCACCATGTCTTAAACCAATACTTCTGACGAAATAGCCTTTTAGCAAATACGCAATCTTTTCACTAAACGATCAAGTGTGGTTAGATTACTACACGATGAGGGGAAACCCATTACAACTATTGTGTTGTGTTGCACTGCAATCTTTGCAGTCTTTTTTACAAACTGAATATTATTAAACTTTTAATCCAGAAAGAGTAAATTATATTTACTTACTTGATTTTCCTAATTCCTATGCTAGCTTCTTCCACAACCTGTTTTTTCCTCAGCTTTTCTGTACTCTGTATGCTGCAGATTGTATAGAAGTTCACTCTGACGAATAAAATCAACAATATTTTCCTCTTCATTGTATGAAAACTTTCGTTTTACACTCATTTTGCTCAAATTTTCAATTAAACAAACAGATACCGCAACTATAACCTCACTTCAGATCACCTACTCATATCGCCCAAGCTCAACTGAACTGAAAAAAAGACTGTCGCCTTAATTTTCGGCGCCATATTTCTGATGGAAAATTTAAAAATCTGATGTGTTGCACTCACATGAGTTTCTCTACTCTTGTACTAATCATTCTTACAAACTCTTATTCCTATATCTTCTTCATGTTAGTTGAGATAAACATTTGTACAAATTATCTTATTGCTTATTTCCTTGTAGGTACAAGGGGAATATTAGAATACAGTAGGCTTTGTACGATAGTCAAATCTTTTAAAGCTTTGGGATTCCGTTCCCTTTGCACACTTAACTTATAAAAAAATCTGATGTGTTGCACTCACATGACTTTCTCTACTCTTGTATTAACTATTCTTACAAACTCTTATTCCTATATCTGCAGCACATCAGATTTTTATATTTGATTTTAATGTTTTCAAAGGTTATCTTAACCTATAGCAATTTTGTACGTATGGGACACTCGAGGGAATTCTCTGTTTTGGAAAAAGGAAGACTTTATATTTTGACCTGTGTCCTCGATTATGGATGCGGTCCTTGGCATTAGTATGAACTGTAGGTATAGCACGTTTGGTTTATTGTGAGAGAAAGCGTCATCAGTAATTTCACGGACTGAGTTCTATTGTCAAGGTTTCAGGCTCCAAGCATCGTTCCTTCTTGGGACATATGTTTGATAGCACCTTAATTACTATAATTTTAACTATTCTAGAGAAAGTAATGGCAATACTCTAGGTCAGATCCATTACGTTCTGTAGAAGTTTGTTAACAATCTGTTTTATACCAATAATGAGCGAAAAGACTTTCAGATATATGTACTGTGTATATCATTGTGGTTTTCAGCTCGAAGCAGGTGCTTCACTACAAATGAACCTACTCATTTGTCCCTGCTTTCCGCTCTACTTTTAGTGAATATGATTCGTTAACTCAATGTTGTGTATCATTTAGCAATTGGGTTGCAATGTAACCTTTAAAACAAACAATGAAGAAATAATTGATAAAAAAGTTCCAAAGTGCAATATCTCGGAGCTACACTTAAAAGAAAAGACACAAATAAATAGAAGAAACATGGAAAAGTCATTTGCAAAGAATCAAGAACTGTTGCTATCCATTACAGGCATACAAATACAAACATTCTGGCTACAGAAAGAGCAATAGGAAGACCAATAAAAATATGTTAAGAAATACGAGACCACAGCAGGAGAACTCTCCTGAACTATGAACAGTTGTTGATGATGATCATGATTTGGTGTTTATCTCTCCCACGAAACCTTTTCCCCATTTTTCCTTTCCCAGTACAAGTCTCAACAAGTAGCTTTTCTATACAAAGTTCCAGCCAATTCTTTTCCTCTTTCTGATCATTTAGAACATTATGCTTCATTCACTAGTTACTTTTTCTGTTATAATAAGTAGAGGAAATATTGTACTCGATCCAAAAATTCGATGTCTAGATTTCACCAAAAATATATGTTTTGAGGCCTCCGGAATAAGAAAAGCATTTTTAGAAAAAGGTTCGTGTGTGGTGTGTGCGTGTGTGTGTGTGTGCGCGCCTGTGAACAACTCAAAAATGAAAAGTCTGTTAAAAATCAAAGTTGTATTTAAGTTGAATATCTTTCAAGGATACGACAGGAAGATTGTGAAGAAAATTCTTCCATCCTAAACTACCCTTTACATGGAAAATTTTCCCAGAAATATCTCTAACGATTTTGATTAAAATGCCAGTGTTTAAGATATTTTTATAGCAAATGAAATGTATATCTTGAATTTTATGACTATAGCCTATGTAGTCCTGTGTACTCCGATAATTTTTGCATCCTTGTTATTTTTCACAGTTTTGCAATACTTATAGACATTCATTAGTTACTCATTTTTTTATCTGTTGGTCATTCAAAGTCATCATATAGCGACAAGTTTTCAAAGATTTGTCTATCGCCGAGTTGCACCTACAAGAAGATTAGCAATAAGATAATTTCTGAAATTTTTATCTCGATAAACATGAAGTAGATAGAGGAATAAGTGTTTATAAGGATAGTTCGTGCAAGAGTAGAGAAAGTCATGTGAGTGCAACACATCAGATTTTTTTAGAGGCCCCAAAATGTGTTTTCAGTAACAGCTGGATCCAATTTTTGAGTGGAATACAGGCTAGGTATAAATGTTAGAAAAAGTAATTGTGCTTTTGTCGAAAATTCGATAATAAAAGAAAAGCAGAAAACCTTATAGTGAATATGTCCTTTATCAGCAGCTGATTGCTGGTTGTCCAATATATTGTGCCTTTTAAAGATGTAAACATTTCAGTTCTGAGTAAAAGACAAGCTGATTCATTGAAGCAGTATTTAAATGTTAGGTACAGAGAGAAGCCTCCTGGTTGGTACGGGGCCACCTCTGCTGGCGCCGGTCTGCTGCAATGTCTTTGTCGGTGCCGCTCCACATAAGGAAAAATGTCTTTGTCTGCAATTGCTGCTGCTACCGCATTGTTTTGGCGCTCACCTGCAGGTCAACGTTCGTACAGCGCAAAGTGTTGGTCTGTAAACGAGATGGCCGGAAGCGAGGGACCGGAAGTTGAGAGGATACCTGACACCGGAGGAACATCCGATATCTCGCAATGTAAGCCGAGATGAGGCCACCCTCTTGGTGCATCGGCATGACGTGCATCTGTGACAGACACTTGTTATACCTAGCGTAGAATCACAGACAGTCAGACAGTGAGTAGCACTCGTGCCTGGTGGACCTGCCTACCTACCTACCTAGCTACCTTTCCAAGATCAGGGCTGCGATAAGAAAATCAGGGTGTCGCGCGCGGCTTCTGCAGAGTCCTTCCCATAGCAAGGACAGCCAAACTATTTCTTTACAAAATATCATATTATGCATTTATACAAGGTTTTCTAATATTATGAAGAGGGTTCATATTTTTACGTAAATACACATTTTATTTGAATCCTAATACGAACTTGAAACTGAGTTTAATATTCTGGATGTTCACTCTAGAGCAAATATTTTAAGTTTTATTGCACATAAAAACAAAACTTTTCTAAATTTTTAATGTAAATACATATTTTCGGATATTAACATAAATTACACAAAATATACACCAGAAAACCTCTTTTTAAAATAATTTTCACATATTTATGGAATTACACAAAAACAGCAAAGGAAAACCTTGCCGTTGTCCATTCCTTCCATGACTTCACAGCTAATGTTTCCAGCAGCAATATCAGCTGCACTTTGAATGTGTTTAGTCGTGGCAAGTTCGTTATCAAAGCACGTAACTATGTATTATGCATAATGAAAATCCCTCTTAGGTTATTTAAGCAAACTATTCCGGAAAAATTGTTCCGTTTCCGCGTTAGGCAGTCTTCCGGCTTAGATTGTAATTTAACATAGGAAACAGCTCCGTTCCGGTATATAGGGGTCCAGATTAGACAGGTTTTACTGGATTTTAGTTTTGTCGAAACAACCTGGCAACACTGTAGATTATATGGGTGTAACTTTCCCTAGCTCAGTACATAAACAAACAGCGTAACGGCGCGTCTTGAAAATAAACTCATACCCTGCATTGTCCTTGCGTGTTTACTTGCGAGTGTAGGCCAATTACAAGCGCTAGCTCCCAAAGTATTAAACGAAAGCGACAATGCCCGACCTGTTTAATTTCACCAACTAGGTCAATTCTCTGACGAAGCTGAACGCAGTGACTTGCCTCACGTCTGAAAGAGTAGTTAGGAGTATTCTTTCACGTATTTTATGCTACGGAGTTTAAGGGTATTTCCAGTTGTAGTGGTCAAACTGTGTGTGGTGAAGTTATAAGGGCAGACTAACCTTCGCAGGTAATTCACAATTTATTTCAGCTCAGCCATTCTGATCTTAAAGAAATGTTTTATTTGTTTTGGTCATATTTTCTGCACATAAAAATAAATATTTCCCAAGCTTTTAGCACCTAAAAGTCTGAGCCGTAATTATAACTAAAGATCAAAACCAGAGTTGATATTTGGTAAACTAACAGTATGGGGTTTTCTCCCGATTCAGTATATATAAACGGATTAACTAAATTAGTATTCTGCAAAAAGTAAATCAACATTTAGTATCAGCTAGCTTCACGCAGTGGAAAAAGGGACTCTTGCATTGGAAAGAAATTACAATTTACTACATAGATAATACTCGTAGGCCTTGTTCTGTGTGTCACTTCTGTTAAACTCCTTGACGTGGAATCGAGCAGTTTTTGAGAGTCTCTGAGACTGATTTAATATTTTGCTATTCCTGTGTGGATACTGTTTCATGTTTTCTGACCACACTTTCAATAATCGTATTATGGTCTGTGCTCTGTGCTGGAAGGTGCGGCGAGTTTGGTACAACAACCACATACGAACAGTTTTGCTGTATGCTTAGGGTGATGTATTGTTGATGGAAGTAATTGGGTCTAAGTGCAAACTGTCAACGCTTTTTTGTAAATTTTTCTTTAGGATTTTTAAATACTAAACCCACCATATCATCTAAAACAAAAAGGTTAACTCTTATTTCATTATTAATGACAGCATTGATTTCTCTGTATCGGGTTATTGTGGGCTGCACAGTTACCCGGCTTCTTCCAGTAATATAGGCAATTTCTTCCAATTATTTCTCCTTTTGATATTATAAGATAACCATTTTCCTTTGCGCTACGGTCCAGTTTTGTGTTGCACGTCATTCACCACATATCAACATGAAAGAACCTTGGTTCGATAATCGTTTCTATGTATGTTTACATTTGTTGTGGTGTATGAATAGTTTTTCCCTATCATTTAGAGCAAGAATTGGGTTATTGATAATTACCTTGAAGCATGTCTAATACTCAACACTGTGTTACCATTATATGCTATATTAATAGTACCTTCTAATCAAATCCAAGCGCTTTTATTTAAATTAATATGTAAATATTAGACATCAATTTGAATAGTAGTACTGTATGAACACTTATCTCCACTGTTTACACATTTCTCTAGCCACGAAAAATTGCATATGTTTTAATTGCTTATTTTAATATTAATATTCTTGTGACCTCGCTACCTTATTCATAGTGCATTGAACTTGAGAATTGTTTCAAATTAACCAAGAACATGTGAAAAGTGTTTTGTTTTCTTTTTTTAACAAGCTCTAGGAAAGAATGGCGAGGCAGTGAGAATCGCGAACTTTCAAGCATGTCCGTCAGATAACGCTTGTAACATGGAGTGTTTTAGGAACGGCGAAGAAAACTTACTTGACAACAATTGCATATTTTTATAAAATCTACAGTTTTTCCCAGTAGAGAGGATTCGTAACGATTAAACTGCAGCTAGATACGGTCTACCATGTGGTAAGGGATGGCGTGATTCGTTTTAGCCGAGCTGGATCAGCGGTGAGTCTGAATAACTCTTTTCGTCCACTATTAGTGTCGCGGGCGCGGTACGGATCAATGAATTATTAAATTGATTACTTCTATAGACCCACATTAAAGTGTTTGTTTTTATTTGTTTCTATAAACACACAAATTCAATGTATAAATACAAAATTATATAATCTCATGGCTTGGCGTCCTTTAGAATCACGCTACGGGGTCCACAATTCCACAAACACGGACTATAACTTTTCATAAGTCCATATTCTTGTGTCTATTTTGTGCCGCTTCGCACAAAATACACTTATTCTGTACGTCGTTATTTTGTACTCTTCCACCACCATAAATGTTCGTCTGAGAAACACTTTATACAGACAAATTACTAAATTTCTGCGGACATTGTCTTTTTCAATGTGACGCCTACCCAAGTCATGGAAAGAAGACAATTGAATCTTCACTTTACCAACTATATTTACAATCCTTAAGTTTAGGAGGCTTTTCTGCCGTCTCTATAATTTTGTATTAGTTTATTTTAGAGGACTTACATAGAAATTTCGCCTCAATTTTAAGATGTCTTAATTACACAAAATTATATAAAATTCAATGAAATAAAGGAAAGTTGATATGACATTTACAGAAATACAATATCATTATTGTTTTATTTTACGTGTTAACGTATTAAAATGTAATATTTTAATCAAATCATTTGCAGTCAAAAGTAATGAAAATTGTTCCTATAAGCATCAGTAATGGCGAGGAGTGATTTTATTGCAAATCTTGTATCGCATCCTTGAAAGACACTGAACTTTAATACACGTAGAGAGGCAGATGGGTGGACAGAAAAACGCTGTTCATGCTCTGAAAAGTCATTGTTGTTGTTATTATTATTAATTAATTATTCAAACCCAGTATTCCTAGAGTAATCTCTGTGTCGAACGTTTCGGTGGAATACAATATTTGACTGCATTAACGGAGGAGATTGTATCTGTATTCACTGTAAAGTCTACGCCATTCCCTTCGATACTCCAATAGTTAGTAACTCCAATAGATTAATTACCATTAAACTTTTAGTTGAAAATCATAAAAATTATTACATTTTTTACTTTCGCTACTGCTTATAGTTAAGTATTGTATTCGACCCAAAAATTCGATGTCAAGATTTCATCGGAAATACACGTTGTGAGACCCCTGAATAAAAAGAGACAGTTTCAGAGGAACATTTTCTGTGTCTGTGTGTGTGGTCTGTCTCTCTAACTGTGAACAGCATAACTCAACAATGAAAAATAGGTTAAGCCGAAGTTGGTGTTTAACTTTAATATCTTTCAAGGACGCGACACGAAGATTTTGAGGAAAATTACTTCATTCTAAACTACCCTTTGCATGAAAAGTTTTCTAAAATGTTTATTTTCTCAAAAATGTCTCTAACGATTTTGATTAAAATAACATGTTTATTTTTTTTTTTGGGGGGGGGGGGGGGTGAAATGTATATGTAGACCAAATCTTACTACTCAAAAATGTAGATCTTTATAAAACATACAAGTTGTCTAAATACATTTTTGTAGAGTGAACCATTTCAGAGATATTTCTTGTTATTTGTGTAAGTTTTGGAGAACTTATACTTCTTTCAAATGGAACATCGTTATTCACTTTTTATATGTTAACAGTGCAAAGAGAACGAAATTTGAAAGCTTTCAAAGATTTGACTATCGCTCAAAGTCTATTGCATTTCCATATTCCTCTTGCACCTACAAGAAAATAAACAATAACATAATTTCTGCAAATGTTTATCTTAACTAACACGAAGAAGATACAGGAATAAGAGTTTGTAAGAGTAGAGAAAGTCATTTGAATGCAACGCATCAGATTTGAAAAATAGGATTTACGATGACGGTGTGAGACAAAGTGGCGGCACCTTTTCGAAAGGAGAGTAAATCAGGATGAAATGATATAACAAACCACTAAGTATAGCTTACATGAGTTAACCGAACGATTAGATTTAATTGTTTGCGGGAAACATGTTGAAAATCTTACTGGAAAACAAGATAAAGTGTAAGATGGCGGCTTTGCTGTGCCTTGTTTTCAGTCTTATATTGACTTTAGCTGTCAAATGTGAATTGTGTTTATTCTCATGCCTACTGTGTGTTGCAATCACATGGCTTTCTCTACTCACTCTTTGACAAACTATTCATACAAAACTGTATTCTTCTATCTGCTTATAGATAATAGAACTGAGTACATTTGTTTGTGGATACATGAACAGTGTGAGCACCAGAAAAAAATTGCCTGATGTGCTGTATCACATTACAGTCTCTATCCAGTCTTCTTAAGCTGTTCTTCTAACTGTTGTATGCTAATTGAGCTAAACCTGGCCTGGGAGAGTCACGGAATAGCTTGAGCGACCTTAATTGTTTTACCTGCTGAACACACAGTTATCAATACAAGGTCGTGAGCAGGCTGCGGTTAGTGAGCACCAGTTCTTGCATTCCTGAACTAAACTTTTACGGTTTATTACAAATTTGGTTGTCATACAACAGGATTACACTAGGTTAAAGTTGATATATTACAGTGTATGTTCTTTTTGACGCAGTACCCTTAAAAGCCAGTTAGACGCTAAGAGAGAGAAAGAGTAAATGTGTGCACTCAGACGTCCCGTGTTCCATTCCAAGATGGAGGTTGGGAATTTTTTAAACTAGTATTATTCCCCATCCTAACTAGAGTCTGGAAGTATGAATTTGTATTTGGAATTTTCTGGCTATAGCCTTTGTAGTCCTGTTTACTCTAGATGACGTTTGCGTAACTGGTAAACGGTAAAAGATAGACCAAAGCTAACTATACAAAAATGTAGATTATGCTAAAACATACAATTTATGTCAAAATAAACTTTTTATAGAGTGAACCATTTCGGAAATATGTCTTGTTATTTGTGTGAGTTTTGGAGAACTTATAACTCTATCAAGTTATTCAATTGTTTATATGTTAACCGTGTAAAGAGAACGTAATTTGAAAGCTTTAAAAGATTTGACTATCCCTCAAAGCGATAGGAAATAAGCTATAATATAATTTGTACAAATGTTTATCTCAACTAACATGAAGAAGATATAGGAATAAGAGTTTGTAAGATTGGTTAGTACAAGAGTAGAGAAAGTTATATGAGTGCAACACATCAGATTTGTTCACGTTGTGTAATTCATCGGCTACCTCCATTGTGATAATGGTAATTGTGGCGGATGGTCTGATGCAACCCGTATGTTGATTGAAAAAAGGAATTTGTCAACCCTGAGCATTCTTGGCTGGACAGGACAGGACTGTCTAGACTGTCGGTTTCCGGCACAACTCTTCATCTTGTACCAGTGTGCACCATCACGCACTACTTCCAATTGCCACATTGCCGCCGCTGCATTCTGTCAGGTTTCCATAGAGCGGAATCCTTGCTGGCGCCACTTTATTCCTTCCTTCCTTCCTTCACCACCTGCTTTATGTACTTGAGCCCGGACGGACGGCACTTTTGGGGAGGAAAGCGATTTCTCTACACCATATGTCCATGTTCCTCTTGTACCTGGACTAGGCACATGCTTGTTCAAAAATCGTACCAACAGTGCAACAGCAGAATTCGGTACTCCTTTATTCCATTGGAGAAAAATGTATTGCACAAATAACAAGGGTTATCCCCGAAATGGTTCTACTTTTTGTATAGTTTATCTCTTACGGTTTACCAGTTCTGCAAAAGTTACCGACAGTAAACAGAATTATGTGGACTATAGCTAGAAAATTTAAAATATATATTTCATGTGCCATGAAAATAATTCAAAATTTTTGTAATCAACACCATTAGAGCTATTTTTTTATAAAATTACAATTTTACATCTTAAGGTGGAGGAATTTTCTTGAAAATCTTCGGGTCGCATCCTTGAAAGACATTAAACATAAATACCAACTTTAGTTTTTAACCGATTTTTCGTTTTTGAGTTATGCTGTCCACAGACTGACACGCACACACACACACACACACACACACACACACACACACACACACACACACACACACACACACAAACGGATCCTTTTCTTAACATACTTTGTTCATTCAGGGGGCCTCAAAACATACATTTCCGGTGAAATCTCGACATCGAATTTTTGAATGGAATACAATATTTTCTCTACTAAACGTAGTAGAGAAAGTAAAAACGACATTTTTGACTATTTCATACTTCCCGCTTCCCTTAAACGAATTAATTTGGAATTAATTAAATCTCTTTTGCTGAATTGCAACCTTGAAACATTTCCCATCAATTTCCTTTGTACTTATGCTATAATCAAGTTCATTACTTGGGCGTGCTAAATAATTGTGAAACCTCCTACCATTAGAAATCACTGAACCGATATTTTATAATTTGGTAGATTATTTTTCTTGATAGTTGCAGACTATGTATCTTTTATAACGATGATGTTATTAAGTTATTAAATAAGTATGGAACCAAAAAGAACTACAAAACTTCAACATTTTAGCTGCTGTAATTATTTAAAATTACTCGAACATTCCGACCGAGGATTCTTCTACCTCCAAAAGATGCTTATAGGCTATGCAACATTTCCACAATTTGGAAGGCTATCGAGAAAGATTATTTTAAAAAATTAAATATACAAACAATATTTTAAAATATTTTTAATGTTCATCAAAGCAAAGAAATTAATTACTTAAAAGTAATTACTTTTTCCTGCCAGAGATTGATGCTGTTTGTTGAGCAGAGTTTATAAAATAATAAAAAGATGTTGTGACGTTTTAGTTTTTGATGTTTATGCAATATTTTGAACACTAAGGTATTTTCACATTGTAAATAAATTGAATAATTAATTCCCTCAAAGCTATAAAACAATTATGTGTGGTACGTTATCATATAAACACCCTTAAGTGTCCAAATTATTGATTTCATAACCATAAAATATATATGAAATTCAAGTTTTAGTCTCAGGGGCCTTTAATCCGCCACTGGAGTTTCAGGCTAGGTCAGCTAGTCATTTATAAAAATTTGCTGTGTTGCATTCACTTGAAGTTTCTGTATGCCCCGTCCTTATTTTCATCTCTTTTCCACAAAACAGTCTACCAACAATTTATCCTATTTATTTCATGTTAACTGAGAGAAACTTTTGCAGAAATGGTTTCATTGAACATTTCGTTCAAGAGTCAAGGAAAATACAGACCTCTGAAGTGACAGTCTCGTCTATATGCTGATTTTAAACTTTCACAATCTTTACGTGGCAAAATGGAGAACAGATGAATGATGACAAAACGCTTAAAATATATATGAGGTGTTGGGAAAATTCAAGCATAGAGTAACAATAATACAGAAATGCTTAATGCCACAGAAGATATATTTGTGCTAACAAAATTTACATTTTCCATATTAGCACCTTTTATCTATCTTTGTCTCTCCTATAGAAATATACAAGAATTCTTTCAGAATAAAATATATCCACAATGATTCATATTTACAGAGCCTTTTTTTGGAGAGAGAAAAAAACTTTAAATTTTGTCACAATCACACAAATAGTACATTAACAATGCTCTTCTGATAACTCTTTTATAACACAACAGCTCTCAAGTAATAATAAATATTATTGTAATAAATCAGCACCCTTCAGCCAGGAACATCAGCTTGCCCCTTTTGTGTGATACAGCCCCTTCGAAGGGCAATGTCGAACTCCATTGTGTACCGCATGTGCTTTGTCCTTAATACTGCCGTGTGAAAAAGAAGAGGGGGACGCAAACATCCATTCACACTTTGCGATCAGCTTAAAAAAATCTGATGTGTTGTATTCACATGACTTTCTCTACTCTTGTACTAACAATTCTTACAAACTCTTATTCAAAAGTCATCCAGAGTAAACAGGGCTACATAGGCTATAGCAAGAAAATTCAAAATATACATTTCATTTGTCGTAAAAATATCTTAAACATATGGCATTTTAATCAAAATCGTTATAGCTCTTTTTGAAGAAAATCAAAATTTTCCATGTAAAGGGTAGTTCGGTGTGGAGCTATTTTCTTCAAAATCTTCGTGTCGCATCCTTGAAAGACATTTAAATACCAACTTTGGTTTTTAACCGACTTTTCGTTTTTGAGTTATGCTGTCCACAGACAGACAGACAGACAGACACACACACACACACACACACACACACACACACACACACACACACACACACACGAACCTTTTTCTAATTTTTTATTTTTTATTCACGGGGTCTCAAAACATATATTTCCGGTGAAATCTCAACATCAAATTTTTGGATGGAATACAATACTTTCCCTACTTACCAGTAGAGAAAGTAAAAATAGTTGTGTCTTGAACCATTTCTGAGACATACCGTTTTGTTGGACTGAAATTTCCAGAATTTTGTTACTCGTGATTATGCAGAATATTCAATTTTAAAGCTAGCACATAAATACGAGGTTTCTAAAGATTTGATTACTACTTTAGTCTGCTATATAGTTGTCAAAATGTATAATGTAACCAGTTCTCCAAAAGTTTGTCCATTATAATATGAAGGAGATACAAAAATGTGCGTTTGTAAGAACTTTATAGAACAAAGTGTGGAGAAAGGTACTATATGAATAAAATGCGTCATTTTTCCTCCAGCACAGCAGCTGGTGCATTTATTGATTTCTAATTCTTAGAAACATTTTAACATTCTTTACATATGTGGTACATAAATATTTAGTGCTTAATTTGAAATCAGAGTGAAAATTACACTCGCTTTGTCGCTTTTTGCACATGACATTTAAAAGCCTGTCTTTGAAACTGGGGGAATATTAAAAATGTCTCTGCCAATCGATGACAGGTTTGAGGAAAATTAATACGCATAAGCCTAAAGTCGTTAGTTTGATATGTTCGGTCCTATTTCAGTCCCAGAGTTTTGGTCTCACTTTAAGACTATAAACAGTGTTAAGAAGATAAACCAACAATGTAGAGAAAACAGCGAGGTATGAACTTAAATGGATGTCTCCGGATTAACAGAAAGCTGTCAATCAACAAGAAGGAAGCGCAGAGAAAGCAATAAAAAGAGGGGGACAGAAGGTTTGTGGGCTAAGGAAGTTGAGGTCATAACCTTCTGGATAGGAAGGATTCTCTTGTCCCTATTATCTCCTTCCTCATACACTCATCACAAGAAATGGCATCGGCGTATGGAGGACAAAGGATAAACCTGAAAAACGTGTATTCACTTTCAACTTTGTTCTATTTGCATATTTCTTAATCCGAGAACAAAAACTATCTTCATCTCTTTACCTACCTTCCTGTTTACGTATAAGGAGAACATTATAGAATAAAAAGTGAAGCCCTTTCGTTCCTAAGCCTTCGGAAATTATAACAACAGGCAAAACAGAGGCATCAAGAAGCTAACTTCACTTGTTTAATCAACAATCGGAGTGCAACGATCGATAATATTATACATTGTGCTAATTAAGGTTAAGATTAAACTATAGTCGGGATATACAACATGAAATTACAAAAGCAGCAGTTGCATATTGTGTTTCCACAGACTTGTCAAACCATCATTGAAATATGGTGATAATCAACCAGATTGTGGTGCGTAGGAAAGTATTTGCAGTCCAGAAAATTTTAAATGCTACAGCGAAGTTTGAAAAGTAAGTGGTAGACGTATAAGCACTTACATTTATAAAATATTCTAGTGCAGATTTGGCGAGTTATACGGTAGGAACAATTTGAAGAGAATATTGAGTTTGGGGATCTGTTTTTAAGATAGTGTAAGTGTTGTGTTAGATTCCAGCGATTCCATATTTGCTAAGCTAAACGGCGACAGACCCAGACTGACTCATAATTGACTTCAAAACATGGTGCTACCACTACGGCTTAAAAGACCTACATAAGGGGAGGGTAATGAGATAAGAAGAAGAAGAATTAATATCAAAACCATTCCTGCTTAAGGACCAATAAGAAAATCCGACCTGTGGTGCGTCATAATTGGGGCTCGGGTTGTTAGGTAAATACATATTTTGTTTGCATCCTACGAATTTGAAACTGAGTTTAACGTTCTGGATATCCACATCGGACCAAATATTTTAGATTTTATTGCACATAAAAATTAATATTTTCTGATTTTTATGTAAAGAAATATTTTCTGATATTCACATAAATTACACAAAAATCGAATGAACGAAACCTTTTAAAAATAATTTTCACACATTTAGATAACATCACATAAAAGCAGTAGCACAATTATTTTAAACAACGCACCATCCATTTCTTTAATGCTCAATTATATAGGGCAGATATCGCAATTTGTTATTGGAAGAACTGATATGTCAGCTATAGTATGCAATTACATTTTTTTTGGAAATTACCAAATAATCAATCATTGCCGAATCACCCCTTGTGTGAATCACCCCTTCTTTGAATTTGCCATAACTTACACTTTTTCAAATGGGAAATGCTATTTGTTTTATGTCTTCGAGATGCAAAAGAGAATAGAACATTAAAGCCATTACATAGCGCCCAACTCTTGAAATATTTGACTATCTTATTGCTTATTTCCTTATAGGTACAAGAGCAATATGGGAATACAATACACTTAAAACTTTGATATTCCGTTCTATTTGCACGACTAATATAAAAAAAAAACGAATAACGATGTTGCATTTGACGAAAGTTTGTTTTCCGAAGCTGGCAGAAATAACAAGGAATATCTCCGAAATGGTTCACTCTACAAAAAAATTATTGGGACATAGACTGTGTGTTTTAGCGAGATCTGCCGTTTTTATATTATAAGATTTGGTCTATCTGTTACAGTTTAGGAGTTATTCAAAAGTCATCCAGAGTAAACAGGACAACATGCACTATAGCCAGAAAATTCAGAATATAAATTTCATTTGTCTTACAAATATCTTAATCAAAATCGTCAGAACAATTTTCAAGAAAATAATTTTCGAAAAAATTTTGAATGTAAAAGATAGTTTAGGATGGAGGAATTTTCTTAAAAATCTTCATGTCGCATCCTTTAAAGACATTAAACTTAAATACCAACATTGATTTGTAACCGATTTTTCGTTTTTGAGTTATATTGTGCACAGACTGACAATACACATACTAACACACGCTGACCTTTTTCTAAAAATGCTTTGTTTTTGGATTCAGGGGGTCTCAAAACATATATTTCTTGACATCGAATTTTTGGGTGGAATACAATACTTGCATACGTAGTAGAGAAAGTAGAAAACTAACAAATGGAACATAACTTGTATACAGGTTAGCATAATTTCTGTTAAGGAATATTTTCCAAAGGTAGAAAGATAGCCGATATCGTCTTTGAAGTTGAAAGGCAAGAAGTAGAACAAAAAATATTTTTGTTCAGAAAATGTAGCAATGGTTAGGTTCTGAATAATTAATTAAGAATAATTTTAGATGCGAAAAAATATATTTTCAACTACCAAAAAGGCAATGAAATACCTAATTCATACAGTAATTTATTGAAAAACTAGAGATTATTTTCTTTTCTGAGGTGTCTTAAGATGTAGGTATATGAAAAGCAATGTAGTAGATAGTCGAGTAAATTTGCACACTGGCTGTGTAGAATGATGGGTAGAGAATGGCACTGGGAGAGCTATTCAAATAAGTCGAAGACTTCATTTTACGATGCACACGAGAGCGGTTCAAGAGGTACCGTGACCCCACAATAAATGTCACCGCTGTGACACTGCACTTTGCTGCAAGCCGTGCGACTGTGACGTCACGCAGCATCTTCTCTTGTGATAGGGTCACCGACATCGCCGCCGTAACCCAGAGACCTCGTTCGTCGCATACGATTTCTCTCCCCAACCAATACAGAGGGATTTGACACCCTATAACGGTGTTCATGCATCCGGGATGCCTTGCATCACGATCGTCACGTGTTCAACAGGACGCATTTTGCAAATGTGCATTGCTACTGATTGCCGATACCATTTTCGTTCTCACGGGAAATATTCATGTCCTACAACAATGGAAACAAACATAAGTATTGATTTTGTTCTTCCTCCTCCTCGAGCATAAAATAGGTATAGACTAAATGGTTAAGGTCACGATCGGGATTTGAACCACTGATGGTCACATCGTGCAGACATTCTAAAAATTATCCTGTCATAAGAAATGCTCATTCAGGAAGCGCTTTGGAATTGGTGAATAAGTGTCACGGATCAAGCAAGTTCCGATATTTGTGTGCACCCACGAAACAACCCATAAACCGCTGCATAACAGCAAATTGCACCTGCACATAATTATAATACAATAACAAAATATTTCTAACTATTCCACTCTTGCCGAATTATAACCTCCTGGTTGTGGAGTTACCGCTTTGGTTATGTCACGTGCTTTCCTTACGTTGCTGAACATCTGAAGTATCCATGCGCAGTAAAAACAATTGCCGGATCATTCCAAAATGGCAGGCAATAGATCTGGTGAGTATTCTAATTAAGATATTGATATTTTAACTGAAGAGGCGGAGTCAAGCGACTGTAATTTTAAATAGAGCAAACCTAGCTTTAATGAATGACCTACTAATGCAAATTCATTCATTTATATTCATCATATATCTAACGCCGCAATTCCCTGAATTAAACGCTAAAATTATTGTTATTGCTCTCAGAGCCTACTGAATTAGTTGTAGTGCCAACTGTGAAAATAAATTTTAAATACAATGTATACAGTAACTTATTTACTTTTAAATGCCTATTAATATTAAATAGTATTAAGTAAATGAATTATTAATTGTTACGGGGAATACACTAAACAAATACCACTCGAGGTTGCCATATTTGGAATAATTTTCCTGCGGTCGCAAAATTTTCATATGAAACGCTGTCGTGCTACACATATTTTTATTTTCTCTACTGGTAAGTAGAGGAGTTATTGTATTCCACCCAAAAATTCGATGTCGATATTTCACCTGAAATATATGTTTTGAGGACCCCTGAATAAAAAAAGCATTTTTAGAAAAAGGTCCGTGTGTGTGTCTGTGTGTCTGTCAGTCTGTGGGCAGTATAACTCAAAAACGAAAAGTAGGTTAAAGACCAAACTTGGTATTTAAGTTTAATGTCTTTCAAGGATCCGACACGAAGATATTGAGGAAAATAGCCCCACCTCAATATACCCTTTACATGCAACATTTTTCGAAAATTTTGATTTTCTTGAAAATGGCTCTAACGATTTTAATTAAAATGTCATATGTTTGAGACACTTTTTATGATAAATGAAATGTATATCTTCAATTTTCTGGACATAGCCCCTGTAGTCGTATTTACTCAGGATGACTTTTACATAACTGGCAAACCGTTAGAGATAGACCAAATCATACCACAGAAAAAATGTAGATCTTGCTAAAATACACAATTTATGTCCAAATAAATTTTCTTGTAGGTGAACCATTTCGGAGATATTCCTTGCTATGTGTGTGAGTTTCGGAAAACTTAAAACTTTCGTGAAATGGATCATCGTTGTTCATTTTTTTTTATATAAGTGTGCAAAGAGAACGGGATGTCAAAGCTGTAAAATATTTGAGTATCGCACAAAGTCTACTGTATTCTAATATTCCCCTTGCACCTACAAGGAAATAAGCAATAAGATAATTTGTACAAATCAGATTTGTACATCACATTTTTTTCAATTTTGGATGGATAACATCTGTAGTGGAATGTTCTCAGTAGCATGCACGTATCGTATTTGTAATAAATGTTTTGAAGTCCCCTGTCTTTAAAAGAAAAACTTCAGAAGAAATTGTCGAATAAATGCCAAACTTCTTATTTCAGTTCCGCATCTTCCAAAGGTTCTACTTGAAGATTTTCAAGAAAATCCTGGTCTATTGATCATCGTTCTGGTTTCTCAACTCACAGGTCTTGGGTTCGATTATCGTAGTAGAACAAGTAATAATTCGCACAGTGCACATAAAGTTGATGGACAATTGCCCTGTTTCGCAATAATTGGACATCGTCGTGTATACGGATGGACCATCTTGAACAAGCTCTCCGGCAATGATGGAACAATTTAGTGTGGAAGTATAAATGGACGCCACCAGGAAAAGTTGGGTTACCTTGAAGGTAGATCTGACATGAGTCATGGGGAGGGCGTTAATAACACATGAGATTATAAATCTCATAGATGGGATATCCGCTAGCCCACGCGGACAAATGTTTATCGAAAGTGGATGGAAGCCGTGGGAAAACATAAAGCACATATGTGTAGTAGCGTAGCCTAACCTCGGGGATGAGGGATAGCAAGCTTTCATTGCTTCAGGGACCAGTTTGTATCCCACGCAAGGTATCGCATGTTCTCCTTCCTTACACCATCATCATTGCAACTGCACTTATTTAAATTATTCTTATTATGTCACTTTAAACTAGTGATGCTCTCCATTCCCAACACTTGTTTTTAAACCTCTGTTATAATCTATCCTTTTACTTTCTCCACCATGTAACTAGCAGGTAGCGAATATTGTGACAAAATCAGTCCTATCACTTTATTATCTTCTAAAATTTCATCAATTATTCTCGTCGTTAAGTCTCCAGTCTTTCGTGTTATCACACGTAACCTTACTCATTCCTTTTAGTGTCTTTCTTCACTTTCTCTGTCTCTCATACACTAACTACAACGTTACAATTACTCGACGCCCGTTAGAATCTTCTTCACGACAAAGGACGTATCTTTCACCACGACACACACAGCTGTCTTACACTCACTGACACACTGATCGGCTTATGTCCGTAACTCAAACTCCCACTCTGCTACTTTGTCACCTCCTTATGTAGTGGGGATAAATTACACCAACTTTTCTCGACTTCTACACGCACGCCGGCGATCATTTGGCCACGCCTTTCTCGAAAGTTCTAAAGAAAGGCTCTTTTGTGTAAGCTGCTTTCATTGTTGTTAGCCACATACACACAAGCAGTTAACATTGTATACCATCATAATAAGACTGTATCTTTTATATGGATTCAACGAGAAACATGTTTGTTTACAACATGGATATATTAGGCGATTGTGCTTTCACTTCATTGGGCCATGATCAGACTAGGAGAATTACGTCACTGTAGTTTGCGCCGTAGCCTTTTTCGATAGTCATGGCTGAGCCCGGCATCACACTATGTTGTATTCCAGCCAAAATTCTATATCGAAATTTCACCATAAATACCTGTTTTGAGGCTCTCACAATCCAAAAATATTTCTGCAAGAACTACCGTGATTTTGTGAACAGCATTACTCAAAAAGGAAAAGTCGCATAAGTTCAGGAACTTGCAAGGATACAAGACGCAGATCTTCAAATAAATCTTCCCGCCCCAAACTGCCCTTCACATAGAACATTTTTGAAAATGTTTTTATTTAAAAAATGACTAATGATTTTGATTAAAACACAAAACCTTTAAGATACTCAGCAAACAAAACGTATATCTGCAGATAAGGGTTAAAATCCCCTTTATTCCAAAACTATTTTGCATAATTTTGTATAACTTCTAAACGCTGACTGATAAACAAAACACACTAAACAACAATATATACCAGTTAAAACATTCACTTTATTTCCTTATGCGTAACCCTTTTTGCCAACCATTTCCATAATAATTGGGTTGAAATTTGCAATACTTCTTCAGTTTTTTATGTGTTTCAATATTCTGTTGTTCCTGGCGATATATACCACATGATGCGCTGCCTTCAAAACAACTAATTTCTATTCCGCTTGCTCTATTCCCCTTGTACTTGCAACGAAATGTGTAATGAAAACAATTTCTGCAAAGGTGTTGCTCCATTTACATGATATAGATAGAAAAAAAATATTTTCGTAAGAATGAAACGGTGGAATCAGGCTGCAAAATTGAATATCATAGCTCGGATTTGAACCACGGATCGTCCACTCTCCACGCAGTGCTCTAACTAGATGAGCTACCATATCATCACGCCGGTAAGACAGTAAACCTCAAGGAGATCTCAGTCGTACATACTTTAAGCACTGGGCTTTATCTTAACCTCTATTAGGTCAACTGGTGATAATTGTTCTTTCACAAAAGCTGTGTAGGACAAGGTTGAAAAGATACGAGAATTAGATGGCATATCTGGGATTTAAACCACGGATCTTCCGTTCTCTCTTTGGTTACTCTATCCAACTGGCCCGCCATGGCAACATCTGGTAATATTTCATAACAGTAGTTTGTAAAATCTGTTGAAAAATAAACGATAGTGAGTAAGGAAAATCTTGTGAATGTTTTACACATCGAGAATGTATTTAAACTTTCTAAAATTACAGTACCTATATTTAAGAATACAATGAATTACTAATCACTAAAGAATTTATATTATTAAATTATTATAACTAGAAAAGGCAGGTCATATGGTCATAGGGCTCGTGTGTATGAGAGGATATCTGTGCGTCTGTGAACAGCTTAACTCAAAAACGAAAAGTCACTTAAATACCAAACGTGGTAAATGTTTAAATTAAGCATATTCCAAGGATGGGACCCCAATAACGCCCCCCCCCCCCCATTTTCAACAAAAACTTCCCTTTAAATGTAAAATGTTTTTAAAATTTTCATTTCATAAAAAATGCCTCAAACGATTTTGATTTAAAAGCCATAAGCTTAATATATTTTCATGACAAATGAAATGTATATCTTGAATTTCCTAGTAATAACCTATGAAGTCCGCTCATTCTGAATGACTTTTGTAAGTGATAGACAATATCTTACTAATCAAAAAATGAATATCTCGTGAAAAAACAGTTTATCTCAAAAGCAGCCCTTTTGTGAGGTTAAGGAGGCCTGAAACATTCCTTGTTATTGGTTTGAATTTGCCCATGCTTTTGTTAAATGGGAAGTTATTATTCATTTTTTTCTGTTCATGCAAAGAGAACGGATAGTCATAGAGCTATTATAAAGTTTGCAGCGACTGTGCTGGTGTTTAAACGAAAATATTTTTTACTTCTACCTAATACACAAAGTATAAGAATATCTGAAACCACAAAATTTATCTGCTCTTTACAAACTATTCTTACAAATAGTGATTCCTGCATCTTCATTATGTTAAATATTTACAGGAATTATCTTATTGCTAATTTTATTATAGATGTAAGGGGACCATGGGAATATCGTAGGGTCTCAGCGATAGTCAAATCTTTTAAAACTGGTTGCTGTGTGATGGCTTTGAAATTCTTTTCTCTTTGCATTTGAGAAAAGTATAAGTATTGAAAAATTCAGAGAAATAGTAAGGAATATCTCCGAAATGGTTTACTGCTCAAAAAATATAAGACACAGTATATTTTAATAAAATTTTTATTTTTTGTGCAGTAGGGTTTTGTGTATCTCTTATGGTTTACAGATATGCATAAGACACCGAGACTATATTCTTTATGGGTTTGTAAATTAACTTTATAATGTGCTTCGAAATGACACCAACTTAAATGGTTATCCTAACCTCTCTGAACACACAAACTGTGTTACTTTCTTTTACTTCTTTGACAACATACGTTATTATTACTATTACCATTATTATTGTTATTATTATTGTTATTATTTTTTTTTTATTAATTAATTTTTTTTTCTTAAACTATGTGGGGATTCATCATCGATTGAGTCCATAACCATCGACTGTGTCAAAAGCTGTCGTGTAACTGCTATTTTCGTTTGTTATGATATGCTCATTTCTGCATCACATGCATTCTCGTGACCTTAGCTTCTTGCAAATCTCCAAGACCTCTCAACAGTGCCGGTAATGACGCAGAATTCTTTCTTGGTGAATCGCACAGCAGTTTCCCAATCTGTGCTCCGCGGAGCCCTAAGCTCTCCTTGTGCAGCTCCCAAGATATTCGTGGTCACTTCAGGAAAGTAAAATAAATAAACAAAAAGAGCTGGAAACTGAAAGATTGTATATTATTTGGGGGTTCATACCTGCTGCGTGTCCACTAATACGGCAGTAGAAAAGAGCACTATAGATACATGGATGCTAAACGCTGAGCTTCCGTGCGGGAAGCATTCCCTGTGCTTGATGTCACGTTACTGGGTATTAAGGCAAGTTCTAGCGAGTTTTGAATCCTGATTATGAATGTTGTGTAAGAACAGAGTTTTTGTGTTTGTGATCATTTTTTATTTGTGGCCATCAAGGATGTAATTTAGAGAAAGAAAAATAAAGGGGAACCGAACGAGTAATTTTGTCACAGTATTATAAAAAAGCAACAGATAGATAAGAAATAAAAAAAGGGGTCACATTTTTACAACTAGTAGTACAAACTTTATATCTTATTAATTTAAAAGTTTAGGTGCATTTTTCTAAAAATAGTATAATAGAGCTATGATTTCTTTTGCGCATGTGCAAAATATATTGCTCTAAACAACCGGAGCTTTTATATTGTCTTCATATGAAATTCCTAAAAAAATTTTAACTGCCTAAAAAATTAAAAAATAATATGTAGACAATTATATTTTTTTAAATTGCTAGTTTTGGTTAAAATGCCTTAATCTTTCACCAGTTATATCTGTGAAGTGATTCCAAAACCTGAAATGCCTCACTTTAATTGTTTAGCAGGAAAATACACCTAAAGAAGAAAATATCTGAAAAACTTTGGCAATGTTTTGTTTATTGAAATATCAACAAGTTAGCCATTGTTATTCTAGGTTATGGTTTTACTACGGTTTCTCAATCAAAAGAAGTTATTTTATAACTGGTAAAATTTTCAAAATGGGAGGTTGTATAGTTTTCAAGAAAGCTTGAGGCTCAGCATGGAAATTGCTGCACGTTCTCTACCAAGTGTCCTTAAAGGAACTCTACCACAAGTTTAGGAATGCCTGGTTTATGGGAGAAATGTGCTTCACTCTGTAGAAGGCCTTCTATGTGCTGGTGTTGCTGATGAATGCTAATAGAGTCGTGACGTAACAGACACTGCGTTCCAAATTTGAATCAAAAGAGTTCAATGCCTCACCATCGCCCGTACCTTGTTATTTCTGTAAAAGTTAGTGGGCTCGTCGTGATAGCGATATTACACCCCATCTCATGCTCTTGCCTTCATAGGTACAATGGGTATAGGGGAATACAGTAGGCTTAAGCAATAGTCAAATCTTTAAACACCTGGTTGTTCTTTGCATGTCCAGCACATAAAAACAAACGAATACAGTTCCCGTTTGAGAAAAGTGTAAGTATTGGAAAATTCAAACCACTAACAAGGAATATTCCGGAAAGTCATTAAAAAATAATAATAAAGGAAAGAATATTTTATTTCTCATGCAAATAGCTTAAACATGTTTTAATGAAACTATCAAATTTTCGAAAAAACGTTTCCATGTAGAGCATCGGTTGGGATAAGGGGATTTCTTGAAAATGTTCCTGTCGCATTCTTGAACTTAAATACGAAGTTTTGTATCCCACCGACTTCTTGTCTTTCAATTATGTTGTTCACAGGCACAGGGATGACACACAAACACAAACGTGCACGTGAAAATACATAAACATTATTGTAAAAATACTTTTCTTTTTATTCAGGGACCTTAAAACATGTATTTTAGGTGAAATCTCGATATTGAACTTCTGGGTTGGAATACAATACTTGCCTATTTAAGTTCACACGAGATGGCGGTGCCAAAGTGAGGTTAGTATTGTTGTTGAGTTGCGTATAGCCCGGTACTGTGGTCACGTGTTTCCTCGGCATTCCATCAAAAGTGCAAGTTGTGTTGTTCGACTACCGCATTTGTGTTTCCAGGTACCATCCTAAAACATGAGCTAACAATGTAACAAATGTTTCTGGGAAAAGGCACTGGTACACGGCCATTACTGATTTATGGTGCCTTTAGGGTAAGCAGTAATCGATCTACAAGCTATCTGCCAGTACGGAACAAGCTGATACTTTAATGGACATGATTAGTTGCAGAATACAGTGGCACAACACGCATGCGCACTGGGAAAGGGAAAGTGGAGGCAACAAAGAGATAAGAAGCATCCTGAGTTATGCTCTAAATCATTGATTGCTCTTCTGTCCTTGACTTCTATTTCCTATAACAATGTTACATTCGTCACTTCTTTATTTTGTTTCTCTCGGCAACTGTCTTGATCCCACGGCTTGGCCTGCGTTATTTCATTATAGGCCAAGGCCTCCTTAATGTTGGGTACACAAATATTGAACAATTCAGTATCAAGATTTCACGGCTAATACACGTTTTGAGCTTCCCTTGATGAAATTAACTAAACAATGAATTAATACTATGTCCTTTTATTCAAGTAAGTTTAATAAAAAATTACGCATTCACTTTAATGTTCGCAGATGACTAAATTAGTATATCTAATTCAGAAGATAAGCTTCAAAATTAATCTTATGCTCTGAATAAAATAGCAAAAGAATATAACATGACAATCTCTCCAAGTAAAACGAAAGTGATGGCGTTCAAAGGCTAGAGAACAACAAAAGGAGACTCGAAGTAAACGAAATAAAATTTTTAAGAGCAGTGAGAACAGACCACAATCTAAATGAAGAAAATTAAATATAAAACTAAGTGGATGAGTCATATTTAAATAGAGCGATTCTCATTCCATTTAATAATTACAAACCAATAGCGAAAGAAAGGCCAAATGGTGGCAAGAAGAAGGTAGATTACTACAGACAGAAATAGCTAATGCATGAGGGAAAAAGAAGAAGGTTCCTTGAATCTAAAGGAAAAACGACCTTATGCGCACGCGTGTCATTGAAAAGCATAACTGGAAAATGAAAACTTGGATATATAAACTTTATATTTAGCATCTTCTAAGAATGGCCCAGGAAGAGTTTTGAGTAAACTACCTACAGCCCAAACCTCTTTCACATTACTAAAATATCTCAAAATGGCTTTAACGATTTTCATTTAGCACCATATGATTAAAACACCGTAACAAAAACGACAAAACTGAGTCCAATTATTCATTCTTATTTTATTTTCTTCGAAAACGTTTGCACAAATACACAATTCTTTTCTTGTAGGTAACAGTCTTCGATCCTTCGTGATATTACAACTCACAACTGTTTTCTTCTTGTAACCTTGACTGTCTTTTCTCACTTTCTCTGTCTCTGAAACAAGTTGACCCTAACGACACAACACTCAGTAACGTAACACAAACTAAAAACTGATTTGATTCCTCGATGACTTATGTCTATAACTAACTCTCGTCACCTCAGCTCCTTACATAGCGAGGATGATGTAATATGGATCTTTTTCGAACTTTTACAAATATGCCGGCCGTATTAGAAAAAGCTCCGCGCGCGCTTGTAGGTATGTGTGTGTCTGTGTTTATATCACCAGAATATATCATAAATGCTGTTATTCTTTTTTCAGCTGTTATTTCTGCCTTCTTGTTATCGACTTCATAGACGTAGATTCTAAATGCCACATAAGGAGAATCTATTCTGCCACTTATTTATTTAGTATGAGTATTAGAAGATTTATTCTATTAATGTGTTTACGGTAGCTGTTTACAATAAATGAATGAATGCATATGCCAACTATTCTTGGCGTCTTTTATTTAGGATTATTACCTTAGTAATAATTTGTGCAGAAATTACTCCCGTAATTTAAAAACGATTCTTCTGCAGATAGATGTCGAGCAGTGTACGAGAGGCGTTCTAACAGTTCCAGAGTTTACCAAGAAAACACAGGACTTAACAAATTTCTTTTTCTAACAGTCATCTTGTAGAAATCAACGCAGTGATTTTCCAGCTTGTCAAAATCATCAGTGTGATGTAGATATATTGATGCAAATAAACGTCTATGTCAGTTTCAACCTCGTCAATTGTTTGTCCCAAACAGATTTATATAGGGCTTCAAGTTGTTTGCAAAATTAGCCAACTCACGTACCTTCAATTGAGTGGGAAACGCGAATTTTTGCCACAATTTGCCACAACTCGTAGCGGTTTTGGAACGCTTTGAACGCTTATTTTGAATGGATGTATAACCAGGCCTAACTCCTCAAACCCTTTTTAACCTTCGGAAAGGAAGACGAAGGATCCTTTTATTAACAATTAGCATAATCATTTTCATTTTCACAACTCTGAGTTAGGCCTAAAACTTTGTTAGGAACTGGGTGTCCCAGCTTAAGTGTCTTTGTATTGATCAAAGGAGTTCATCAAAACCTTCACACCATTTACTGCAGTACATTTGAGAAAAAACAAAGGAAGGGAAAAAGACTGAGAAATAATATAGTTGCGGTATAATCCTTAAAGTTTCCATACTTTGACTTTAAAGATATGGAAATGCTATTGGCGCCATGGCGCCATACGTTTGTAGTGTGTGTTAAAATTATATCTGCTTTCGCCGACAGCTTTCACTAGATTATGATGTGTTGTTTTTCCTTATTGAGGTCTTAATTAGGAAGCGTGTGTAAGCATCAAACAGGATTCAAAGCACAGTGATTACGGTTGACGGTCTATATTTATAAGAGATCTGACTCCCTTTTGTTCCAGACAAGTCCGTAATCACAGATCTTCAAGGTTACTTACTTACTGGACCACTGAATGATTGATTCTTTGGCTTCCTGTGTTTGTCTATACCTACCTAAGTCACGGTCAGGTGCCTGCCCAGAAATTATTATGAAGCAATCGTGAGAAAACAACCTAACTCGCAACATCTACACAAACTTTCCAATCATAGTCTTAGTCGAAATTAGATTAAAACACCTCCTGCCTTTTAATACTGTATTTCAGTTTTACTTCCTCTACCAGTAAGTAAACTTTGGAAGTGAGGTATTTGTTTTAATTTATTCCATCTATTAATATATTGCACCCAACAGAATTCCTCTCTTTGAAAGCTTAATCTTTATTTTATTAGTTGTAGATAATTTTGAACTATTTAGCAATTTTAGCTTAAAACGTCCACTGTTCAGCGTAGTTTATATTGTTTCCCGGATAATTATTGGATTTTCAGTGTATAGTGAGGTACTTAAAGATGTATTTCAATTTATTTTAACCTATATTGAATTTCACTTTTAGAATGTTATTATTGTTGTATATGCTCTGCCATTTCTTATTGTGTAAGTGTTCTCTCAGGTTAAATCTCAGTCAAACATTATAATATAGTGGAAACACTCATCTGTAAATATAAAGTGTTAAATGATAAAAACTCGCAATACCGGAAGTAGTAAAAGGAAAGTGGGAAGTCGAAGACCACGTACTTTGCTTTACGTGCGCCAAAGAAATGTTCTGAATCAAGTGCCTGGAACAAGTTTGAGTGCACGATACGCAGACAGCAATCGCAGTTCAGTCAGGCATATCTGTAAATTGAGTATTAAAAAGATGCAACATAACTGTGATACAAAAACATATTCGTTCAACTATAACAGCACCTTTCCGCTCACGAAATTAATTCATTGCAAATTGTGTGCCCATGCACCTACTCGCACGTAACTTTGTAGCACCAAACGAATCCTTCATGTACAAACACACTTACACACATTCATGTTTTTAAGCATGCATTTTTAGACAGTTGATAGTAGAAGTCGGCCTTTTAGCAGTTCACGACAGTGTTAAAGGTATAAAATTCTTGCACTCGGGCTCAAACGCTTTTAACACTCCGGTAATACCAAGTTTGGTGTCCTATGGAATGTGATTATGTGTCAACTGTTTCATAACCTAATCCAAACAATGGCGCTATCGTAAATCTTACAACCAATAATTCAATTTTCAGTTCCTCCACCCAAGGAATAACTGTAATACTTGTATAATAAATTTTTCAGTTTCTTCAAAAGATAGTAAGTTAAGCAAAACTTCTAGTAATATATTAATTCATTAAATTTCTGTTACATTATTTTCATTGCCTTATAATTTCCACTGCCTCCCTTATGTAGAACGTTCTGGTTTTGTCAACAGTGATGCTAAGCGAGGCAACAACTGAACATCGCAGTCCGATGACCATCATGACCATGAAAAAGGTAAAGTAACACCATTTATTTATTTTGTGGTTAGCTTTCTTCAAATAGGCTGACCATCGGATATAAGCATGTATAACGTCATAAATCCTGAGATGCAAATTGCCTTTATGTCAAGCATTTTAATCCAATCTCTCAATAAACTGCGATTTTTCTGCTTAAAAAAACGGAAATGCGTATTTATAGGCATTATATGTTAAAATAGGCACATTCAACTGTATAAAAAACAGCTCCAGAGTAGTAAACTGAACTAAATTTAAGTCGTTTTTATGTTATCTATAGTGCCCAACATCCGGTCTGCACTGAGCAGTCTGCAGGAATGAGTTGTTAAAATGTTAGATAGAATGCCTGTTGCCCAAGGTGTGTCATAACTGGAAATACTTGAACATTTGCAACTTTCCTGTTGCAATATAAAAGTGCAAGCCTGTTTTGGATAGGGTGGTCCAGCCCCAAGATGGTTTCTAATTGGAATTCACATCTCATCTCCTCTGGTCGGCAGAAAGTGCTCGTTAACCACAGTCCAGGTGTAGGAGTGAGTGAGGTGCATATTACGTAACACTCCTCTCTTTAGTTGCTGACGGCTTCTATAACTCAAAAAATGTTCACACAACCTCCTTCTTTCACCTTCGTGTTATGATTTAATGGGCAGTAACATCTGGGAGTCGCTACGCATGAAAAACAAAGGGAAATAAAGAAGTAGCGACAGGTTTGGAACTGCCGAACGCTATTTGCCATGTTGCTACTCGTGTTCACTCCCTGCAAGGGTGCCCACCTCTGTGGTGTGCAGGTAGCGCATCTGCTCCACATTCAAGAGCTCACGACTTCGAATCTTGGTTAGGGTGACTTTCCGTTATCTTTGATGACGACTACCGGGTAACTTTAAGTTTCATTTCACCCATTTCGTTCATTTAACATGTTAAAGGACGTCACCTTAAAAAAATTAATAATAAAATACACTAATGTGGCAAAATAACAATCTATTACTTCATTTTTCTTCTAAACTTTTGAATAAAATCATATTTCTGTTCCACTGAATATACAATATAATATTTCAATACAATATCAAAAAAATTGTAATTTCACTATGATTATATCATGTTTAACCTTTCTTAGTATGCAGGTGCTAAGAATTTGAAGATTTACATCTAGACATTGAATAATACGATACAGTTTTCCCTTTGCCTACTGGCAAGGAGTAACCTAGAAATTAGTTTAATTTAGCCTAAGTATTGGAGTAAAGTGGAGAGTGGTGCCTAGAAAGTGATGTGAACTATGTAATTGACGTGACAGAGTTGTTGAACAAGATCGATCATTAACTCACCAAGGGCATGCAAGGATCATACAGTTCCCATTCCTGTTGATTGCACGTTTGATTAAAATGCGTTCTTCAGCGAAATTTCAAAGCTGTTCTCTCTATCACCTTCACTGGCCCACATTCTGTCGTGATGAACCAATCACTCGACCAGATCTATCAAACTGTATAGTGGCATATCAGTCAGCTTAACCCACATTTACATACACACTGTGTTTTCTGCCCAGCCAATACCTGAAAACTATGCAAGAATCGACACCGACACTTCAGGTATACTCGTACCAAAGCTTCTTATTTTCTCTGTCAATAACTACAAGGAGTGCTATGTTTTGGGATCCTCTGAGCCTCAAAATAAAGTATTTTAATAAATGCGTATTTGTACGAATGACTTTCCCTATTTTGTTTATCTGACTGCAAACAGCATAGCTCAGAATAATAGAAAAGTTGGTTAAATATCAAATTTCATGTTGTAGTTTATCATTTTCCAAGAACGAAGCATATAGTTCTTCAAGGAAAACCTCCATCGCGAACTAGTGTCGCGTTGGCATAGAAGAGCTATGCAACGCAGATAACGGCAACGTTAAAAAGCTCCGTTCGTTGAAGCGTTTTGTTAGTTTCTGTGCAAAAAGCTCAATAAACTTCATTTGTGTTACTTATTATTTGAGGTCAGCTCTTACTATTTTAAGAAAAGCAAACAAAGAGAATTAAAAGTTAGTGATTTTCAGACTTAGTTGAGTTACTTTTAACATGGAAAAAATCCAGTTATTTCTTATTTTGCCCCCCAAAAAGTCTCAAACTATTTTTTTTATAACGCTCCATGACTATAAATTGGCAAATGAATTTCCTGTGAGTATTCTTTATATAATAGTTAATACCAGCTGGCTTATTATAACCATATATGTTTATGGTGAAGTTGGGCATATGATTTCGTACTCCCAATTCACCAAAAAAATCTTTAAGAAAAGATACCTATTCTCTGATTATCGAGGAAAAACAATATTTTGAATTGGTGATTATAGTTGTAATTTCGAACACTCTTGGATAGTTATGCAGGAACAATCCTATGTGGGGATGAATACGCCACCGTTTGAGGGGAATTTTACCAGACATTGCAATCGTAACATATGGGAAGAGAGAAACGAATGTTAAGAGCTTTCTGTAAAGAGGTAAGGAAGAATTATTCCAAAGTTTAATATTACATAGACCACTGAAAATTGTTAAGGCTAGGGAGAAATGATGGCGCATGGGCGAGAGAAACCTTGCAAAGACCAAGAAGTGTCAGAAAGGTTATAAAGTTATAAAAATGTAAAGAGGGAGTGGAATGAAATAAGGGTACGGAGAGAAAATCGAATGCACTCACATGACTTTCTCTACTTTTGTACTAAATACTCCTAAAACCGCTTATTCCTGTATCTTCTTCATGCTAGTCGAGATAAACATTTGCAGAAATTATCTTGTTGCTCATTTTCTTGTAGATACAAGGGGAATGTGGTAATACAGTAGGCTTTTAACGATAGTCAAATCTTTTAAAGGTTTGAAACTCCCTTCTCTTTGCACGGCTGGGATATAAAAATTAATAACGATCTTTCATTTGTAGAAAGTATAAGTACTGCAAAACTAAGACAAATAACAAGGAATACCTCCGAAATGGTTTACTCCACAAAGAATATATTGGAACATAAATTGTGTTTTAGGAAGATGTACATTTTTATATAGTAAGATTTGGGACTAAATAGGATCTTCAAATCGTGTGTGACAGAATACTGCAGTTTTCAGTGGTTACCCTTTATTTCCATTCTCCATCTATTTTCGGCCCAGTCCTCTTCAGCCAATTCCCGCTCATTCATCATCCACTATATTCCATGCTCCTGGACGTGCTAGGTCGTCCACGTTTCCTTCTGTCCAACGGAGACCATTGTAGCAGGATGTTGGGCCTCTCTCCTCATCTATCCTTCTTACGTGACCATACTACTGAAGATTTGGGCTCTCAATTCCTTTTTGGGTTGAAGATACAATTCAACAATTGATATTAAAGTATTACGTAGGAATTAACAGTAGTATGTATAACACTGCAATATTTTATAAGTGGATATTTGTATGGCGTATTTTCTTCAGTCCACTGGATGGTCGTTCTTTTGGAGTGTTCTGACGAATCTGTTCTAGTAAAGAGTTCTATTGATCAATGAATGTTGTGAACAGCTGAGTATAGCAGGATTGGAGTGTAGATGTAAATGTAGATGACATTTGCCATTGCGAAACTATTCCCGAAAACATATCAATATATATCAAATAGGCAAGTAACATTGTGTTAAGAGTAGTGTTTATAAACGTTGTGTTAAAATAAATGACAGGTTCTAAATAAAGGCACAATGTTCTGTTAAGTTAAGAATACAAAAAATGAGGATGAAGAGGTGTACAAAATATATCACAGGTTGTATCTGATTCATGGATTCTTCAGACCAAGACGCTAAATGACAATTGTGTTTGAACTGAAAGAAATTAAGTGGAAATATTAAACGTAGAATTGAAAGATGCTTCAGGTGTTTTGGGGCCCCTCGAGGTTGGAAATGATTCACAGATGAGTCACTGTCTAGTTATTTACAGAAGTCTGCATAAGAATCACGATAACTTGATTATATTTCACGAAGAAGTGAATGATGAATATAAAGATGATCGGTGTGGATATCTCATAATCGAACAGGACTTCAATTTCGATCAATATCCGCTGAAAATAAGCGTGACTCCCTCCCCTGGTGGTGGACAGGACCACTGCCGCGGGCATCGTGGGGTCAAAGGCTGGAATGTCGGCTCCTCAAGGATACGCACACGCCCGCACCAGACATTCTTGTTCCCCCACCTTGTGACTGACTGACTCATCTTCAATTTGCAATTGCTGAAAATCATCATCATCATCGTCATCCAATCTTCCGGAACTAACACCAACTTCAGTTCCTTCAATTGTTGCACCATAGAGTCAGCTAAACCTACTATTTGGGTAGAAACTAAATGATGTGTTGCATTTACATGAATTTATATAACAATTAACAGACATATTACTTTACAAACTATTCTTGTAAAAGCGTATATTCGTATTGATTCAAGTTAATCAACATAAATGTTAGCATAAATTTTACTACAAATTTCGGTGTAAATACTGGTTAAAAAACAAAAAGAAGCAATTTGAGAGTAAAGACCATGTGTGCTTGTGTTTTAACAGCATAACTCGAAAAAGAAAGGTCGAAGAGGGAGAGAGAGAGACAGACAAACAGAAAATTCAGAAGTCGAATGAATGTCATATCAAGATTGGCATAAAGATACAACCTGCTAACTAAACTATGGAAACAGACAATTTTAAAGATGATCAAGAAAGATTAAAATGAATGATACGATCACATTTGACAAATAAAGTGTATTAATAATGTACAGAGTGATTAACAACTAACTGTCCAAGGAGGAATTAGCAGCCAGAGGAGCGGACACAACAAGGCAAACTTAATAATACAGTATACCCATGTATTTACTAGAAGTCTAGACTTTGCATATAGAAACAGAGCAAATCACACATTGCTATAAATAATTTCTATGTATTAAGATCTATGTATAGTGTGAAAAACCATAGGGTAAGATTCTGTCGTACTTCTCATAAAGAGACACATGGACCTTTTTTGTAAATGCTTCGACCGGACTGGCTTGAAACATACTTCTGGTGAAATTTCGGTCTAAACTTTTTGAGCGCATTACAATACCTCATAGTCTTAGTGGAAGAGACACAATAAAAGCTAAATAAACAAAATAATCAATCGTTAATAAATCTATCACACACATACCTGGAAAAGATTTCATTAATGCAAGACTATGTTATAAGGGTAGTACGTAAACACTTGCCATACTTCAGAGAAAGTTTGAAAGTACGAGAGGAAGTGAGTTTTGAAAGAACATCACTATGCACAAAGGAGATAAAGGCTAAAACTTATTTAGAACTTCTACTCGCCCAATTGGGAGAATCCTTCGATAGTGAAATGTGGTACTAATCATTGTTTTGCGGGACACTTTATTTAGGTATCAAATTCACAACATTAAGACTTCAAGTTGATCCAAAAACTTTCACGGCATTTATTATTATTGTTGTGTTGTTATTATTATTGTTATTGTTGTTGACTCCTTGGTCGTCCTGTACATGTTCCTCCCAAGTGTCGGTCTGGGTGGCTCAGTTGGTTAGACGCTGGCCTACTGATCCCAAGGTCGCGGGTTCAAACCCGGCCCAGGCCGATGGTTTTTATGTGTGCTTAAAAACGACAGCTTCATGTCAGTAGATTTACTGGTATGTAAAAGAACTCCTGCGGGACGCTGATGTGATCCTGGCAATTGACAGCGTCGTTAAATAACAAAATATTTTATTTTCGTCCCAAGTTCATTAATCCATAGTTAATGTGCGCCAGACAACCTTAGTTACAGTGCCATCTATTGCTGCAATTTTTGGTTTGTTAACGTGACTTTTGGGTTGGGGAATCTGGTGGTTGTCACTTGGGCGTATAAGTGATATGATGCGATGCTGGACAGATAGCTTTATTCACATAGGCATCTTTCGGAAACATTTTCTTTATTCTGTTTATTTGGGACGTAGCATTGAATTTCCAATTATATATTATCTGGCAACTAAGAAAGCAAGGAAACATCTCAGTGAGATTGGTCTGTATATTGGATTTAAACTCGCAATCCTCAGAACATGAGTTACAGATGATAGTATCGACACCGCTGCTGCGGCTAGTTACCAACGACAAGAGATTAACGCATACGTTTTATATAATATAAAATATATATAACTTTAAATAGTTGGTGCGCGCGTCAACCGTCACTCTGGGATGGAGCGGATTACCGGGTGGCTAGCCGTGTGTCTGACTTATTCCCTGCCTGCACCGACGCCCTACGGTGCCACTACTGCGACGCTGGCACCATCACCACACTCTGCACCAGCCACGACCTGACACGTCGCCCCGTGTATTGTGCCACGTGACATTGTGCCGGCCACTTCGCGGGTCAGGCAGCGTGCTCCAGGAATCCACGCCGTCAGCCGCCTGCAGCTCACAAGCGGTCCTCACAACAACCAGTCTCGGACTCCCAGACCATCACCATCACACATCAACCGCGCATCAACACCAACCGTCAAACCGCTAACCAACAAGACGCCGTAGACAACAGACTTTACACCGTCGTACTCCACAACACCGCGGCACTGCGGCAACTACAGGAAACACTTCAGACTCTCTCCGACCGGGTTGCAGCATGGGAGGCAGCCCTGACTCGTGCTCTCGAGGACGTCCAGGACACCAACCATAACCTGCAAACAACGTTACTAGCCACAGTTCACCATGACAACAATAGCCTCCGTGACCACTTCAACAAGCAGCTGGAGAAAGTGGTTACCTACATAAATGACTCACACATACACAAGGTCCATAAGTCACCAGAAGAGATTCTACAAGGACACGCAACAGCACTGGAGACTAGACTCAACCACATTGAGGACATTCTGACACTCCCCAGACTTCCCCTTCCTCCACACATGTTCACCCCAAATCGCAGGTCCGTGTCAGGTCATCCGCCATGATACTTGACCTGCCCAAGCCAATGACCCATCTAATATGTACCCACAATCATCCGGTTTGCTTAGGCGGTAACGGACACCACATCAACCCTCGCTCAAATAGTCACCCTAGAATAACTATAATATAGTAAACAAATAAAAAAGCAAGGGCCGCTGCCCCATGTATAAAAAAATGTCCACCCACATAAAAAATAGCGCTAACAAAGATAGGCAACGGCTAAAGTTGTGCGCCCCCATCTTCCGTAGTAAACAGTTGCTACTGAACTCAAAACTGATACTATATAGGTCTTTTATTCTTTCGGTGGTCCTGTACGCGTGTTTGGCCTGGGCTAATGCCTCCAAAACTGCCCTGAAACAACTCTAAACCCTCCAAAATATCTCCCTTCGCAAAATCCTCTCTGCTCCCCTCCTAACCACTAACAAAACTCCTCACCTTGAAACGCAGGTCCCATCCATCCCTGAGGCGATAACAAAGAAAGTCTCCGCAGCGTGAGCGCCCATTAGAAATCACAAACATGTGACTGCCAACATTGGGAAATGTGAGCCAAAGCTCCGTAAAGATGCTGAATTAAACTGCTTTAGACTGGCACGGCTCGCCGATGGTTGCCTCCTGGCACCCACTCTCTCCTGGCTCAGGCGCAAGTTGCCGGCCGATGTACCATCAACCTGAATCCGCAGGTGCTTTACGCGGTACTGCCGGGTATCCTCCCCTGAATTCTCTCCTGGTGGAGGTCTTTTAGTGGGTAGTACTTTCAGGTAAGACCCACAGTACCCCTCTGTACCATCCTAGCGAATGGGGCTCCGTAAATTGACTTTCCTTCCACTTAAAATAAAATAAAATAAAAAAAAAAAACAGCAGGCATTTTGAACTGGCTCCTCGCCTCTTACGGTCCACCGTACGGGCTACGGTTGGCGCGAGTGATCTTCTTCTAATGCAAGGACCCGCCCAGACCTCGCTATTCCTCTCCTACATCCCTCCATCTGTCGAGGTCTAGCTTCGCTGGTGTGACGATTCCGGATGGTATTCGAGCTCAGCGGACCTCTGCTAGCGTGCCTCGCACCGTCAAGCAGGAATCTCACCGGCGCTAGCTAGATACCCTTGCGGGCTGGTGTGTCGGACCCAGCTTGATCCTTCACAGCCACCTCATACAAGGAAGCGCTCGGCAGGAAGCTCGAGGTGCCATATACAGCCGAGGGGTACTCCTCCGTAGTACAACACGCCACCATGGACAACAGAAGGTCCATGTAAGATCGTCTCAGAAACCGATAATTCTTTCTGATGGATATGGTCCATAAAACAAGTTCAAATTGCATTTCATAAAATATTAAAATATTGTGGTGTTGACACGAATTATATATGTCGAGCTTCCGTGTGGGAAGCACCCCATATACTGACGCTCGTGTTGCCAAGGAGGTAGAGTAACTTTGAAGCAGTTTGTAATGCTAGTTGTAAATTTCAGTTAGAAAAAAGAGTTTTGAGTGCGTGTGATAATTCGTGTAATTGAGGCCATAGTTAGAGTGTATAAAGAAAATAAAGAAATGATGAAAAGTAAAATTGTTACAATTTGTATCAGAAGTGCGACGAAGACCACGATACGCAGTAGTTGGTGAAACAAATATTAGCCAAGGTGGAGATAATTAGAAATGAAATTAATTCCAGAATGCGGCAGATGGAAACCAAAATGGAAGCCAAAATGAAACATCTGAATCCTGGAATGGAAAGAGCCAAATTGAAAAATGTAAATTCTGGCATGGAAAACAGAAAACGGAAATGCCCGATATGAAGATAGAGCTATCGCAGAAAATGAATAAGTGATAACAAGTAATTTGAAGAGTAACATTGTTACAATATTAAAATATTTATAACGCCATTGTACACTTGAGTACGAAAACCTAGGTGTTATAAACGAACTTGCTTGCGAAGAAGCCCATGGTGTATAAAATGGTTGTCACTTCATAAAATATGCATGTAAAAGAGAAAATTGTGTCCAGCTAACATTAAAAATCAGTAAACCGATATTTCATAATCAACAACTGAGACGATTATTTTGTTAGATTCACAGACTACACGTTTGTTTCAGAGTTAACCTTTGTGACGTGGGAGTGCGCCATAGTAATCAACTTTACTTCTGTTTCGTAGTTTCTGTATTATGTGAAAACTATATAGCTTTTATGGGATCAAACAAAGAGCAGATGTGAAGGTTTTATATGTATTATCTAAGAAGTCATTATACCATTCCAACTTATAATTGTTCTACCGTCAAAGAGTATAATGTACCACTTCCAGAACTTGAAAGATTACCAAGACTCCACAACAATTTAGTAACGAACGGGGCAGCTAAATGAAATTAATTTGGCATTCACAGGCACAAAAGGCTTTCCAGAGGTCAAGGCGCTAAATCCATCCTCCGAACCATTTCAAAGATTCATAAGAGTCATTGTTATATATAAGCCTAAACAAAGGAACAAAACAGACAAATGCAGAGTTCTAGTTACAGTACTCTATGTTGCTCTTATACATCATTTTGTTTCAAATGGCTAAACAATCTTGAGTATTAGTTTTATGCGATATGTTATTACAGTGCTATTTTTGAAACGTCCAATTTTTTCGAGGTGTTTCCGCTTTAAATAACTAGCTTGTGAGTCACTAACAATAAATATGGAGAGAGCAAGAGTAAACGTAGTACGATCGTAAGGAATATTAAAACACTAAGATAGACAAGCCTCAAAGCTACAAACACAAATTGAAGCATTATAAAAAATTAGCCTGGTATATAGGTAAGAAGAGACTTTGAGGCTAAGATAGCGGTTTGAATCCTGCTTGCTGCTTCCAGAATTTCCTGTCTGATTAACCTTTGTAACCCTACACTATACACAACTTAATGTGAAATAATAATTTCCAAGATGTGCAGATGACATCATTGCCTAAGAAACCTCAAACAGACCTTATTGGCCTATCCCGGGAAGTGATTATAATGAACAGATTATTATTGATATTATCATCATTATGTATTTATAATATAAGTAGCTAATCAAAACCTGTTACTTGGGACAACTGTTTTCTTTGGGCCTCTACAGTTATTTGACCTTTGGGCATCTGAACTTTGAGGCCCTTCAGAAAAGAAAAAGAAAAGCAGAGAATGGTGATGAGTAGGCGGTGAAAACGGCTTAGACTGACAGGAAACAAGGAATAAAAGAGTAGTGTGTGACAAAAGCATTTATCATTAATTTTAACCCTCTCCAGCTCCATTTATTTTCGGCATACCCTTAGAAACATTCCTCACTTGATCTCTGTATCTTGGCTCAATTAGCTAAAGTCCTTAACATCGCTGGCCAGGATTTCCACATCGGATGTTAATTAGCTTTGAATCATATCTGCCGTGCTACCTTGGATGGGGCCACGTAAAAAAACCGATAATTGGCATAATTTACAGACTTCTTTATCACTGTAGAATTCTTGGATTTATATAAATATGTCTTTTAGTTTTTATTTTAAGCTCTGGTAATATCAATAAATTTTAAAGAAAAGACAAAAGTGTGTAAAAATAAAGATATACAATTATCGAGAGTTAGTCCTTGCAAGTTCAAAGTTATTTATCTTATTTCCAACAACAAGCATACCCACGAGGGCTGCCCCAAAAATACCCGACCTAACAAAGAAAGCACAAGTATTTTGGGAGTGAACATATTTATATCTCCACATATTCTCCTTTCAGCTGGATATACATTTCCCAGTGGTAATCACTAGTTTCGATACCCTGTTTATAGTGAGAACTGTCGACCTCTGCAAAATAACCATCAACTGCAGACTCCACCTCTTCATTGTTGGCAAACCTTTTACCACCAAGCCATTTCTTCAAGTTTGGAAACACAAAATATTCATTGGGGCTAAATCTTACGAATAGGGTGCTTGAGGAAGCAGTTCGAACATTAACTCATTGGTTTTGGGCATGGCGATGATGAATGTGTGAACTACTGCATTTTCTTGATGAAATAAAGTTTCTTTTCTGCTAAATGCAGTTGTTTTTGCTTGATTTCGTCACTCAAACTCTGCAACAAGTTTGCATACATAATACTTTGCTTTTCCATTTGGAGATAATGAAAATTATCCCACGTGCATCCCAAAAAACTGACACCATCACCTTGCCTACAGATGGAAGAGCCGATTCTCCCCTTTCAATCCGCTGTTACGACTGTTTCTTCGTCTCAGGTGGGCCCATATTATCCATGGTTATGAATGGATGCAAAAACTCAGCTTTAGTGCGGCGAAATGACGCTGGTTTTCCTCCGTTGTGAGCGAACATGCCACCCATCTTGGACACAGCTTTCTAATGTTCAAATTGTCAGTCGGTATGCAATGCACAACACTTTGAAATGCCCACAATGTGTGTTAGCTCGCATACTTTCAGCCGACGGGCATCCAATACTATTTTGTGGATTTTATTTAGTTTGTAGCGTGCTCAGTTTTATCCATGTTTACAAATTTCATGAGAGCATTCATACTGACGGCTGCAGATAAAAAGCGCAAAATTTTCAAACTTAAGCTTTATAAGTTTGCTACTTTCCGCCATAGTCATTTGTATAAAACAACGACGCTATCTATACGTCAGATCGGGTACTTCTAGGACAGTCCTCGTAATAATGTCAAATGAAACCAATGGCTGAAAAGGGTTAAGGTAGGAACCTCATACGTTATTTAATTCTGTGCGATTTGTAGATTCGTATAAGCTAATATTTTTGGGCATTTAATTTCTTTATTACTGTTTAGCTCCATTATACGTTTTCCGGGTTTATGTTTTCTCGCTCTCACTGTCAAAATGTATTACATATTTGTTTATACATTGTGTTTATAGACTATGTCAAGATACATTATAGAAAATCTCGTGTAATTTACTTTTAGTGTCACAGTAACCAAGTGGGCCAGGCACCGGTATTTTTGGAACGCACAAGTTAACAATAGGGTGGGGCAAAGTCATTTTTCCCCAGGCTGCATCTAATGATGACGGTGATGAAGAACTAAGTCTAAATAATGAAAGTATGTAATGTATATAAGGCAATTAGAAATTACACAACGATTTCTAGCATATCAAGGCCTAGATTATGCATTTTTGTGATTAATGATATCGACCATGATTAAAATACTATACCTTTAAGATATTTGCATGACTAATAAAATTTATATTTTAAATGTTACGAGAATAGCCCATAAAAGCCATAAGAGATAGACAAATTTTGTTGCACAAAAATAGATTTCTTTAAAACACAATTTATCTGAACTAAGTTTTATAATGGTGTCAGTCGTTTCCGAAATATTCTTTGTTATTGGTTAAATTTTCAACCTTTTGTTATATTTTGAGGTACTCTCACCTCTATGCTGTCTATATGTCATGGAAAGAGTATGGAATTTCAAGGCCAGTATGCAATGACCCACTTTCAAGCATCTGACTTTCAGTTCAGTTTCCTGTATGCAGTTCATACGTACAAGGAAATGTGCAATGAAGTTATCTCTACAAAATGCTTATATCATTAATACAATGTAGCTAGAAAAACAAGATTTTGCAGAATCTGCACAGAAATAACCGATAGTGCCTGGTAATGTCATCTTCTAACGCACTCCAAATTGAGCGTACAGGGGCCTGTGTGTGTGTGTGTGTGTGTGTGTGTGTGTGTGTGTGTGTGTGTGTGTGTGTGTGTGTGTGTGTGTGTGTGTGTGTGTGTGTGTGTGTGTGCGTGTGTAAGAAATAGAAATAAAACAACGGAAGATGTGTGACAGCAATTCTACGACCCCAAAGCCCACATTAAGGCAAAAGTTAATAGCAACAAATTCATTGGCATAGAAGGGGACAAGGCAATTAAGGCCATCTGTCAACATGTGTCTGAACTAGGAGGAGAGGAAGGTAGGTTGTCTGGCACAGAATGACTCACGTGACCTAACCCGTCGCGTTATAAACAACATAGTAGTAATAATAGAAATAGTAATAATAATGATGATGATGATGATAATAATAATAATAATAATAATAATAATAATAATAATAATAATAATAATAATAATAATAATAATAATAATAATAATAATAATAATTAATAATAATAATTAATAATAATAATTGTCATAAGTTCGTTAGACACAAAAGTGTTACAATAAGCATAGACAATGTATTCACGTGAGGTCATTTCGTGCTAAGTTTGTACGAACTCTATGGACATTTTTTAGGTGTATGTAAATTGTGCCAAAAATTTCTCTAGTTCACCTGCCTATTGGCAAGGTTCGGAGGGGGGACTTAGTACCCCGACCAATGAAACCTTTTGTGCCTGTGTCCCTAATGGGGTGCCCTCCGGGAGAGAGGTAACGCGAGAGGTACTAAGGGTAGCCGGACTGAGGAGAGACTACAGATGTAGGTCGCTAACGACTACTGATTTAAGCTTCCCGGTGGCGACTCGTACATCCGGCACCCCTCCCCCTAGAGACTTACGCATCCACTGGGGCGTAGGGTCTCAGAGAGCACCTCATATTCGGAGAACGACGATTTACAGAGATTATATTCCCTGCCGTGCACGCCGAAACTCCCCCAGCACTTGCAACCTTGAAATAGCCAACTAGGCTGGGGTGTTTCTCTAGGCAGCAACCGCCTGTCAGATTTTCAGAGGTCCTGGTAGACGATACACAGGCGGTCCAAAGAGTTTTGAAGCTTTTAGTCATAGTAAAGATAAACCTAAGGCTTTAGGACTTTAGGTATCCAAATTTCTTCCTTTTTCGAACTTTTGTAACTTTGTTTTAATTCTGCCTTTGTTGGTATTATTTGCTTTTTACTAGTATTTTATTTTATATTGAAATTTATATTTGGATTTGCAGCTTAAAGCGGTGCATCTTGTGTCCAACTTCAGAGTTTCAGCAGAACTAAGGTGCTGTCTTTTAAAAGATTAACGCAATATCAGAGAGTTCAGCGATTTGACAGAAATTTCTACTGATAAAAAGTTTTCAAGAAGTCAAAGTTAAAATAAAACCACGAACTCGCTTAGACCGTATAACACTGTCAGTCTAAAAGAAAATTAATGGAAGATGATATTTACTTCCTGAAAAACCAAAGAAGCTATAAAGACATGACATCTGCCCATGATGCCTCAGGTAGAAACATCTTGGCGTACTTTAGGAGAAGTGAAAGTGGCGCAGTTTTCCGGTTCTGGTTCATATATCAAACATTATAATTATATTACTCTTATGGAATCATACAAATGTAAAATATTATGATTATAAAATAGATAACTTTTGGCGAAAATGTGTAGGAACATTGATGAACTCATTGCACGTAATGATACACAGGTGAAGAGAATGAATTGAAAGCAAATGTTACGGTGGTGCAATATTTGTTCCTGATGATACTCAGAAAGCAGGTCGCGAGTCGGTCGGGACAAGTATTGCAAGAGTTGTGCCGCCCGCCCGCCCACTCCTACACCCAACTGGTATTCGGCACGAGGACAGGTTGTAACAGGCTCTTCACCTGTTGCTGTATTCATCTTCACATGTGACTCACTCCCAACTTGGGACCCGGTTCTCAATGGAACATTCCCCACTGTTCCTCTGTGGATCTAACCCTTTGCCAGGCTAGACATCTCCTGTCGTCCATTCCACCTTGTCTGTGCTACTCTGCATTCACAGAAAGTCAATAACACTCTTATCAACTTTCAACAAAACAACATAAATCACAACCATATTTAAGAGATGGAATCAGGACTGAAATATTCAATGCCATAGCTGGGATTTGAACCACGGATCTAACGCTTCGCGCACGGCTGCTTTCACCACTAAGCTACCTTGGCCAACTTGCCAGTACGACATTATATTCCCCAACCGATTCGTACTTTTCTCCCGGTAGACCACAAGGGAATCTCAAATCAGAGATAAATACCCTAAGGGTGATTTACAAATCGTAAGTTCTGCATGTCCCGAGTTTGAGTAACCTTTAGATGGTAATTATTATTTATTTATTTAATTTATTTATGCCAACAAACCCAGGACATAAAGGAATTTCGTCCCGCATGGGGCTCTTTATTAAGCACACTTAAAAACCATCGGTCTGGGCCGAGTTTGAACCCGTGACCTTGGAACAGTAGGCCAGCGTCTAACCAACTGAGCCACCCAAACCGACGGTTCACATGTATTTGGATTTCTCTGTATTTAGGATCTAACATATATAAAATACAAATTGGTCAATTCAAAAATGGAAGTTTTAATGGCACTATAGGAATATGTTTAAAAAACAAAGCAAGAAAAGATACAATATTAAAGTTTTATAGAGTAATGTCAATGCCGAAATTACTGTATGGGAGTGAAGCATGGATTATATCAGAGAAAAACAAAAGGAGACTCGAAATAAACAAATGAAGCTTTTAAGAACAGTGAGAACAGACCACACAAGAAATGAAGACACGAGAAAAGTATTAGATATATGCAATCTGAACAAAAAAAAAATTAAAGAAATAAAACTAAGTGGATCAGTCATATTAAAAGAATGGAGAGCGATTAATATTTATTGGAAGACCAAATAAAAGGTGGCACGAACAAGATATGTAGATTGCCACAGACAGAAATGCCTAATGCATGAGGGAAGAAGGAGATATGTGAAAATAATTAAATTCAAAATCATATAACCCTATCTACAATAAAAGCGGCAAATTGAAATTCACTTATGGTTCCGTCATGGTTGGTACATGGTCCCAACTCAGAAAACATCCCATCAGGTAGTCAGAGGGGAGCAATACCAAAGACATTTTTAAACAGAAAAATCTGTCAACTATATCCCCAAACAAGATTTCTACTTCTATATCTTCAAATCTTCTACTTACTCCTTTCCAAAACTCTTTAATGTCATTCTCCCTCATTCTCTAAATTTCCATTCCTTGCCAGATGATATCGAATACTATAGCTTCATCCACTACCTTTTAAACAGTTTTCTTGATATCTTAAACATTATCGTAAGATATATATAGGAGTCTGTAGCAATAGTCAAATCTTTGAAAAGTGGGTCGTTGAGTAATAGCTTTCTTTGCACGTCACGAGAAACAAAAGAATGTCACCAAGTTCCTCCAAAAGTATGAAGTATCGAGGATTGGAAAACGAGCGATCTAACAAACGTTCATGCTGCGGAAAAAAAAGTTTTCAAAAGGCCCGTAGTTTTGCTGTATTAAGTTTATGTTCTATTCTGCAAACTCAACAGGACCGGGGGCTGTTCTATTTCTCATAGCTTAGCAATATAGAAAATAAATTCAGATCGGTTCCTTGTGTAACATATTTCCCCAGCTATGGCCTTGAGCTGGTGTCGCCTCTAGCGACCCTTAACGTAAATATCACAAAGGATGTTTATATCTTGATACATTTCTTTCGCAGAAATGTGCCCAGGAATCTCATACCACACTATTTACAAGAAATATTTGCAATCACACATTTTAACTTACATATGTATAACAAAATATAATTAAACACATTTATCTTAGTGTACCTTCTGACTGTTAATAAATTAACCTATTGGCGGCGAGACCTTAAAAGTTCCCGTCTCAGTGTAAAGCGCAGTTAGGGTGAGAGGTTTTTCTTGTAACTTTTCGTGACACCTTGTTGGAAGATGCTGAACTAAAATTCCAATTCTCTAAGTTTTTAAGTAATACTGATCACACATAGACAAAAGACGCTTGCACACACAGTCCATTTTCTATACTTTTTAACATTATTCAGAAAAACTCAAAAAAGTGTATTTCCGGAGAAATCTCAATATTGAGCTCTTTCTACTATGAAAGCTTTAATTCAACCAAAAGCAAACGCCTTACTCCACATACCACTGTTTTCGTATTGCATAATTATAGGCTCATTCTGGTATTCGGATGAAAGAGAGATTAGACTGATATTGCAAAGAAGATCATCTTTAGTATCTGCAAAAGCTGTTAAAATAATTTCAAATAATTGCAAGGCTTACTTTGTGTTCTCTAACATCCAAAATACCGAATTGGATATTCAACATCACGAGCAAAATTTGCACCCATAACATAAAATAGAAGTAAAATAATGGTGCAGGAATTTGACTACCAACTAAGCCATCTATTAGCAAGTTACCTAAGCAACTGGTACACAAAATGAACACACTGCTTTGGAGCAGCTCTGGAATTAAAATTCGTGTTGAAATAGATCTAAAATATTTGTCTATTACATTATATTATAGTACAGTTGTTTCTTTCGAATGAAAGATCTTTTTCTAATGCCTATTCAATAAACCGCGTTTCTTGGGTAGCATTAAAATCTATTACATTTCTGTGAATTTGCAGAACTCCTAAAATTTCTCGAACTCTTTCCATAGAACAATAATTTGGCCACAAGCACAACATGATGTAAAACAAGCAGCAATGTAGCTTACTCAGTAGCGATTTAGTGAGCCATCAGAAATTCAATATTTCACATTTCAAGACAACGTATTATTGGTTGTAACCAGGGCCCGGATATTTGTGACCGAAAAAATGAGAAGGTATAATGATAAACATGACCTAACATTTTTGGGCGCAATTTTCGAAATTTTCAAAAATTTAATGCTGTTTAATTTAACATTATGTAGTAAATCTACTTTAAAAATTTTGCACATCCAATAATAAATACTATTAATTACGGTATATTGGTGCATTTTGAATTTATTTAATTACTTAATCCAAGAGTTGACGTTCAGCTCTGCACAGAGTGAAATAAATGTCACATTTTCAAGAGCGATTAGATAGAAAACTTACAGTAGGAAATTGTATACATTTTGAAGTTTTTAAAAAGGAATCAAAAAAAAAAAAAAAAAAAAATGATTTGTTCTTTAACGACGCTGTCAATTGCCAGGATCACATCAGCGTCGCCGGTGTGCCGGAATTTTATCCCGCAGGAGTTCTTTAACATACCAGTAAATCTACTGACATGGAGCTGTCGTTTTTAAGCACACTTAAAAACCATCGGCCTGGGCCGGATTTGAACCCGCGACCTTGGGATCAGTAGGCCAGCGTCTAACCAACTGAGCCACCCAGACCGACCCAAAAAAAAAAAAAAAAATGTTCCATTTGCACGCAACATTGTAGCCGGAAAAGGACCTGCTAATATTAAAGACAAGAATTAGAAGATTGAAAAATCGTCTTTGAGACGACTGGAAACATGTATGTGAAATCGGAATAGAAATGTAAAAATATGACATCACATTATGTAGTAGAAAATATCGCTATAATATGAAAAATGGCAAGATAATTATTAAAAAAAAAAAAAAAAACGTAAAAAAAAGTCAAAATATGAGTTTATATGACCCATGGGAATTGTATAATTTTAATCACCATTTGGCAAAATCATGCTTCGCTTATATTTTCCATGAAAAAAAAAGACAAACAAAAACTATGACGTAAACATCCGGGCCTTGTTTATAACCAAGTCTAGCCAGTACTGCCCAGTCATTGGAGAGGGGTGAAGAGAGGGAAAGAAAGGCAAGCTACGAAAGCATCGTTAACTGACCATGATACCTTGCATTTTATTAAATTCACTTTCTGCACAGGAAGCCTAGTGTATAACTAGAAACATATTTTCAGTATCATGACTTCGTATAGTCCAAGCATTCTAGTAACTTCAGATTCCACTTTTCCCCAAGACCAATAAAATAGGTGGTACTGGAAGACATCTACGCAACTAAGGTCGGTTGTCTGGGTACAATCTTATCAGGAATGCTAGGAAAACCAAGCCATTGTTACTGTACCGCGGTGATTGTTGTGAAGTGTTAAGCAGACCCTCAACTTGCACGTGAAGCGGCCGCAGAGGTGAGCAAGAGGTAAGGAACGCACAAGGCCAACATGGTGAATCCTAACCTGTTACTCGACCCTGATACGTACAATCCTTAAATCATGTCCTTCCGGATATATCTATATAGTATCACTTATATGAACAAGTGAAAGGTTATCTTAATCTCCGATACTTTATATACATAGTTACCAATCAATAAACAGCATTCTCTTGACAGTGAAATTAATTTACCGTGGCTATCCTATTCAATATCCTGATCAATATCCTACCTTCAACAGAAGTTGCTTGAATGAAGTTTAACGGTAGAACAGCGCGCGAGATTTCCCTTCTATTCGTCTGTGGGAATGTCTACTATTTTCTCAACATTTTTTTCCTGAGAGACAGAAAAAAGATAGAGAAATTGCAGTCACCCTAATTGGAAATTGAGTTTTTATTTATCGACCAGTGCCGCTTCGCCCACCACAAATCCCACATGCGGTTGCCTGGGATCAAACCCGGGCCGCTTTCGTGAGAAGCGAATGGTCTAACTACTCGGCTACGGTACGGCCGAGGCATTTACCAAATATACATATACTATACGGAAAATGTTTTGATACCATCTGAAAAAACAAATTAGAAAACTTTTTTTTCGTAAGTATGAAACCATAAATACATATTTTATTTGTTAACGATGCTGTCAACTGCCAGAATCATATCAGCGTCGCCGGTGTGCCGGAATTTCGTCCCATAGGAGTTCTTTTACATGCCAGTAAATCTACTGACATGGAGGTGTCGTTTTTAAGCACACTTAAAAATCATTGTTCTGGTCCGGGTTTGAACCCGCGAACTTGAGAACAGTTGGCTAGCGCCTAACCAAGTGAGCTAGTGTGTGATGGAAGAATTTTCGCTATGTACTCTTTGTATAATGTTCTCAAAAATTACAAAAATAATGATTATGAACTTTGTATTTAGTAGGAGAAATAAAATAATTATAGCACGCCCTTGTGGTATGGGGATGGTGTGTGCCTCGTATTCAAGAGATCTCAGTTTAAGTTCTTGGTTGGTTTAGCCGGGTAAAAGTGAACATTTTGGTGCATGAATATAGTTGAGGTCACCTTAGTATTCTATTAAAAATGACCAGAGACATACCGCAAGGGTTCGGTTTGAACTATAGGTATAAAATTAAAATGACATTTTACTCGACACGTGCGTTTGTTGAGTTGGCCCTTCTGGTCGGAAACGGGTCGCAATCTTTTACAATCCACTGTTTACTACAGTAGAACAAATACTTTGAGGCAGTGTGTCTCAGTAAACCTTCTACAACAATTTATTTCTTTATATGTCCTCTACATCTAGAATATATAATATAGGATGCATAGGCAGCCTCCTGTAATAATTTGTTATATGGTTGGCCTATGTTGACTTTCTTTTGTCTTCTTACAATAGAGGAAAAAAGTGTTTGAAATTTACTTTTGTGTTTAAATACCAATAAGTATATTTAAACGTGTGGTTATCCACGAATTAAGTGACATTCGTGAAGATTGAACTGCATTATGAACGTTCTGCATAGTATTTGAACATTAATCGGAAGGATTGATCAGATGTAAATTGATTTGTACAATAACGACGAATCCACCATAATTTAGCGGATTATTTAGCGACGTGAAAGGTGTAAAGATTACTGTTTGAACGGTGATTATTAATATCAATAAAGATTAATCAAAGCAACTTCTAACTTTATATAAAAGTAGTTCATCCGTACCGCGCCCGGGATAGATAGAATTTAAAAAGATTCTACACACTCACCAATTGCAGTTAGGCCAGGGAATAAAATAGCATGGTATTGCAACACCAACGAGTTAGTAAGAAATATTAATTGCTACAAGCTTATTTTAAAGCCAGGCTGTGCTTCTGTGGGGAGAAGTAAACGCCTTGTAGAGGGTAAAAACGTTAATATTCATGATAGCACGAGAAAGCATTGATGAAATACGTTTTGATGAAAGTTGCACAGAGAAATGAAGGGTATGTATTTTGCACTGTATACTAATTAGTCCATAGAAAAGCATTAGTAATGCAGCTCTCTCCGTTCCGTACCGAGCAGTTTCTCTTCAACTATTTGTAGCACCATAAACAGTGCTTCAATAAAAGATCGCGTGTAATCTAATTTGGTTACGGAACATTAGCGTGAAAATTAACTATTAAATAATATACAGGCAGGCCCTAAGCCATAAACAGTGCACGAAGGGCAAGAGAAGAAAGTAAAATAAAACTATGGGGAGGCAGCTGAAAGTGGGTTAATATTGCAGGAAATAATTTGCGGGTAGATACCTACGTCACATGAGTCTTCTCACGCGTCTGCAGCACGAAGATTATATGTAAGTCTTCTTCCTCACGATAACAGATCATTATCGGCACTGGCTACAACCAACAGTCATGAAATTGCACAAACAAAATCACTTGTCGATGATCCATTTACTTCCTGTCACATGGTAATTTCCTTTACGCATCTCTCGTTGTGGAAATCAAGACACCAGAACAGGTTTTCTTCTACCAGCTATACGTATCAATCTTTCCTGGATGGCGGAGGTTAGAAAGAAACCTGTTTGAGGAGTATAAGAATTCTCAAAAATGCTTCGCTCAGTAATACAGCTTTTCTAACTTTGAAACCAATTGGTTGTTTCACTCCAGCAGATCCTAACCACCAAGGAAGTACAACAAACCAGCTCCTTGGTATAAAATATGTAATTTATAGAACTGGAATGTTATTAACCTTATTGGGTCTAAACTCATCCCTACATACTATTGCATTTGCTTACCCTGTTAAGTCTATTTCAGTTCAATATTGTACTATTTGTGAGCGAAACTTAGTTGATAACGAGTGCTTTGTCAATAAATTTGGAGTAGGACCCCATTATTAGGTTTGGACCTATTTTTCCCTATATAAATAACAAATTTCAAATTTTACTTTCGTTTCAAGCTTCTTGAAGCAGAATATGTGCATTTAATAGCACCTAGAACTGTCTAAATGAGAGGTTGAAACAAAACAACCATCTGTTTTTCCTTTTTCAAATGACGTCGTTTAAGCTGCAGAAGATTCTTGAACACAATCGTGCTTTTAAAGATATGAAGCTGATAAAGGGACAAATGAATACTGGAAAATTACCGCTAGAACCTGTTTTCTTAGCGCAAAAAATGCACGATTATATTTGCCATATAGATGTCTTAAACATATGGTATTTTAATCAAAATCGTTAGAGCCATTTTTAGGAAAACTAAAAATAATAACATATTTACTATGCAAGTAAGCGTTATTGTAGGAAGAGGCTGAATTTAAGTACTTAGTTCGATATCCGACGGAAGTTTCGGTTTTATATTATGTTGAATTATGAGAATAAAATTACCAAAATGCCATTTCATTCAAACAGTTTATTATTTCACTTGTATGTTTACAATAGAAGCGATGATACTGTTTGGCTTCACACCTCAATGTGACCTACTGGCCTAGGTAGTGTGAGGTCATTAGCCTTGCAGAAAGCATTCGAACTAGTGACACAACATTCGTTCTCACAGGACCTGCTCATCCTGCGCCATGTCTTCAGTACTCTGCTTATTTGAAGATACTAACCAAATGAAACCAATATTGCTTCACATTGCTCATTATACTGTTCCCAATTAACAAAACAAATATCTGAAGTTGTATCCCTAATAGTCTGTATAAAGGTGTATCTATAGGTTTGTGTGTGTATGAAATATGAATAGGTATAAAAACGTTCTAGGTATTTAGGTTGTGTGTGCGTAAACGCATAAACTTCTTGCTTCTCTCGGTAATCAATATTTCCAGTACATTGTCTGTGAGGAAATTGTAAATATTTCTTCAGTTCTTTAAATGAACTTCGTCAACCTTAGCACTTTAGAGATGAGTCAGTATTTCCGCGTAAGCCCGCTAGAATGATATAATACGACATTATAAAGGCAGCAGAAAAGCCTACTGATTCCATAAATTGTAAATATAGTTAGTAAAGACTGTGTTCAATTGTCTTTTTTAAATGGCTTGATTCTGCATTGCAATGGAAATCGTCCGCAATAATTTGAGTGATTTCTGAGTTTAAAGTAAACTACAAACGGATATTTATAGTGGTGGAGAAAGGTAGAGTGACAGTGCATCAAGTAAGTATAAATTCTGGAACGCAGCACTAATAATAGTAAAGATATTGACTTATAAAAAGTTGTAATCCGTGCATGCGGACCCGTAGCGAGATTCGAAAAGACGCCAAGCCATATCACTACATAATTTGTGTTAACAGACTAAATCTGTTGATTTAAAAGTTTAAATAAATTCAATACTTTAAAGTTAATTTCGTTTAGTGATTGCCGACATGTATAAAAATTAGATTAAAAGAGTCGTTCATGCTCACCACTGATCTATTGTAGAAGCGACAAACCATGCCATTTCTTGCTGCATTAGTGACTGGCACTTTAATAAATACGCCGCAAAAACTAGTGGGTAAAAATTAATAAACACGTCACATAGACTCAAGTACTTTCATTCAATCTGAAATAACCCGCTTGGTTACACAAAGTTAAACTTTTAAAAATGTCCACAAAGAAAACGAGCGAAAATTTGTGTTTAAAAGGATGCAGCATTGTGACACTGCGACATTAAAGTTGCTATTTAAAGAGTGGAGATACAAAATTTAGTTGAAAACGCACGAAGCATAATTGGAAGGAAACAAAATGCGCGCGCGCGTGTGCCTAGAGGCGGACTGTGATAAGCACAAGGTCAGCAAGTAGACAGACATGGACCCTCCAGCACGCGGCCAACGAGGAGAGTTCGCCCAAGGGAAACACCGCACATCCCGTATCTGATCGTTCTCTAGTACAATAGGTCTATAGTTAGACTAGACCGACTGCGCAGCGACCTTCCACTGTTTTCCCACCTTGTCCGTAAGTAGAGGGCAAGTCCCGGGTAACAAAACTGAAATTCAGTCAAAAAAATCTGAAGTGTTGCACTGACATGACTTTCTCTACTCTTGTACTAACCATTCTTACAAACTGTTATTCCTATATCTTCTTCGTGTTAGTCAAGATAAACATTTGTACAAATTATCTTATTGCTTATTTCCTTGTATGTGCAAGGGGAATATTAGAATACAGTAGGCTTTGAATGATAGTCAAATGTTTTAAAGCTTTGAGATTCTGTTCTCTTTGCACACTTAACATATAAAAAATGAACAACGATGATCCATTTCACGAAAGTTTTAAGTTTTCCGAAACTCACACAAATAATAAGGAATATCTCCGAAATGGTTCACTCTATAAAATATTATTGAGACATAAACTGTGTATTTTAGCAAGATCTACATTTTTTGTACAGTAAGATTTGGTCTATCTCTAATGGTTTACCAGTTATGCAAAAGTCATCCAGAGTAAATACGACTACAGGGGCTATAACCGGAAAATTCAAGATATACATTTCATTTGTCATAAAAATATCTCAAACATATGGTATTTTAATCAAAATCGTTAGAGTCAATTTCAAGAAAATCAAAATTTTCGAAAAATGTTGCATGTAAAGGGTAGTTTAGGGTGGGGCTATTTTGTTCAAAATCTTCGTGTCGCATCCTTGAAAGACATTAAACTTAAATACCAACTTTGGTTTTTAACCGACTTTTCGTTTTTGAGTTATGCTGTCCTCGGACACACAGACATACAGACACACACACGGACCTTTTTCCAAAAATGCTTTTTTTTTTTTGTACTCAGGGGGCCTTAAAACATATATTTCCGGTGAAATCTCGACATCGAATTTTTGTGTGGAATGCAATAGTTCCTCTACTTACCAGTAGAGAAAGTAAAAATGCTGCTTGTTAGTGTTTGAATGTGTATTTAAGCAATTGTCTAATCACCGTTGAAATTTGTATCCTTTCTTGTTCCTGTTAACTTTCATTCAACTTAATTTTAATGTTTTATTGTTGTCGTAAAATGCGAACACTTAATTTATACATATTTATGACTCTAGTATACCATATGGTACAAAATGACTTTTAGACTAATAAATAAAACCAATTTATACACTCAAGACTGGTTTATTAACTCAGATGTAAGGTCTAATTATTTCTTGAATAAATACAACGTTAATAGGGTGTTATTTAACTGAGAGAGCAAATATATAAATAAATTGCTACTAGTTTTTATAGAGGGTGCCTTATAAAACATGTGCTGTGTGAGAAAGCGTTTACAAAACGACTAGCGATGAGGATGAATAGATTGCAGATACAGTCATAATCGGCCAATTATAGTTGTTGAACAACTACTCGAGGCGGAAATAAATTCCTTGACATACTGCCCACATCTTCCTTTTCTTCCCATCACGCCCTGTGTGCAGGATTGCATAAGACGTGCGCCGCCCCAAATGATATAGCAAAATTGTCATTATTAGCAATATTATTATTAGCAGTGACGATTCCGTCAAGGTTATTCACAACTCGTACCTTACACGCGGATAACCTAAACGCTATTGGACAGAGAGAGATAGGAGATCATTATAGATTTACCTTGGACATTCAAGTCACTCTTCCATATCTTATAACTTTACCACTATCAGGTGAATAAATTAACAACTTTATATACCACTTATTTAGAGTAATTACAGAAGTTTTTGTGGTCTTCTGAATGAAAAAGAAATCTTTACTTTTTCTACTAGATGTAATAAATAGGGGCAGAATTGTATTGCCCCGATGTCGAGATTTTATCCGAAATATGTTTTGAGTCGGTTAAAAACCAAACTTGGTATTTAAGTTTAACATCTTTCAAGTATGCGACACCAGGATTTCGAAGAAAATTCCTGCACCCTAAACTTCCCTTTACGTAGAAAATTTTTCGATAATTTTATTTCATCAAAAACACCTCTAACGATTTTGATAAAAATGCCCATGTTTAAGATAATTTTATACCAAATGAACTGCATATTTTGAATTTTCTGGTTATAGCCTATGTAGTCCTGTTTGCTCCTGATGACTTTTGTGTAACTGATGTGTTGCACTCACATGACTTTCTCTACTCTTGTACTAACCATTCTTACAAACTGTTGTTAGTCCTATATCTTCTTCGTGTTAGTTGAGATAAAAATTTGTAGAAATTATCTTATTGCTTATTTCCTTGTAGGTACAAGGGGAATATTGGAATTCAGTAGACTTTAAGCGATAGACAAATCTTTTAAAGCTTTCAAATTCCGTCTGTTTGTACGGCTAACATATAAAAATGAATAACGATTTCCATTAGACGAAAGTTGAAGTTTTACATAATTCACGCAAATGACATGAAATATCTTCAAAATAGTTCACTGAAAAAAAATATTTGGAAATAAATTGTTTTACTAAGATCTGCTTTTTTGTATAAAAGATTTGATCTATCTCTTATAATTTACCAGTTATGCAAAGGTTATCCAGAGAAAACATGACTACATGGGCTACAACGGAAAAATTCAAAATATACATTTCATTTTTCATTAAAATATCTTAAACATTTAGTAGTTCAATCAAAATCTTTAGAGCAATTTTTGTTTAGGGTGGAAGAATTTTCTTGAAAATCTTCGTCTGACATCCTTGAGAGAAATTAAACTTAAATACCAAGTTTGCTTTTTAACTGATTTTTGGTTTTTGAGTTTTGTCCACACACTGACACACACACACACACACACACACACACACACACACACACACACACACACATACACACACATACACACACGCGCGCGCGCGCGGAGATTCACGGACCTTTAATTAGGGGACCTCAAAACATATATTTCCGATGAAATCTGGACATTAATTTTTTGGGTGGAATGGAATACTTCTACTCGCTATACCTAGTAGAAAAGGTAAAAATAAGAATTGGCAGGAATAACCTAGTGAAAGTTTACAGCAAAGTTAAATTTATACTTGTAAATAAACATTATGTTAGTCTTGTAACTGTAGAGAAGATTTTATTCTGTTTTTCAACTATCCCTGGTTTGTTTTTGTTTTTTGTGCCTGTATATAATGTGTTTTTATGCTACTCTGTGTATTTCTATTGACATGCTCAATGTTTACAGACCTCTATGGCTGCTTGTGAACTCGCAGAACACAATCCAAACTAGTTTAATCTAGTTTAATATTCACATTCAGTATTTGGGTGGAATGTAATGCTTTTCCGATTGCAAAGAAGGTAAACAAATGTAGTAAGAGGCGGAATACTGTGATGATTTAAGCTAAAGAGTTATGTGTTACAGTTCAAATAAGATTGCATGTTTGTGGAGGTGGCGCTTTTCATTGAAAAGCAGCGAAATCCGGTTTGGCATTCCTGTAGGTAGGAAGGTGGATATTCTCCCATGCATGGTAGGTAGCCTGCCGACATACTTGTGGGAGGAGAGACGGCGTCGGCTTGTACCGTAATGCAATAGAATTTTCTCCCATCTTCACGCTGCTGCGATGTCAATGAGAGAGGGCAGCGTGTGTGTGCCATACTCTCTCAGAACTAGACACTTGCTCTGTGCCACATTGCTCACCGTTACCTCATACCTTCCTCTACATTCATCAACAAAATATTGTAAATTAAAAATTAAAATGCTGAACATGTAATGTATGTACACACATTCCAGGTATTTTCTATACTATTACATTCCAGATGCACAATATTTTTAAAAAAAGTTAAAAAGAAGGAAGAATACAACCATAATAAATTAACTTTTACTTTGTCCACCTCAAATATAGTCTTCATTTCCTTCTTCTTGTATCCTCAATGATTAAGCAAAAGCACATTACTGTCTCATATATTTCTACCTCTTCTTATAGATCAATATCCCGTTGATCAAAATTTGATTGTGAATTCTATTGGATTGCATTCGTTGAGTGTTGAACTTCCAGTTTTACTTCCTCTACCAGGAAGTAGAGGAAGTATTGTGTTCCACCCAAAAATTCGATGTCGAGATTTCACCCTGAATAAAAAAAAAATAAATAAAAAATAAAAAAAAATAAAAAAAAATAAATAACAAAAAATAAATAAATAAAAAAAAAGAAAGAAAGAAAGAAAAAGAATAGAAAAAGGCCAGCGCGCGCGCGCGCGCGCGTGTGTGTGTGTGTGTGTGTGTGTGTGTGTGTGTGTGTGTTGGGTATGTGTGTGTGTCAGTGTGTCAGTCTATGGACAGCATTACTCAAAACGAAACGTCACTTAAAAACCAAAGCTGGTATTCAAGTTTTATGTCTTTTAAGGATGCAACACCAAGATTTTGAAGAAAATTGCTCCATCCCAAAGTACACTTTACATAGAAATTTTTTCCAAAATTTTTATTTTCTTGAAAATGGCTCCAACGATTTTGATTAAAACGACATATGTTTAAGATATTTGTATGACAAATAAAACGTATATCTTGAATTTTTCCGCCATAGCCTATGCAGTCCTCTGGATGAGTTTTACATAACTCGTAAACCGTAAGATATAGACAAAATCTTACTATGCAAAAATGTAGCCGTCGCTAAAACACACAATTTAAATTTTTGTAGAGTCAACCATTTCGGAGATATTCCTTCTTATTTGTGTTAGTTTCGGAAAGAAACTTTCGTCAAATGCAACTTCTTTGTTAATTTTTTATATGTTAACCGTACAAAGGGAACGAAATCTCAAAGCTTAAGAAGATTTGAATATCGCTCAAAGCCTAATGTATTCCCATATTCCCCTTGCACCTACAAGGAAATAATAACATAATTTGTGCAAATGTTTATCTCAAATAACACGAAGAAGATATAGGAATACGAGTTTGTAAGAATGGTTAGTACAAGAGTAGAGAAAGTCAAGTGAGTGTAACACATCAAATTTTTCAAATCCATGCCATGCATTAAGACAGGGAGGTGACACGACGGAATGAAGTTTTACTTGCGTCTTTTTTGTAGTTTTTCTTGTTTAATGTTCTCCGAATTATTCCATAAATTGTTTGATATCATATACATTTACTGTTTATGACCATCTGTTTTCATTCTTAGAGAATGGATAACGAAACGATAGCTCAATGCTGTTATTTTTCACAAAAGATAAGCTGCAGAAAGCAATACAATCAATTAGATCATTGATGTATTGAAAATATCCGGGGAAAAAGGTTAGGTTATGGCATTCCATGGCAAATTTGCTTTCAGAACAAAAAACTATACGAAAGTGATAGAGAATTCGATAGCGAGATTTGAGTGCATACGGTCTACTTTCGGTATTATATTTGAGTGCAACTGTCGCTGACGATAACTCGAGTATAGTAATCAAAATAATTATATATCACTTCTCAACCAGAAAGCGTGTCAAAGGAGGCCATAAACTAACTGGCACGCGAACTGAATTAGGGAAGGGGCCAACAAACTAAGTTGAGAATTGTCCATTTATGTTTTCAGCTTTCCCATAAATTGCTAGAAGCAGAATATGGCATATGAAGTTGTTACATCATTGTCGGCGTAAGTATTAAAATTGACAATGACCTCCGCTGATAACAGATGAGTCTTGTAGATTGTCGAATGGCTTGCAAAGTATCCTTCACTGAAATCAGAATAAAGGCGACTCTACCATTATAAAAATATATGTACGTTTATTTCGCTGGCTTCACCATTGCCACTTTCGAGATTACCCCCTCTTTTGTTCATTTTCTCCCTATATTTATGTCTATTTATTCAATATCATTACAACAGTTTTAATTGTCTTAATTATTTTTAAATGCTTGATTTTCCTTTTATTTTTATCAATTAACACTTTTAAAATGGTTATAAATCTTTATCAAAATAAAAAATGTAATTTTCTTAAACATTTAATGAGATGTATTTGTATTTTTCTCTTCTCATACTTGTGGAGCTTCCCTTTCAAAAACAAACGAATTACTACATTATTATGATGTCAAGGAGAAATATCATTTTTACACAATTTTTCTTCTTTTTTTCGGGAGAGGGGTAAACTATTGAAAATCTGAATGTATCTAGCACAGTGCAATGAATCTACTACGCCAGCTTTATCATGGGTCTGGTAACATACACTAAAAATTTCATACCCCTACTTAAAATAGTTGCAGAATGAGTTACTCTGCTTTTGCAAGAGTTGTGCTTGTGGTAAGACGATGCATATGGTTTATGTATGACGAGGCACCACTCCATTTTGTACACATTGTGCGACAATACTTAAACCAAACATTTAATGGACGATGGATTGGTCGAGGAGGTCCAGTAGCATGGCCACCCGTTTGCGGGACCTCGGTCTATTAGGTTTCAGGCTATGGGGACATTTAAAAACATGGGTGTATTACAAACCTATCGAAAATTTACATACATTGCACGTTTTTCAACAAGTATTTGTTTACGGACATATGTTTATAGGAAGGTATATCTATTTTTTCATGGAGAAGGTTTGTATACTATCCTTTTTACTATAGAGAATTGACATAGATTTCTCTACTCACTTTTATATTATGTAATACATTCATATACCCTTCCTTACTTCTTGGAGGTTTCTGTGCTACTCATTTTACTGTGCAACGTATTACATTCACATGGTTTTCTTCACTCACTTTTATCTCACGAAGCTATCACACTTCTTTCTCTGCTCGGGCTTCAACATACAATTCATATAGTTTTCTATATGTTGAAAATATCAATGCAACGTATTACATTCACACGGTTTTCTTTACTCACTTTTCTTTCATGAAACAGAATCACACTTGCTTCCCTACTCCCTCTTCTACAAGCAGTTCATACGGTTCTCTATAAGATTCAAATAGAAATTTAAGTATGACATTCATACAACTTTCTTTACTCGCTTTTCTTGCTATAGTATTTGTGAATGTGCAGCAGTGCGTTTGTATATTATCTTCTGTTTTTATTTATTTATTGCATTTACTTTTTGTTCTTTATGATATCCTAAGAGTATATTTGTTTAGCTGTGTTAAATAGTGTTTTTAAATGTCTACAAGCAAACAGAAGACAATTGGGCAAGTGCAACCTAAGCCCGATAAATGGTCAAACCAGGGGTATTTCAGCTAGTTATATAATAAGGGGTTTACATAACAGTGCAATATAGGATTTGAGATTGTGATATATTCTGCATCACTAGTGATGAACAAATTGTGTTGGAGAAAGGGCCACACTGTACCGACAAGCAGGTAGGAGCATCTTCCTCGGCAAGACGCTCTGCTGGCTGCATTAAACGTGTTCCTGGGCCTACCGGGGTCACCCGGCAAGTCACGACCTAGTCATAGCGCATGCGCACTTTTTTAAAGACTTTCCACAAGAGGAGGTAAAAATAAAGAGAGAAGCATGGAATTTTAAAGAGAAGGAGTAGGAGGAAGATTGAGACTCTCACGATGGCGGTTCATCCAATTAGTGGGTCACAAGGTGACCTCCTCGAGGTTACGATAAAACATCCTCGCATCATTTCCGGTGCCTCATATGGAGAATGCAACATATATGCATATTGCTCCACTTAGGAAATTGAAGAATCCAAGGAGAAATTTTAATACGAAACGATATGCGACTATATTAGCACAGTGTTGCCAAATTACATGTTGCTAGTGAAAACAATTGCAAAGGACTCAACAGTGGAAACTAGGTTACCTTTACAATCTTAATTTATAATTACATTTATAGAGTAGTTTGGAAAACTATTTGAACGCGTATCCAAATCGATCTCATCCCGCATTGACTTCAACATGAAAGCCTGGATCGTGTTGACAGTAGGATTGGACTCAAATCGATTTCAGTTCACCATGGAAACGTAGTGAATAAATAGTGATTATTCTTTCTACGCTACATTATTTACAAAACACTTTTATCTTTAAACAATACCAATTTAAGTAGTAGCTATTTTGTTATTTATTATATAAGAATAGGTTAAAATGCACGAAAAAAAATACATTCAGAAATCTAAACGACATTTGCGAAGGAAAAGAAAAAGTGCTGAATTGGAAACGTTGAAGCTTCTTCCGTCAAATATCACCCTTAAGACATTCTTTTTTCTTCTTTACGTGATTGCCCTCCTCTTATGTAGGACTTACAAGCCATGCCTAGGGTCAGACGGCTGTCCGGGACTACAGGAACCTGTAGACCGGACAGAGTGAAGACCTGGCCAAGCACCAGGTATGAGAGTGAGGAAGAGGGCGATAAGAAATGCAGGCAAAATAGATTATTGGAAAGATGATAATGAAGTAATTGGTGAAATGAGGGGCGGGGGAAACCGGAGAACCCGGAGAAAACCCTGATGCCGCTTCGTTCACCCCGAATACCACATGTGGGTCCCTCGGATCGAACTGGGGCCGCCAACGTGGTAGGCGAACGCTCTAACCACTCGGCCACGGCGCCACCATAGGTAAAACAAAACAAAACAAAATATTTCGACAAATTCTAGCACCATGAAAAAAAAAATCTGACATGTTCCAGTCACATGAATTTCTCTATTCTTGTAATAACCATTCTTACAAACAAACACACAAAATAATAATTTCAATAGGGACAAGGGCCTACGGTTGAGGTCAGCTTGGTCAAGGATACTTAAAAGGTGGCCATGATTTTTGAGACGTTCGTTTATTTCTGATACAGTTCCCAATGAGTGTTTTTAGATTTTAAATTTTAAGCACGGGCCCAAATGACGTAGCTATCGACGGGTCTTTAAACCCCACTCATTCACTCGCTCACTCACTCACTCACTCACTCAGTTCCCAATGGAAGCCATGAGTTGAAATGGTCATTTATTTATTAATTATTCTTACCTGATGATGGCCATTGAGCTGAGTATGACTTGCTGACCACAGAAGTGTTAATTAATAATATTTTCACTATGCCGACAGTGAAGTTGACGATGGTGACAACGTTGTTTCTGTCCCGGGAGCCTGAGAATTTTCAGTAGTTTTCCGATCTTGTATCCCAGAAATGAAACGAAGCGTAAAGTTGCAACAAAGGGAAATCGATTTGTTACACCTAAAACAATAAAATTCCATTCTACTGGAGGGTTTCAATTATGCGGGAGTCAGAAAATCGTGACGTTGCAGGGGAATAGCCATATGGCATCTGGAGAATGACAGGGCATTTTCATTCCAATATAAATGTTATTCGTGTTTGGGGCAAGACAGGATCCTATTTAATACATTCACACGACTTTCTCTACTAGCGATAAATTCACACATATGGACATAGAAGTGTTTTTCTCTGTGCTTGCTATATTACTCACGATTCACCTTTACCTAGGAATAGTTGCAAACCAAATATGTAAGAATGTTTCACTCAACATGCAGAAACCGCAATGAAACATTTACTGGTGGAGTGAGCTCTTGAGCCAGAACTACAAACACAAACCTTCAAGCATGTCATTAGATGATGTAGCAGGAAATTTTCGAACATGACTAATTGTATAATTGTGTAGTCTGTACGCATCTATCTGTTAACTCAGTTCTATGTAATTCTATTTACACGTAAATTTTTGTAGGTCCAAGCAAAATACAATTTAGAAATGTGTTAATGGAACCTTATCTATACGTAATGCCTTTATGCGTAATTCATTGCTATACGTATTAATTTCAATAAATTACAACTGAGCTTTGCGTAATTATAATAAACATACGGCATACGCTAACTTAAAAGAAATTAGAGGTGCATTTTCGATATATCTGTTGACAAAGAAGCAAGCTGAGCGGGCGGCTTTCGGTCGCGGAAACAAAAGACAGACGTGTGCTGCTAGAGCCGACCGCTTTCGGCGCGACAAACGAGAACTAAAAATAAAAAGTTTCGGTATCTGGTGTTTACCATTGAGTAGCTGTTGAAACCGAAATTATAATGTCAATATATATATATATATATATATATATATATATATATATATATATATATATATATATTTGATAATAGAAAGAAGCAAAAGGAGATTCTGGTCAATAGTTAAGGGGAAGACGTAATAAAGCTGCATAGATTAAAGTCTCAAGAATGGAAGCCTAGGCACATTTAAATGAGTGATAAGGTTACAATTGTTGTTTGTACGAAGCCATAGTGATTCCGCGGGCTGATTCCTATCTTACCATGACGTGCTCTAAAGTTAGCCAATGGAAATCGCTTCCTTCGTGTTGCTCACGCAAAACAAATGCAACGCAACACACACTCGTCTGGAATCGAGCCGAGAGTACACGTGCAACTTGGGAGTTGTACGTAAGCTAGCGCGTATACATAATTCGGCGGTTGCTAAAGGGTGACAAAGTTAAAATGTTATGACGTTGTAGTTGAAGTTACAAAGTTACATTCTATTTAAATATCGCCGGCAGTTCTCTACAAATCTGGAAATTTACAAATAAAGTGATATGTTGGTTAATTCTTCGTTTGGTTCCATTCCTACCATAACTCACGCATACCCTGTAGATTAGGACCTCTTGCTAGAGCTAGTCCGGACACCAAACACGAGATCTTATAGGTCTTAAAGGCGACGTCTTCGAAGGAGAGGAACGTTTGCGTCACTGTTCTGTCTTTCAGTTGTCCATTGGTTTTAATCAGTAATGGAGAACAGAAAAACGAAATGTTATACACTAGATCAGAAAACAAAATTTTTCGATTTTTTAATTGTATCTTATAAACAGATCGCCTCCCTAACGCAGTGGTAGCGCCTCTGGCGTGGAGGACAAACTTGCCAACAGAGCTGCTGTTGGTGTTTTCAAACACACAAGTTGTATGTGGGCAAAGTTTAAGAGGTGGAATTAGGACTGAAAAATTCAATGCCATAATCAGGATTTGAACCACGGATCTTCCGCTTATCGAGCGGTTGCTCTAACCACTAAGCTACCATGTCCAGCTAATTCGTACTTTCCTTGTAGACCACAAGGGAATCTCACATCAGAGATAAATACCCCAAAGACGACTTATGTCCCGGGTTTTTAATTATGCTTTAGATTGCAATTATTATTTAAGCGGAAGATCGTGGTTCAAATCCCAGGTATGGCATTAAATTTTCAGTCCTGATTCTACCTCTTTATTACTTTCTTTACTACGTATAATAAATACGTAGGGGAAATATTGCATTCGACCTAAAAATTCGATGCCAAAATTTCACCGGAAATGTTTTAAGGTCCCCTGAATTAAAAAAAGACATTTTTAGAAAAAGGTCCATACACGCGTATGTGTCTAAACATGAAATGCTTTGCTACAGACTGTTTGGAAACTTGACCTCTTGAAAAAAATTCGGGAAGTCCCTTGACATGGAAACTTAGATATTCTGAAACGAAATGAAGATTGGGTATGTAGTACATATGACCTTATAACCTGTGAGCGGCGCTCCTACATTGGCAACCGGTAGGGACATGACTGGACAGGACTCCTCTACATAGAGTTAACTCAACAACCTGTGTTGCAAGGAACTTCATAATCTAGCGTTTATGTAACAAGTGTATAATGATTTAATTTATAGCACGAGCACATTCGCTATTTTCAGAACTGACGTAATATAGATAAGAATGGTTCTTAGAAACCCAGCACTATAATTATAAATATAATAAGCATTCATGTATTATTAATGGCCAGAATTAAGGTTAGACTAATACTAAGAGTGAAATTGGCCCTCCAGGATGAATCAGAGCTTAGAAATTTCTCCTTATACCTTCCTACAAGGCAAATGTTTGGTGGTCAGGGCATAAGCTGGGCTTTTTATCGTTTACCTGGCATTTAGTCAACACAATCACACATGAATAAAATACACCACAGAGTGACTATACAGAATTATTGCACAAAACAAATGCAGTAATACATACGCAACTCACATATCTATGGAAGCATAGACATCTATCGTACATTCACTGAAACATTAATTTTGAGGTTAGAAAAGAGTGTTAAAATTTTACAATTATATTAGACCTGTATGTTGTAAACAAGTACACTTTCCAAATCTTTTCCAAATGCCAAACATCCACCCTGTTTTGCTGTATATATTTATTACGCATTTCTAACAAGAAGTGGGAGCAATGTAACTTCAAAATGTTTTCTTGGCTTGGCAATTTCATTGCCTGGAGTCCCAAAATGCTCTTTAATCCAAACAAAGTACATTTTGGTTCCTTTAATTTCATTTTCCACAGTAGTATGTGGGACAACAAAGATGTTTTTGTGTGACTGAGTACCAGAACGAGGACCTGAACATATTTCCACATTTCAATGTAATTTCGCTGAGCATGACTTATTTTACTGTTGCTTTTGGCCAACTTTGTGCTCTTAAGGAAGGGTTTTCGGACACATGTTTAAATGAACCTTTTTTCCTGCGCGGGCACCTTTTCCTAAAAATGTCTTTTTTTTTATTCAAGGGACCTCAGCATATATTACCGGTGAAATTTTCACATAGCATTTTTGGGTGAAATATAATACTTCCCCTGCATACTATACGTAGTAGAGAAAGTAAAAATTACAACTTAATGTGTATTATTTCCATGGTTATATTATTATTATTATTATTATTATTATTATTATTATTATTATTATTATTATTATTATTATTATTATTATTATTATTATTATTATTATTATTATTATTATTATTATTATTATTATTATTATTATTATTATTATTATTATTATTATTATTATTATTATTATTATTATTATTATTATTATTATTATTATTATTATTATTATTATTTATTAATCGTCAGGATTTTACTGTTAATTGTAGTAAAACAACCAAAATTAATAAAGTCCAATATGGAATTCATGACATATGTAATTTAAAAGTTTGTGTAATGCAGGAAAATTTGTACATAGTTAAAGTAAATATTTGAATGCAGTTTCTCCATGTTTAAACATTTTTGAAACAATTTCTAAGTTAGCATATTGTAACAAAATTACCTTATAACTATTTATTTATGGAATTCTCTAATTTACATCCGTGCTGGCCTCGGAGACACAAATTATCACTTTTATTCACTCAAAACTCTTTTTGCTACACAAACTTTCAGGTTACAAAACAGCTAAAAGTTACTCCACCTCCCAGGAACGTGACGTCAGCCACGGAATATCAAATATTACACAGGATGTTTCTCGCAGGGAAGTTCGACGTTTAGGTACTCCGTATCAGCGTCACATCATATTTTGCATAAGTTACATAATGACGTTGTGAATAAATCATTGGTAGAGAAAGTCTTGTGAATCCATGACAGGTGTCTTTTTCATTAATCTGTTACTTGCCACTAGTAATTTATCTCTGTTAGGATGTTTCATAAATTTGATATGTTCAAACGTGTCGCTCTTGTGGCAAATAAAATTGCATCTTCCAGGCATGATTATAATTTGGATTTATAAATTGAGGTTATACGAGAAACTCTTCTCCCTCTCCTCCCCCCCTCCCTCCCTCTCTCTGTACGAACTGAATCAAGTACAGCATATGAGGTATCTGTATGGAGAGTTCAATGAGTGGATAGAAACGAAGCAAGATTTGTGTTTGTGGTTTTGAAATTCTTCCGTGCGATTATGAGGGAAGGAGAACGAGGAATGATACCGGATTTTCTCTGAGTCCTAGCTACATTAATACCTACTCATCGTATCCTCCTAATCTTCAGCAAGTACAGTTAGTAACTGAATGTCAGTTGGCAGCTGACCTTCTCTCTGTGGCCATCAAGCTTGTGGGATGCATGCTCACGATTAATAGCTAGCAATTTATCCCGTGCTGATACATCTTCCTGTTTGTAGAAACACGGATATTCTCCAAACACATACATCACACTAGTAGTGACTTCATGCTTACGCTAATAATATTCTGTCATAAGGATGCCTAAGAAATAAGGAAAAATAACGAGGGTTTTATAAATAAAAGAAACTCGATAACTGCAATAGTTTGCAAAAATAGCAAAAGGGTCAGGTATTACTGCAAAAACTTATGTTAGATGGTAAGTTTATGACAAAACACGATAATTATAGTGGCTGAACAAGTATTCGACACCTCGCGTAAATAAGAAATACCTGACTGCCTATTTACAAAAAGCCAATGTAAATACGAGGTTATGAAGCGTGACCGCAACCTATTGTATGTCAAGTGACTGAATGCAATGGGGGAGTTACTGAAAGCAGACAAGGGGGATGAAAGGTACGCAGAGGAGGAGCCGTTTGACGTTTCAATACTGACACTGCGTCTCCACATACATTGACGTCATTCACAGCGTTAAGTCCATTCATCGGGGTGTGCTAATATAGGTGTACTATGATAAAAGTGTACACAAAGACTTAGAAAATAATCAGACACGGCTCTCATTATGAATATTCCTCTTCTAGGGCCACGTTTGAATACACAAAATCTCTCATTACCTTTAGGCGTAAATTTGTACCCAACGTAAAGCTATCCAAACTATAAACTAACAATTGACAGTGAAGAAAAGATGCAGTAAACTGTTTAGATTTAAAATACTTATTTATGATACAAGTTTTAAAAGGAACATTTTATTTTGTGAGTAGGCGTGATTTGAACAAAATAAAATCCTTTTAACCCGTGCATCATACACTATTTTTTAGACAGTCCTGAATATTTATAGATATATTATAGATTATATATAAATATATGGTATTGCTTTGCCCTTCTCGTGGTCATGATAATCTTCGGGTTGCGATGTTCATTTGCCTTGCGTAGCATCAGTATTGGCAACATGCCTTTTACAAAACCATAATATTCTACATACATAAGGGAGGCAGTGGAAATAATAAAACGACGAAAATAACGTAACGAAATTTAGTTAATTAATATTACAAATTTTTCTAAACTTACTCATTTTCAGCAAAAGGTCCGTGTGCGTGTGTATTTCTGTCTGTGCACAGCATAACTCAAAACGAAACGTCGGTTAAAAACCAAAATTGGTATTTAAAATTAATATCTTTCAAGGATATGACACGAAGATTTTGAATAAATTTCCTCGTACCTAAACTAACCTTTACATAAAAAGTTTTTCAAAAATTTTGATTTTCTTAAAAATGGCTCTAACGATTTCGATTAAAATGTCATATGTTTGAGATATTTTTACAACAAATGAAATGTATATCTTGAATTTTCTGGCTATAGGCCCTGTAGTCGTATTTACTCTGAACGACTTTTACATAACTGGTAAACTGTTAGAGATAGACCAAATCATACCATACAAAATAAGTAGATCTTGCTAAAATACATAATTTATATCCAAATAAATTTTCTTTTAGGGTGAACCATTTCAGAGATATTCCTTGTTATGTGATTGCGTTTCGGAAAACAACTTTCGTGAAATGGAATATCATGTTCACATTTTTATATGTTAAGCGTGTAATCGCACAAAGCCTACTGTGTTCTAATATTCCCCTTTCACTTACAAGGAAATAAGCAATAAGATAACTTGTACAAATGTTTATCTTAACACGACGAAGATTTAGGAATAAGAGTTCGTAAGAATGGTGAGTACAAGACTACAGAAAGTCATCTGAGTGTAATATCAGATTTTATTACTCTGGATTGATAACAAGTGGTATCGAACGGCTGAGGTAATTGCCGCAGGAGTGAGCCCTAAGGAGTTATCGTCCGTCACCAAACGGGGTTGGTTGTCCTGCTTGGAGGCTAACACTCTGACTACTCGAGGCACCATTAGGAGAAAGATGTAACAAAAGAGTAACAAGAAGGAAGACCTGCCAGTCGACAGGTTCACTGTTGCATCAGTGCCACGCAACTATAAAAACATAGGTCATGGACAACTAAAAGGGACTTTGGCTGTGTTCCAGTATCTATACACCTGTCAACAAGAGACATAGCCTAAATGTATCGACACATTTAATAGCACGACTTCCGCAGGAAATTGGGACATGTACCTATTACCAATAACAACATTGCAATTTGTAAAAAATATTAACATATAAATGTGACCAAGAAACCCCTTTCAAAAGAGGTTAAATTAACACGTCGAACATATAACATATAGCTATAATGAAAACAATAAATAATTGGATGTCCTAAGCATAGTATTTTAAAATACAAATAATTTGTGTGTAACAATCATATGACTAATTCAAAATTACACCCAATATTCCTTACTTTTCACAGGCACACATACTCAGGCCATTCTCTAAAACTTTGTCTTGAATCACCACTCGCATTTATATGCACATACTCGCAAGGGATATGAATGAACTATCTTCATATTTAGCAGTAGTAACACATTTTCTACTCTATCTGTAATATATACCTACATCTATCCAATTATTAGTGCTTCTTCTTAGGTTTTATCATTTACCAAAGTCTAAACAGATGTACTTATAGAATTACATCCAAATGGGTAGCTGCGTCAGTGTTTTGAACACAAAAAATCCAGTTCACTCCGCTCGTATTTGGAAGGTCGGTGATTTGATTCCTGTCAAAAGCCCACTCTGATTCAGGTAATTTTTTTAGGGTCGAAAGACGAATTCTGGGGTAGTTCCTCTTCTAGACGAGTTTCGTGCCGCACATTTCGTTGTCTCCTGTTTTAGGGTTATGAAACCAGCAGGTGGTTGCGGCTGGAGGTGCTTTCTGAAGAGATTTTTGTTTTCCAGGAGTCGACTGCGACCCAGGACGGGTGCTCCTACAGTGGAAGGTGGTCTTGAGCGACGTTAGATGACTTTGAATTAGAAACGTTAGGACCTTCTGCATGCCTCCGTACGCCGCCCTCCGATTTGCACTTTCTCTACTGCGTATAGTAAGGACGTATTGTATTCCACCCAAAAATTTGATGCCTAGATTTCACCGGAAACATATGTTTTGAGACCCCTTAAATCCAAAAAAGAGAATTTTTAGAAAAAGGTCCGTCTCTGTGCGTCTATCTGTTAACAAACAAACTTGCCACTTAAGTTTAATACTTTTCAAAGATGCAACACGAAGATTTTGAAGATAATTCCTCCACCCATAACTACCCTTTACATAGAAAATGTTTACAAATTTTACATTTTCTCAAAAATGCTTCTAATGATTTTGATTAAAGTGCTGTATTTTAAAGATACCCCGGTTATTACGTGAAACCTACTAAGAGCTGGCATGCATTGCACGCGAGCGCGTCAAGTGTTACTTCGTGGTAGACAGGAGCCAGCGAAATTCATGCGTTACATTTGCGATGTTACTTTTAAGTGTTGCGCAGGTGTTGGCCTGTCAGTTGTTAGTTTATGTGCTAGTGTTTGATGTGAATTTAATTACATGGGACCTTAAACTCTACTCACTTACTCACTTTCTAAGAATCAAGCAACCTTAAAAGCTCTGGTTCATCAGTCTAAGCTGGTTGGGGAGTGCCTGGACACCCTAGTGGTACTGCCGCTGCACAACTCAGTGAAACGGGACATCGAGGAACCTGTGATAAAGAAAGGACAGACGATCTGGCTAAAAAGGGGGAGAATATTCCCTTTGTTGGTCCTGAACTTAGACTCGCACTGAATATGCACGGTGAGTAATTGGGAAGTGGACAAGGAGAGACTGGGAACAGTAAGACAATAACAGACACTATCAATTGTATGGACGTCTATACAAAACCGCTAAATCAGTTGATTCGAAATGTAGATGTAGGGAAAAGGAGAGACTGTCTTTCATCTATTATGTGACTTTGATGAGCGCATACTCTTTAGACAATCATGTAATTGCATGAATCCCAAGGAATAAGGTCAATAAACCTGTCAATTTTGCGAAGGAGACAAAAGTCTTGGCTATCTAAAGCAAGTGAACGGTTCATATGGCTCTACAGGCCCGCTCTTCTTCTGTTTTTAATATACTAATAATTAAAAATAGAGTAGAAGTAGTAGGTACATATATATGTAAATGTTGTTGAGACATGAGGTGCAGGTATCTCCCGGAGATAGGTAATTAGGGAAACTTGCTGTTCATAGAGAGTGTTGCACGACGAGGAAGCTGCAACACATAAGGCACATGGCACATGGCACATGGCGGAGAGAGCTAATGCAAATGGCCGGGCGGAATTTATTGCCCAGGCAAGTGAAAGTGAAGATGACTACAGAGAAAGCTGCAGCAGCTTCAGCATCATCTTGTGAGTAATGGGGAAGATGCTACCGTGTCTTAACCAGGTGATCGACCGCACAGTCTTGCCTATGGCGCTCGTTCAGTCCTTTCTCACCTCCCTGTGAAAGGAAGGACATCATATTACTGTAATTAATCTTATTGCAGTCCTTTTATGTGCTGCTAACGCCCTCACCAAATTTCTCTTAACGAACTCACACACTTTCTTAGCATATTGTGTGTGTGTGTGTGTGTGTGTGTGTGTGTGTGTGTGTGTGTGTGTGTGTGTGTGTGTGTGTGTCACTAATGCTCAGGAACTTGATAATGGAACCATTCTCCTTCTAGTCTCCCAGTATATGGTGACAATGTCAGGATACATCTTCTAAGCTTGGCACGCTTGCTAATTTTAGAATTATTTTAGGATTTTGCACAATTTGTAGCCACTATGAAATTTTATTTTTTATATTATTTTATGACTGACTCCGTAGCGTAGTTGGTAGAGCACCTGCCTGCTGTGAAAGGGGTCCCGGGTTCGATTCCCAGCAGAGGGGTAGGGATTTTTCTCCATCCAAGATTATTCCTCATCCTTCCCTGAGTCTGGAAGTATAATGGCGGCGCCGTGGCTGAGTGGTTAGACCGCTCGCCTACCACCTAGGCGGGACCGCATGTGGTATTGTGGTGCACGAAGCGGCGCCTGGGCGGGTTTTCTCCAGGTTCTCCGGTTTCCCCCGACATTCATTCCACCAGTTGCTCCATTATCACCTTTCAATCATCCATTTTGCCTGCATTTCATATCATCCTCTTCCTCACTCTCATACCTGGTGCTTGGCTGACCACCCGCTTCCAGGTCTTCACTCTGTCTGGTCCAGAGGACCCTCTGCTCCCCAACAGGCGTCTGACCCTAGCAAGTCCTAGGGGGTGTAAGTCCTACATAAGGGGAGGGTAATCAGGAAAGCAAGAAAGAAGAAGTATTATTTTATTTATATAGTTCTTATGTACTTTACTCTCTCTAGTGCATGTGGTAAGTACGGAAAGTATTGTACTCCACTCAAAAATTCGATATCTAGGTTTCACCGGAAGCATAAGTTTTGAGTTTCCCTGAATTCATAAAAAAGCATTTTAGAAAAAGGTCTGTGTCTGTGAGTGTGTGTGTCTATGTCTGTGAGTTTGTGTGTGTGTCTGTGAGTGTGTGCGTGCGTGCGTGTGTGTGTGTGTGTGTGTCGTACCTAAGTTGCCCTAAAACCCGGCGCTGCTCGTCGTTTGACGGTTTATCTTCTATCTGCAACATCTAGCCTTAGGTTGTACTTGCCGAAACGCTTTGCATGTATTTCGAGGCATTTATAAATACTACACAACACACTTAAACAGTTAATTAAAACTCTCAGGAGACTATAATGACAAAAATACTATGCAAAAGTCCTATTGAACAACCGTAAACACAACAATTTGTAATGATGATTTCTGGTTAATGCAACAAAATGAGTTTCATGTTGTCGTATTCGGCCTACCTCGTAACTATTTATAGAGAAAATCTCATGGGGAAGATATAATGGTAATTCAAACAACCTCAATATAACTTTGTTTATTCTGAAAACCTACACAAAGCAACTAAAAAAACCCAAGCAAGTCAAAATATAAGAAAGACCAAATTTCACTGCTCCATGATGTATGTCAGAGAGAAGATATCAACGAGTAGTATATGGACTCGCTGTTCCTTTTTTATTTTGTGAAAACGTAATTACTCTTACGTTGGCAATGTTCAAGTTACTAAGATTATCCTGGTAAAGATACAGAAGATCATGCAAGCTTTTGTAAGCCTAACACAAAATTAAATATGGAGTAGAATTTCAGCACTTTTTGTCTTATCTCAAAGAAATAGCAAAAGCCATTGTGAGAATTTTTCACGAATTGCTTACAGGAAATAGAAATCACAGGAATTTAAGTAGAAGGTCATGGCTGGCTGTTTTAAATGACAAGGCATATAATGTGACAGGTGGAACCAATGGCCTTTCTAGTTTCTGGATGGCAGTTTAGAAATCCTATGTTTGGTGAAGCATAGGAAAACTAGAACACGGTCACCGACTGCATGAAGGTCCTCCACTAACAATATTGTTAATAAAAATAGTTTATCTGAATAAACTTAGAAACATTTCAAAACTTTTACAAGGTGGCAATTCTGTTGCAGTTGAAATCGATCCTATAATGATGTTATGTTTTAGATTTGGTCCAATAACCTCTCTTGATGCTGAGAGGTCATTTTGTCATATAAAAATGTGTTACCTGACAGGAGATTCACATGACCCCAGAGAACTAAAAGCGCAATTCGTTGTCTGTGCAACGAATATAGCAATGTAATACATAGGTCTTTTTAAAAAATGTTTCATTTTTGTGTCGATTACAACACTAGCATTTTGTTTAAAACTTTGAAGTTTCATAAAATATGACGGTCGAGTTATTGAACAGTGTTATTAAATAAATGGGTTTTTCTAATTGCCTTTTGTTCCCTGTTTTAGTATTTATAACGCCTATTTGCCTCCCTATTTTAATGATTTATAATGCCTAAACTTCCGGTCTCTGTTAATGAGTCATTTTTGTTATTAATGAAATCAGTAGTTGGGAATTCGTAAGAATCAGCTATTTTTTGGCTCGAAATATTTTTATTGCTGACCAGTGATATTTGCTGTATCTAATTTTAACAAACATCGTTCTAAGAATATTCATTGAAATATAAGATTTTTAAGACTCAAATGAAATCTATATTTTGAATTTTCAGTAAATATGTCGTGAACTGCTCTTAATTGAAAATTAAACCAAAGTTATTATAGAAATGCAAGGCATTAAAATGTACAGTTCATACCAAATGACTATTGTAGAAGTAAGCGTTTTTGGAATATTCCCTTTACATGTTTAACTTTTCCTACATAACTCTGTATGATGCATTTTGGATGAAACCAAGTCCGCATTATCTAACTGAAACAATTTCTAGGCAAACGTGGACAACAAATTAATTTGGATATGAAACATGCAATACATAAAGAATCCTTACTAAGTATGAAGTGGTAATGGTGCAGAGAAACTTTCGTGACTTTCCACTTGTCTCTTCGCGAGCAACTCTGCTAGCAGATTTCGAGTAAAACTTCGCAAGTAGGAAGTTATTTTTCTTCACTTATGGTTTTATATTAAAACGTTGCACCATCTACGATGTGGTAAGAGATGGCGTGATTCGTTTTAGCCGAGCTGGATCAGCGGTAAGCCTGAATAACTATTTTCGTCCACTATTAGTATATTGGGTACGGTACGGGTCAACGAATAATTACAGTAATTACTTCTATAGATCAACATTAAAGTGCTTGTTTTTATTTGAATCTATAAACACACAAATTCAATGTATAAACACAAAATTACATATTCCCATGGCTTGGCGTCCTGTAGAATCACGCAACGGGGTCCACAATTCCACAAACACGGACTATAAATTTTCATTAGTTCATATTCTTCTCTCTATTTTGTGCCGCTTCGCACAATATATACTTATTCTGTACGTCGTTATTTTGCACTCTTCCACCACCATAAATGTTTGTCTGGAAAACACTTTATACAGACAAATTACTAAATTTCTGCGAACATTGTCTTTTTCGCCTACCCAAGTCATGGAAAGAAGACAATTGAATCTTCACTTTACCAACTATATTTACAATTCTTAAGTTTAGGAGGCCTTTGTGCTGTCTCTATAATTTTGTATTAGATTATTTTGGAGAGCTTACATAGAAATATCGCCTCAGGTCGTTTTGAGTACTGATTTATATCGCCACTGTTATGCATATATACAATAATGACATATTCTATACATTACATTAACTAGAGTAATATAGTGACAAAATACAAAATCAGTCCATTTACCTTTCTATTACTTTATTTTTCTTGTAAACTTTTCCACAAAAATACACAATTCTCTTCTACTGACTATAATACAGTATTTCGTAATATTACAACTCACAACTGTTTTCTTCTCGTAACCTTGACTCACACCTTTCGGTATCTTTCTTCACTTTCTCTGTCTCTCATCCACGAACGTTAAAACTTGTCCACGACGCACGCCGTCTCGTACTTACAGATACACTGACCGACTCGTATCTGTAACTATAAATCTAACTTTGCTGTTCACTCGCCTTCTTATATAGCGGGATTGACGTCATAGGGACTTTTCTCGACTTGCACAAACACGCCGCGATGACATTTGTCGAAAGCTCTGGAGAAACCCTCTTTTCGTTCTGCCGCTTAGGTTGTTAGTCACGTACCTACACACAAACAGTCGCGTGAGGCAGTTTGACCTTGAACGCCTTTGTTTGCTCACTAGCCTCGTACGTGGTGTGAAGTAGCTTAGCCCCGACAGTCCTCTGTCGTGCGCCGTGCCCGGCGTCACAATACTTTTAGTATTTAAAACTATTACAAAGGTATTTTATTGCAACTTCTTGAACAAGGCTACATCAGTACGACCTAGTGCGTATTATACATTTTACTTTATATATTTAAATCCTCTTAAAGGGTTGGTGTCCTTCAAGAAAAGAAAATAAGAGGAGAGTGATGAAGGGTTTGATCGTGATATGACAGTTGCACGTTTCGCAGTAAGAAGCATTTTCTTTGGCGAGTAAAAGTTGATAATTGGCCTATTCTCAAGCGTGTTATAATATATTTCTCTTTTCCTTTAGGAGACTGCGATGTGCAGGATGCCCTTCGTTACCAAGAGACACTGGGACTAAAATTTGAATTTTCTATATTTCTATAAGTATGACATCAGTATCCTGCGCACTTAAGGGTAATTGTGTTATAAATTACCACAAAAAATTCCAGCAAAATTTATAGTTTTCAGGGAATTAATTATTCAATTTATTCAGAAAGCGAAAACACCTTAATATTCAAAATATTCCATGCACATCAAAAACTAAAATATCACAACTGTTTAATTATTTTATAAACTCTTAACTATCCAACAAACACCATCAATATCTGACAGGAAGCAAAAACAATTATGTGCTTTTAAAGTAACTAGTTCCTTTGCTTTGATGGACATTGAAAATATTTGCTTTAACTTTTTTGTATATTTAATGTTTTAAAGCTTTTCATATTTTGAAACCAAAGAGTGAAGTTGAACTCAGAAATAGATAACATGCTGGAAAAATTCTAGGAGCTTAACACAACATTTAATGCACATGGAGCGGAATAGTGTATTAAAAATATAAATACGAGAAAAAACAATTTTTCTACATACATGCATTATGATCATGAGTCAGATTCATAGCTTAACTACTCCTATCCGCTGAATTTGGTTGTTTTTGAGCCCTTTTTGGCCCATACTTTGTTCAAATACTGCTGAAAATTCAACCAGAAAAGGTTAATACACATGACATTTAAAAATGACGGAATCTAAGGGGAAGACTGAAGATTTTGGGGAACATGTATATGCATAAACCTAAAAATCCCCAATTTGGTAATTGTTCACTTCCAGGATGCCTTACAGTCTTGGCTATTCTGAAGAATAGTTGGTGAATCAGTTAGAATTGCTCTTTGTTTTGCTGTGATATAAATCAAACTTTGACAGCACATAGCTGAAAGGAGAACGAGTGTGGAAGTTATGTTTAGCATCCGGAGTAATTATTAGCACAGCAATTCCCTCATCGCAGTCATGTGTTTAGTATATAAGCTACGGATTTCCTGCTAAACTCGTCTATATGTGAAAGAATCTGTATGGAATTTCTGGCGAGTTCTCATGTGAATGCTTAACTTCCGGGTAACAAATCATTATAATCCCTGGTCATTATTGAAGGTAGATATTTGAACATCAAGTTCGCATATCATTTTTTTTTCATACTTAAAACAAAATGTTAGCGGTTGGTTATATTCTTGACCATATTTAGTTTATTCTTCACAAAGATGAGCTTCAGATTTTGCTCTTGTAGCAGTATCAATGACGAATTTATCGTAGCACACCGATGACCATGCTCTAATTTTGGTATGCATCTTGTTGGGTCTTTTAGAACATCCAAATATGTTCAGGCATCCTGATATACTTTTCACACTATGGGAGTGTTACATAATTGTTATGTTTAGGTTCAAGCTACTCGTACTATAACAAAAATAATTAAAATTAAAGCAACTAATAGTAAAGCAACTTCTTTCCTATATGATTACACTATTTACATATTCTAAATCTACTACACACAATACTGTAAAAACAGTTAAATTAATATCTAGTATTAAATTACAACAAAAATTATTTATTATGCATCAGTGCATAAAAATAGTAAGCTATTATTATTTTTATTATTAATTCATCTGTGTTTATAAACAACTTTATTACTTGACATAATTGTTCGTAATTTGTTTTTAAGAAGAAATATTACATAGCTTTTTAGTATTTCATTATGGTAGACACAATATTTAATGGCAGCTGATAGCCATTATTCTCATTCCTGTTGCGCAAATAAATTTTTGGACGAAAATGACATACGAAAGTGTTATCATTTTCGCTGAGATTTCACATCCTTAGCATACAACACCGCAAGGTGTGGCAATCCTCCGGATATTGTGTTGGCTAATTCCTCCGCGATTAAATAATAAGTAATAGCTAAGAATGACACTTGCAGAATGCAGGTTAAAATTAATATCGACTCTGTGCTTAGTTGTGTCAGCTAATAACCCCAGTTCTATAGAAATTTTACGGCATCTAAATGCAAATACCAGTTTCCATATATACAGTAGTCTACTATACACTTTTATGATGCCAATTAAACTTTGTTGTGATATTTACTTCGCTGATATATTTGGTTGGCCTTTTAGCTTCTTACATACGCCCATAACCTCAATTATTCTTCTTATACCCCTAGTACCTATTGTCCTACTACTACATCTTCTTCTTATTCTTCTTCTTCTGTGGAGTCCATCTTGAAGCGGCGTCAGGGCGGGTTTTCTCCGGGTTCTCCGGTTTCCCCCGCCATCTCATTCCACCAGTGCTCCATCTTCATTCCATGTATCATCAGTGTCACCGCCTGCTGTGCCGTAGCAGTAAAAGTGAACGTTATACACTACAAAAAAGAGTCCAACTTTTACGGGGTCGGCCAACATCTCTTATTCCTCTTGAGTTGTATTGGAAGGCTGTTCTTGCTATCCTTTCGTTACACATTTTCAGTCCGTTTCTTGTTGTTTGTTTTAATGTTATCTTCTAACTTCTCTTGTTTGCTCATTTCGTATTGTATCTGCTCGTCTGCATTCTTTCATATTCCGCTAAAATAACATCTGTTTCTTGTACCTATTCTCTTTCTTTCAGTTGATTTTATTATCCAATTTTCACTTCCATATAAAAAGAATTAAGAGCCATTGTCTCATATAGTTTATTGTTTTTTATGTTTTCTTTTTCCTGGCCTAAAGTTCTTTTAAAGGTGCCACATCAAGCTTGGAATTAATGTTCTCTATATTTTGTCTGCTTCAAATGTAGTATCGCTTCCTAAGCAATTAAAATGTGTTACTTGTTCCACTATTTTATCCTGCAGTACTATTTTGGTTCTAATTCCATATTATAAGCACGACATCATCCACAAGTAATTGGACATTTATTCTACCCTTTTTAGCGATTAAAATTCCTTCGTTGCCTATTTAATAAATCTTTCCATTTATCTAAAATATTGTCTATGTAAATATTAAATAAAACTGGTGGTAAGACACACTCTTGATTTATTTTTGAAGAACTTCCTTATTCCTGTCGTTAAACACAGTTTTTTTCATAATAGAAGCTCATAATCGTTTCTGTTATCTGAATAGGGGTATTTTTTTCATGCTGTTCGCATAAACTTTCTCTACTTGCTTTATCAAGGACCCATTCTATATCCATGAATAGTAAGTGAGTCTCCAAATTTCCCCTCAATTTTAATTACCATTATGTATAATAAGAAAGGAAGCCCTAGAATTTTCTATTGGTAATGCACAAAGTATCTGTGAAGTGTAAAGCAGTTTATCGGAATTTCATTCCTGTTCGATGTGTGAACCTTACTACCTCATACCTTTGTGTTTCAACCTATAAAGTGGAATATTTGCATGAACCAATCACAAGATCTGATATCATAATGGTGTAATTTATGCTGAATGATGGATTACCATGCCATAAACTATTGCAGCATAAATCCTCTCTGGTGCATAAACCATTTACAATTGTGTTGTATGCAAGCTTGTAGGTAGCTTCTACAGATGGACATCTTTGAAGTCAGATGATAGCTCAAAAATATACTTATTATTGTTTTATCAAACAAAACGGGTCCTAGTTTTACTTTCTGTAGTACGTATAGCAAATAGAGGAAGTATTGCATTCGACCCAACATTAACATGTCGAGATTTTTCATTTAATAATATAATAGATGCCGTTTGATCACGTTTTCATTCATTTCACCAGTTTGCCATACGTATCTCCATTTTTGACAAGAGACCGCGTTATCCGAGTTTTCGATTATCTACAGTACTGGTGGTCCTCTTTTCCTCGGATAATCGAGTTTCTACTGTATTTAATATATATATATATATATATATATATATATATATATATATATATATATTTTTTTTTTTTTTTTTTTTGATAAAGACTTATTTTAGCAACAAATGGAAGTACACGAATAAGTCATTTTTAAAGCTTTATCTCTCAATGCTAACTGTAAAAATAAACGTTAAAGCAGTGGCTATATTGGCAATCAAACATTCAACAAATTCTATTTCTTAAAATGCAATATGTTTGCAAAACTAAACGTAATATTTTGAATTTTTTGGCTACTCCTGTTTACTCTTGATGACTGTGGCATAAAACCATTTCGGAGATATTCCTTGTTATTTGTGTGAGTTTTTGAAAACGAACTTTCGTAAAATGGAAGGTTGTGATTTATTTTTATATCTTAGCCGTGCAAAGAGAACGGAATCTGAAACCATTAAAAAATTCCTCTATCCTCAAAGCCTACTAGTACCCACAAGAAAATAAACAATAATATAATCTCTGCAAATGTTTATCTCAACTAAGACGAAGAGAATAAAGGAATAATAGTTTGTAAAAATGATTAGCACAAGAGTAGAGAAAGTCATATGAGTGCAACAATCAGATTTGTATATATACCGATGGATTACATCAATTGTATGTTGTTGTGTGAATAGAGAAGAATGTATGAATTGTTACGAAAAGAAAAATGAGCAGAGAACAACTTGTGACGGTAATGCGTTGCATTTATACAGTGGAAGTAGAGAAATAAGTGTGATAGTGTTTCGTAAAAGAAAAACGAATACAGAAAACCGTGTGAATGTAATACGTTCCATAGTGAAATGTATATTCATAACAACTTTTTCCATGAAAAATTACATATACTTGCCAAATTTCGCAGCGATGAGTCAGGAGGTTTGGAAACGCATAGAGGACAAATTATATAAGTACTTATTTACTCGTACATATACACGAATATATAACATCGCAATATTTAAGATGAAAGGGAAGTTATTAGTATTTCTTGGCTGAAGAATATATCTATATATATTATAGGATATAATTATTATTATTAGGTATTATTATTATTATTATTATTATTATTATTATTATTATTATTATTATTATTATTATTATTATTATTATTATTATTATTATTATTATTATTATTATTATTATTATTATTATTACTATTATTATTACTATTACTATTATTATTACTATTATTACTATTATTACTATTATTATTATTATTATCTATACTACTACTACTACTACTACTACTACTACTACTACTAATAATAATAATAATAATAATAATAATAATAATAATAATAATAATAATAAACATAAATGTGTTCCGATGAATTCCTAGGTACACCTCTTCGCTATTAGAAAGCAGTGCCCCACATGGAGTTAATCTCAATTAATGTATGATTATTGTATATTGTACCGTTAAATTGACACGGTTGCTTCAGAAGTCCCTCTAGTGCTTAAAAGTGAAAGGATAAACAGATAAGAGGGGGGAAAAAACGAAGATCATAAGACAGAGAAGGGATAAAAAGTAAGGCTTGATGACTGGGGGCTATAATTCTTCATTTGGTGGCTCTATTACCCTGGCCAGGATCTAGTTAATATGCTAATCTAATCATCACTAGATACTAAAATTAACAAGAAATTGTTATTAAGGAATTTATCATGTTTTAAACTTTCAGCATGGCTAGCCGTTTTAGCCTTACCGAACACTGCTGCTATTGCTAACAGCTTCTAGAAGACACAAACATCTAATTACACCGTTATTATTGCCTTTCTTTTTGCTTTCTGTATTATATTGTGTTACACAAAAAATTGATAATAAATTTCAATTGAAATACATGTTTTGAAGTCCCCTATCTCCAAAAAGGCATTTTAAGAAGAAAGTCCGCGTGTATGTATACATGTGTGGTGTGTCTGGATGTTGAACACCATAATTCAAAAACAACAATCTGATGTGTTGCACTCACACGACTTTCTCTACTCTTGTACTAACCATTCTTACTAACTCTTATTCCTATATCTTCTTCGTATTAGTTGAGATAAACATTTGTACAAATTATCTTACTGCTTATTTCCTTGTAGGTGCAAGGGAAATGTTAGAATGCGATAGTCAAATCTTTTAACACTTTGAGATTCCGTTCTCTTTGCACACTTCACATGTAAAAAAATGAACAACGATGTTCCACTTCGGCAAAGCCTTAAGTTATCCGAAACTGACACACATTGCAAGGAATATCTCCGAAATGGTTCACCCTACAAGAAAATTTATTTGGACATAAATAGTGTATTTTAGCAAGATCTACATTTTTGTATAGTATGACTTGGTCTATCTCTAACAGTTTATCAGTTATGCAAAAGTCCTCCAGAGTAAATACTACTACAGGGGCTAGAGTCAGAAAATTCAAGATATGCATTTCATTTCTCGTAAACATGTCTCAAACATGACATTTTAATCAAAATCGTTAGAGCAATTTTCAAGAAAATCAAAATTTTCGAAACATTTTCCATGTAAAGGGTAGTTTAAGGTGGTGCTATTTTCTTCGAAATCTTCGTGTCGCATCCTTGAAAGACATCGAACTTAAATAAGAACTTTGGTTTTTAATCTACTTTTCGTTTTTAGTTATGCTGTCCACAAACTGACAGACACACAGACACACATACGGACCTTTTAATAAAAATGCTTTTTTTTTTTTATTCAGGGGTCTCAAAACATATATTTCCTGTGAAATGTCAACATCGAAATTTTGGGTGCAATACAATACTTCCGTTACTTACCAGTAGAGAAAGTAGAAAGTCGAATAAGTATCAAAATTCTTATTTAAGTTCGATGTATTTTAAGTATTGTGACAACGATTTGTGTAAAACTTAATAGTATATAATGGAACCAGAGCATAATTTGAGCAATTAAGATGCGAGCGATATCGAGTTTTAGAATATTCACATGGGCATTTTAATTGCCATTTTATTCAAGTTTCATATGACTATTATACTTGACTATAAATTTAAAACACTTATAAAATGTTTCTAATATTCTATGCCGCATGTTATTGTCACTGATGTCCAGCATTTTAACTATTTGTTACTCGATTTGATTATACATACGAGAATCGATAGTAGCGCTTTCAACTTTTGTTATGTTGGTCTTGACTCAATGATGTACACAGTATACAGGGTGGAAGTGAAGTGATCCTTCATACTTTAACAGCGAATTTATCATGTTGTGAATATCTAGAAAGTCTAATACCAAAATACCATTCCAGGAATTTAAAATATTATATAATGTTTTATGGTAGTGTAACTCAATAAAGTAGAGCCAAAGTAGGAATAGGAATAGAAGACTTAAAATTGAAATGCGTAGTTATACTTTATAACCATTCTTTCAAGTTAATGCAGCTGAGTGACTTCCATGTTGTAACTATTTATAGAGAAAATCTCACTGGAAAAAAATAATACCAGTTTAATCTACGTCAATTTAACCTTGCTTATTCTCAGTACCAAAATACACAAAACCATCAAGAAAACACAAGGTCAAAATAAAAAATCTGATGTGTTGCATTCACATGACTTTCTCTACTCTTATACTAACTATTCTTACAAACTTTTATTTTTATATCTTCATGTTAATACAGAAATTCGAAGAATTTATCTTATTGCTTATTTCTTGTAGGTGCTAGAGGAATATGGGAATACACTAGGTTTTGAGCGATTGTCAAATCTTTTAAAGCTTTCAAATTCCGTTCTCTTTGCACGTTAACATATAAAAAATGAATAACAATGTTCTATTTAAGATACATATGATCTTAATAGCTTTTATAGACTTTACATAAAATTAAATAATTATGTGAAATGAATTGGAATTTCAGGTTCTAAATTAGATAGCAAGTTTCGCCTCATTTTAAAGGTTATATGTACCATGCTTGCTGGAAATGTACAGAAGTGCACGCGCGATAAGATATTTTTATAGCATTCGAAACGCACATTTGAAATTTTCCTCCTATAGTCATGTAGTCCTGTTTATTCTTTATGACTTTTCCATAACTGGTAAACCGTAAGAGATAGGCCAGATCTTACAATATAAACATATATATCTCGTTAAAACACACAAGTTATGTCCAAGTTCATTTTATATGGAGTGAACCACTTCGAAGTTTTGGAATATTTATACTTTTCTTGAATGGGATGTCGCTATTCACTTTATTATCTCTTGGAAGAGCAAAAGACAGAATCGCAAAGCTTTAAAAGATTTGACTATCGCTCAGAATCTACTGTATTCTCATATTCTCCTTGCAGCTACAAGAAAACTAGCAATAAAATAATTACTGCAGATGTTTATTTCTACTAACTTGAAGAACATGGAGAAATAAGTTTGTGTAATATGTGAAAAGCCGGTGCGTCTCGTGTGTGTGTGTGTGTGTGTGTGTGTGTGTGTGTGTGTGTGTGTGTGTGTGTGTGTGTGTGTGTGTGTGTGTGTGTGTGTGTGTGTGTGTGTGTGTGTGTGTGTGTGTTAACCTTTCAAAGCGCGCTTGATTCGTTCACAATGAATGAGGGGAGAAAAAAACGGACGCGACTGCGACGTCATTTCCGCGCCACTGGGGTGCCGCGTCCTCCAACAGGACAAGAAGCCAAGAAGAGGACCACTTGGAAGAGGAAATAACAAATTGATGTCAGAACTGGTTTTCGTTCATTACTCCTTGGCATATGACGACGACGGCGACGATTGCATAACAGAAGCATGATACCTATGTATGTGTTAAAGTTGGTGCCTACTGCAAAGTTTCCATTTTAGGCATATCGTTAAGACGAGCTGAAGCGTGGGAACAGAGTGCGCTTTCTAAACCGACCTGACCGGGAATATGCAATTGCCTCTCTCTCTCTCTCTCTCTATCTCTCTCCTCCCCCACAACAACTGCAGCACTGCTACTTCAATCAGTAACGTCCATAAACCCTCTCACTTTCTCCACCTTCAAATGAACGCTTCACTCATATCAGCTCTGAAGTTATCACCAACTTTTAATGAACTGTATTTCAAACACTTCCGTTTGAGGATGGTCTATAAGTATTGCAAAATTCTGACAAATAATAGGAACATCTGCGCAATGGTTTCTTTACCATTAACATACCAGTTAAGCAAAAGTCATCCAGTTAACAGGACTACATGGGCTATAGCGAGAAAATACAAAATATGCATTTCATCTGCTATAAAAATATCTCAGACATACGGCATTTTAAACAAAATCGTTAGTGCCTTTTTTGTGAAAGTCAAAATTTTCTATGCAAAGAGTACTTTACGGTGGAGGAATTTTCTTCAAAATCTCGGTGTTGCATCTCTGAAAGATATTAAGCTTAGGTACTATCATTGGTTTTTAAGTGACTTCATTTTTGAATTATTGCTGTTCACAGGCGCGCGCACCAGCGCACACACACACACACACACACACACACACACACACACACACACACACACACACACACACACACACACACACACACACATTTTTTATTCAGGGCGTCAAAACATACATTTCCGGGAGAGTCTCTTAGCTGATCATACATGAAATTTCGTTGAAAATTAGAAGTTAGCGTTTTGACACGTGGAACATTTTATGTAAAGAAAAATACTGAAAAAAACGTTTTGAGAGAAGCAATATTTAAAATTGTAATATGCATTATAGTAGTTACCTCGTTCAGAATGGTTCAAAGGCTGCACATAATGATATATTGTGACATTGGTTTAGATCTCTATGGAGAAAGCTTGCCATAGATTAGATGCTCCTTGGATGATTGTTACTAAGAAGCAGAAAGTAACAGAGTTAGAGAGGTTAACTTTTAAGTTTATGTAGGAAACAAGAGTTTAAGAGTGTAATTTGGTACATTTGTGTTGAGTGAACCAATAGTTAAATATAAATAGAGAAAATTAACTTTGTGAGTTTTACAAACCGAGTAACAGATAGAGCTGAAAATGTTAGCTGTAAAAGTTAATGTAAAGTTGAAGTGTAATTCTGTTAAATTTGTGTATGTGAGGTCATAGCAATTCTAAAACTTGAAGAATACAAATAACGGAATATTAAGTAAAGTTAAAATATATTACCCATAGTAAATCAAAGACACCAGATAAAGAATGAAGTATAAATACAGTAAAAAGCAAAAAAATCCAATTTTTGCCAACATCCAGTGCGTTCAATTGACGTTAAATCCACCAGATACTTCTAAAACAAACATACGACACATGCATTGTCTTTCAGGTATGTAAAGTAAGTGTTTAAATAAAGAATGCTTAGTTGTGTAGACGCCATTGTGTTCCCCGTGTGCGTTTATTTAGAAGTGTTTTGGCTTGCATAAGTCTTGTAGGTTTTTTTAGGATACAATTTCGCATTAAGTAGACTAATTTTATTTATGTTTATTTTTTAACATCGCTACGCAGTGGTATTGGACTGAGACACATTTTTGAGTAGGTGACTTTACTAATTTCTAGGAATACCTTCGTCCATCTAATTTTCAGAACTAGGCTACTTGACTTCGCAACTTTCTGAACCTTTACCTAATGACTTTCTTGTCGGCATGATATTACAAATTACCTTAGTAACACTGCCTATAATAATTACTTATCCTTAATAAGGAGGTTAGCTAATAACCCCTCCAATTCTCTGATAAGTGTTGTAAGTCTGGTATACATTATATTATACATTATTTTAACATACGTAAATTATTATTTGTAATTCTTTATCCATCTGCCCATAATTTCTTTATAAAATTATTCATGTTATTAGTCAATAACCCCGGTATAAACACCATAGTATCATTATAGATGCTATAGATGAGGGATAGAGAATATTAAAAAGGCCAAAAGAAAAACTATTTATTTTCCAAGATTTTCAGTTATTTGACAGGAGCCTTAGCCTCGAGGATCAAAACTTTACTCTTCCAAGAGCACAGAGCATATTGTGTCTGGAGCCACGTGAACATCCCCAATGTGTGATTAACGTAAATTCTTTACTTGAGAAAGATGAAGGGATGATGAAAGTTTAGCCGAACAGTATATCTATGTCATTAAACCATAAGCAATGCTACAAAACTAAACCAGTGTTTCAAAAATAACAAGTTTACGAACCAAGAATGCCCCCAGGCTCACGCTAACCGAACAACAGAAAAAGAAAACTCAGCTACCAATGAAAATAAAGCAAGATTAGAAAACAAATCCAAGCTAAAACCAAATAACCGCAAAGACTATGGGCCCTTGCGGCGAAGGGTTTTGCGGTTCACTGGCATCAGGTCGTTATCCTGTTCATTGTCATCCTTTGTCCTAGACTCTTGAACTAGCAGCCATTCCTAGCGGGTGCATAGCAGTTGGGCACATCACATACCAATTGGGCACATATGGACATGCAGAAGTCCACAATTTCAGGAACGTAGAGTAGTCGGGGTTGTTACATTGTGAAGGTGGCTTTCTGATTGTAACTCGAGAAGATAAGCCTGATTTTCTTTCCATTGTTGAAATGGAACTCACACAAGCAGAAAGGTAACCTAGGGCACTAACAGATATTGGTACGGCTTCAAAAGTTTCGAGAAAACCGAAGATCTAAGAAAACCTCTTAGCCTTTTTAAACAAATAAAAAGCATTTTTAGAAAAAGGTCCGTGTGTGTGTCTCTGCATGTGTGTCTGTGTGTGTGCAAAAATTCTTTAAAAACCAAAGTTGGTATTTAAGTGTAATATCTTTCAAATATGCGACTCGAAGATTTAAAAAAAATGCTCCACCTTAAACCATCCTTTACATGGAAGATTTTTTGAAAACTTTGATTTTCTTGTAAATCTCTAGCGATTTTGATTAAAATGCCATATATTTGAGATATTTTTATGACAAATGAAATGTATATCTTGAGTTTTCTAGCTATAGCCCACGAAGTCCTATTTACTCTGGACGACTTTTGCATAACTGGTAAATCGTTAGAGATAGACCAAATCTTACTATACAAATAATGTAGAATCTTTGCTAAAGCACACAATTTATGTCTAAGTAATTTTTTTTTTTTTTTTTTTTTTTTTTTTTTTTTTTTTTTTTTTAGAGTGAACCATTTCGGAGATATTCCTCGTTATAAGAGTATGTTTTGGAGCACTTATACTTCTGTTAAATGGAACATCGCTATTCATTTTTATATGTTAACCATGCAAAGACACTTGAAAGCTTCAAAGGATTAGATATCGCTCAAAGCCTACTGTATTCTCATATTCCCGTTGCGCGTGCAAGAAAACAACCAATAAGATGATTTGTGCAAATGTTTATCTCAAATAACACGAAGAATAAGAGTTTGTAATAATGGTTATAGAGAAACTCACGTGAGTGCAACACATCAGATTTTTTAATGTTGCATTTATATGTCACCCTCCCAGCCCGAAATCGAACCTGGACTCCCTACACCTAACAACTGACGTATGGGGCCAGTCCGAAAACACTTGTATCAGAATGAAGTTAGTTAATGAAGAAAAATGGCGAATTAGTACTAATAGTAGGTAGTAATAATAACAATAATAATATTTGTTCTAATAATTCTAATTATATAACTATATTCTTAGACCATCATAGCAATAAAATAAAACAAACATAATTTATTTTAAGAATATTTTCCACTATAACTTTAGCTACTGGAAGCCATCAGCTGTTCCAACAGATTGCAAGCTGGAAGTTTACACAGTTTATTCCTTCCTTTTGGAATTGCTTATTTCTAATACTTGCTCTTATAACTAATAAACATTGCCATGAGCAATTAAACACTTGGGCCTCCCTTAATTCCCAGTGCCTAGTGTTTAACTGTTAGTGTGCCCAACCGCTGCGGATTTCTCCTCCTAGCTGACGGAATTGCAGTAGCCACACGAGTATATTTTTCTTCATCACTGTCTGAAGTAATTAACCTTTTACTCATCCAAAATAATTTACCTATAGTGCTGAAGTTTCTTGTTGCCTTGGTCATATCGAACACAAAATACCCTTTTGTAACCAGAAAGATTTGCATAAATCGTCACATAAAAGACAAAGAATAAAAAACAACAGGTCGTTGTAATACTCAGTAGAAATTACTTTTTAACATGATAGTTTTTGTCCAATTTAAACTACTGGACTACAAATGACATTTGTTATCCTAACCTATAAAATTAATGTTCCATGTTACCGCATTCAATTAGTGGCCTATAAATATATACTTTCTGCATGAAGAATCTTGCTTGATAAAAACGATAAAAGAGTGAGATGAAGATACAGCAACTACAGAGAAAAATTGCTACATCTGCAAATCGCCACTTTTGGCAATGAAAGAAAAAAGGATGTTTTTCAGTAACATTGAACACATCTAGTGTGATAATTGCAATTAATAACGTGGTTATTCCCATGTCTGGAATAAGGACGCTCTTATTTCGCCCGGTTCCCAGGTTTAACTAACCGTTGAAACACGGCTTTTTGCAACAGACCGCAAAGCTACACTCGCCATATCGGAAAGTCCACTCAAGCCTGTAATTGAAGTTTTTTACTCACCACTTCTTCACCTTATTATACTATAAAGTGAATTTAATCACTCCTGTGAAAATTGGGTGTATAACCTGACACAACTTAATAAAGAATGAGTGGCGTTTTCTCACGAACTACAACTCAGAATCAAATAAAATAGTTCAGCATGCTATCTGTAAGATCACCTGCATACACTAGTAACTAGTAGGAATGGGCAATAAAATTACAATAACCAGTATTGTAATATAAAATTAACAAAATCAAGCGAAAACACAAATTCCCTTTCAGTCTGTTATTGAATAACTCTAAAACTAACAAAAAGGCTTCAAATAAACAGAAAAAGTATGGTCTCTTTGGTGGAGTGTAAAAGATGGGCGATTCCGAGAAACTTTTTCCAGTTCTGAATTTCAAAAGCTTCACTTTGTGTGGACCTGCATGAAGAGGGGATGCATGTGTTCTCTGATGTAGATTCAACTTGTAAAGTGATTCGGACAGTGGAATATCTAACGGACGGTAGCTTAACTACTATTATATCCTCAGAAAACCTCTTTATTCTGGATGATTTTTGCATAAATGGTGAACAGCAAGAGACAGACAAAGCCTTACGAAATAAAAAATGTGAATCTCATTAAAACACATAATTCAAATCAAATACTGTTTTCTTTTGACTGAACCATTTCCGAGATATGTTTGAATTTGCGAATACTTATACTTTTTCAAATAGAAATGTGTTACTCGTTTTTTATATCTTGGCCTTACAAAGAGAACAGAATTTCAAAGACTTCTTAAACGTAAGCAGTACCAAACAAGTCAATAATGAACATGTATATAGCACATAAGATTTGAAAGTTGTGTCGTAAATCAAACGTATACATGTAACCAAACCGTCACTGCAACACAATGTACGGCTGGGGTTTAAAAAGTGGTCAAGTCCGCGTATAGTGGAATGAGATAAACCATAATTCCCCTCTTTCGGAAAGGTTGGACATCGCTGTATTAAACTCCAGCTTTCATTTGAAGACAATACACTGGCCCTGTAGCTTAATCAGTAGATCACCTGCCTGCTGTGCGAGGGATGCTAGGTTCGAATTCCGGCTGGAGACGTGGGAATTTTTCTCTTCTTCAAAATCACTTAGGCTATTTAGCCTGTTCCGGCTCTTGTACCTTCAACCGTTTCCTCGGTCGTCCTAAGTTCCTTTCTCCTTGTGGTTTACAGTTAATTGTTTTGGGAATTCTATTTTCTTCCATTCTATTTAAGTGCTGTTTTCAATTGGTTCTTATTGCTTTGTTTAATTCTTGTACTTTTAATTGTTGTCGTATTTGATCGTTTTCTTTTTTTCTAATCTTGTATATCCAGCTATTTGTCATCATCCATGTTTCTGAGGCGTATATTAAAATTGTGACAGCCATTTTGTTCCTTAGTTTTATTAGGGAAACGTCTCTTTCTTCATTCTAATTCCCTCACTAGGTATATTAACTTATTAATGTATACCTACTAATTAATTTAATATGCGCACATTTAGTGCGTAAAATCAGCAATTGGCTATACAAAGGGTCTGCAAAAAATGTTTCTGTAGGAATTTTCCCATGCATGGTTCAGTTATTCAGTCGGAAGACTCTCTGTTCAGGGGTTGCTGCAAGAGAAAGCGTATTGAGTAGCAATCGGGTCCTTGGAGATTGATCAAGAATCGTGGTCGATGCTTGATGTAAAAAAAGACTAATCAATTAACGAGGCCAAACACCAGTACACATACGAGATACGCGTGCGTGAAACTACCGTCTTCTCCCAGAGTTACGCAAAACATCGCGGCACACAAATCATAACTAATACGTAAGTAATTCATAATCACTCTGTTGCAGGAATTTAATCCTCGGTGCAACTTAAATTGGAACCAGGATGCTGGAGGAACGAGTGCAAGTCACGTGTTTGCAAACATTAGTATTCAAGGCAAGAAATCAGGCAGAATCTGTAAACCATGATCCATCTGTTGCAAATAAGCCTACATTAAGGGACAAGCTACTCTCAACTGCACCTTAGTGAGGTAAATTACAACTGATAATTATTTCAAGTGCTTATTTGCATTGCTAGCTTATGTGATTATTTCATCCAGCACAAATATGATAAAATATACTTTTAAAACATCTGAATTCATATACAGCCATGGAAAAAATGATTGAGTACATTAACAGAACGGAATATTTCTAAGTTCCACGTCGTGTTGCAGCGCGGTTTGAACAAGTTGATATTTCCAACAAGTAGTTTTTATAGATACTCGCTGTTCTAAAGTTGTCTGTAGGACATACAAATAGGCTGTGTCTTGAATCCACACTTGCATTTGTATACATATCTGCAAATAACCCATTAACGAGAAGTCCCTGAAAAGCTAAAGTTTGTTTTAATATTTTTCAGAAATACGATAGGAAGATTTTGATGAAAATTCCTCCAACTTAAAATACCCTTAACATAATTTTTTTTTCTCGAAAATTCTGATATTTCTCAAAATTGACTGTAACAGTTTTGATTAAAATGTCATATGTGTAAGATATTTTTATGACAAATGAAATGTATATTTTGAATTTTCTGGCTATAGCCTATACAGTCCTGTTTACTCTGTATGACTTTTGTACAACTGCTAAACCGTAAGAGATAGACAAAACCTTACTATATAAAAAATGTAGATCTCGCTAAAACACACAATTCATGCCTGAATAAATATTTTGTAGAGTGAACCATTTCGGAGGTATTCCTTGTCGTTTGTGTAAATTTGGTAATATCTTAACTTTTCTTAAATGCAAGGTCGTTGTTCAGTTTTTTTATCTCTTGGCCGTGCGAAGCGAAAGGAATTTCAAAGCCTACATACAGCAACCAGCTTTAAAAAGTCTGACTATCGCTCTAAACCTACTATATTACCACATACCCGCTGCAACTACAAGAATATTAGCAATAAGATAATTTCTGCAAATGTTTATTTTGACTAACACGAAGGCAGATGAATAAGAGTTTGTAAGAATAGTTAATACAAGAGTTGAGAAAGTCATGTGAGTGTAACACATCAGATTTATACACAATAAATGTAGTTGAGTAAGTTCATCAGCCATGCTGTTTAATTTACAAGAGCTGCTGGCAGCGTGGGACCGACAATTCCCCAAATTGTGGTATCTCTGAAGCCATAAAAGCAGGTTAGGTGAATTGTACCCTTGCAGTTAATAGCTGCAATAAAGTGTGTGATGTTCCGGTGTTCGAGACAGGACAAAGCTTTGTCATGACAGGGTAGCAATCACATGTGTACCACTCGTGACGCAACCGCCAGCCTTCACACAAACCCCAATCATGTGGTTCGTATTGGCACCAACCACCTTACTCAAAATACCTACCTACACTCTACTATTAACTTTAGCATTATTACTATTATTATTGTTATTATTAACTACTACGACACACGACGTAAACTAAAAAAATCTGATGTGTTGCACTCACATGACTTTCTCTACTCTTGTACTATTGTTGCAAACTCTTATTTCTCTATCTTCTTCATGTTAGTGTAGATAAACATGCTAGGATATCTATTGCTAATTTCCTTGTAGATGCAAGCGGAATATAGGAATACTGTAGGCTTTCAGTGACACTCAAATCTTTTAAAACTGGTTGCTATATGAAGTCTTGAAATTCCGTTCTCTTTTCACAAAGAGATAAAAAAGTAAATAACGATATTCCATCTGAGAAAAGTTTAAATATTGAAAAACTTACACAAATAACAAGGAATGTCACTGAAATCGTTCACCCCATAAAAATGCATTTGAACATCTTGTGTTTTTAACGAAATCTGCATTGTTTGTAGAGTAAGATTTGGTCTATCTCTTACGGTTACCAGTCATGCAGACTCGTCAAGAATATACAGGCCACATGGAATATAGCGAAAAAAAATCAAGATATACATTTCATTTGCCTTAAAAATATCTTAAACATGTAGTATTTTAATCAAAATCGTTAGAGTAATTTTCAAGATAATCAAAATTTTCGAAAAATTTTACATGTAAGGGTAGTTTCAGTTGGAGGAATTTTCTTTAAAATCTTAAGGTTATATCCTTGAAAGATATAAAACTTATGTATTAAATTTGGCTTTTAACCGTTTTTTGTTTCTCTACTGTAAGTAGGTGAAGTATTGTATTTCACCCAAAAATTCGATGTCGAGATTTCACCGAAAATACATGTTTTTGGACTCCCTGAATCGAAAAAAGCATTTTAGAAAAAGATCCGTGTGTGTGTGTGTGTGTGTGTGTGTGTCTGTCTGTCTGTCTGTCTGTCTGTCTGTCTGTCTGTCTGTCTGTCTGTCTGTCTGTCAATCTGTGGACAGCATAACTCAGAAACGAAAAGTAGGTTCAAAACCAAAGTTAGTATTTAAGTTTAGTGTCTTTCAAGGATGCGACAGGAAGATTTTTAAGAAAATTGCTTCAAGCTAACTTACCCTTTACATGGAAGATTTTTCGAAAATTTTTATTATCTTGAAAATAGCTCTAACGATTTTGATTAAAATGCCATATGTTTGAGATATTTTTATGACAAATGAAAGGTATATTTTTAATTTTCTGGCTGTAGCCCTTGTAGTCGTATTTACTCTGGACGACTTTTGCATAACTGGTAAACCGTTAGAGATAGACCAAATCATGCTGTACAAAAAATGTAGATCTTGTTAAAATGCACAATTCATATCTGAATAAATTTTCTTGTAGGGTGAACCATTTCGGAGATATTCCTTGCTATGTGTGTGAGTTTCGGAAAACTTAACTTTCGTGAAATGGAACATCTTTGTTCACTTTTTTTATATGTTAAATGTGCAAAGACAACAGAATCTCAAAGCTTTAACACATTTGACTATCGCACAAAGCCTACTGTATTCTAACTTTCCCCTTGTACCGACAAGGAAATAAGCAATAAGATAATTTGTACAAAGGTTTGTCTCAAGTAACACAAAGAAGATATAGGTATAAGAGTTTGTAAGAATGGTTAGCACAAGAGTAGAGAAAGTCATGTGAGTGCAGCACATCAGATTTTTGTTTTTGAGTTATGCTGTTCACAGACAGACACGCATACACACAGACACACACGCACGCGCGCGGACTTTTGTCTATGAATGTTTTTTTTATTCAGGGGACCTCAAAACATATTCCTGGTGAAATCTAGATATGGAGTTTTTGGATGGAATACAATACTTCCCCTTCTATGTATATATAGTAGAGAAAGTAAACATGGTTTGACTCTATGGCTGTTCAGACTGATCAGCTATCCTGGATAGTTTCTTTGATCCAGGGTTTATCTGCTGTTTTGCTGGACGGGCATCTGAGGTGCTAGCTGGGGGTTGCAAGTGCTCCTTCATACGTGGAAGATAACCGGGGCAAGATGAAGTAGACAAAGGTATTGCAAAAATGTTAATGAGTGCACCAAAGTCATTTTATCATTCAATCGTTATTGTATCTGGAGTAGAGATCTTTGGGCACATACCGCTGAGACTGGTAACAGAAGAAGAGAGATCACTTAACCAATTAGTGCCCTATCCCTTCGATAGTCCTCACAGGGGAACTAAACCATCGTTGATGTTCCGTGCAGATATTTAGCTCACCTTACACGACAGTGACAGACGGCATGAGAATGTGAGATTTTTCAGGTTCTAAATCTTTCTTCTGCCAACATCGACACATCAGGCTTCTAGAGTGGCAACCACAGAATACTTTCAGACAGTATTCTGTTAGCCTTGCCAATTAAGGGAAAAGAAGAATCCATCTTAATATGAACATTTCTTTGTTAGATTCTGTAGATACAGTTCTAACTTGCGCTTATACGAGGGCTGTCCCAGAAATACCAGACCTAACAAAGAAACCACAAACATTTTGGGGAAAAAAGCACCTTTATTTCTCTGCATAGTCTCCTTTCAGTCCAGTACACTAATACGAGCGAACCCCAGTAGCTTTAGCACCCTGTTTATAGTGAGAATCGCCAAGCTCATCAAAATAGCCATCTACTGGAGACTCCACCACTTCATTTTTGCCAAATCTTTTACCGCCAAGCTACTTCCTCAAGTTTGGAAACATGAAATAATCAGAGGAGTCTAAATCTAGCATAGAGAAACAATTCGAAGTTTAAATCGCTGATTTTGGTCAGGCCGATAATAATCAATGTGTCAACTGGTTAATTGTCTTGATGAAAAGAATCTTTTCTTTATCTAAAACCGGCCATTTTTGCTTGATTTTATTATTCAAATGCTGCAATGATTTCGTATAATAATCGCCATTGATTGCTTTTCTTTCTTGCTTTTCTTTCTTTCTGTCTTCATCTTCTTTGGAGCTAATTGTCCCCTTTCAGTCTAATACTTCAACTGTTTCTTCGTTTCAGCTGTGAAGTGATGGACCCATATTTCATTTAGACGCAAAAACACATCGCGTAACATTCGACAGAAATATCGTAACGACACTGTTTTTGTCCCATTGTCAATACACGCGCTCAGCTTTCTCATTTTCAAATTTTCAGTCAGTATGTGATTACAGCACTTATTGAAACGCTTGCAATATCTGCTAGCTTGCACGCTTTCAGTCGACGGTCATTCAATATCATTTTGTGGATTTTCTTTATGGCGTGATCACCTCGTCAGTTGGGTACTTCTGGGACAGCCCTCCAAGGTGCTTTAAAACTAAAACCATTTTTAAAACTACTTTTAAAGGTTTTACCTGCGAACTGTGTGAAAGATCGTTTTGTAGCTCTGAGAACCGTAATAATGTTCATTAAGCACCGCTTCATGATGAAAAATTTGGTGTATGGTGCGCCATTAGCGGAGAAAATCTACGGCCAACCTTTTTCGAGTCAACAGTTGACGCCCGTACCGACGTGAATATAATTTTGTGTCCTATTTTTTAGAGAGTTAACAGACAGAGAACGTGATTTTGCCTGTTTTCAACAAGACTCTGCAAAGGCTCACACGAGGGTCATTGAGAAAGTTTTGAGATGTGAGTTGATTCACTCGAATTGAATGCATTATGGGATAGCACCGTCCATTGAGTAAACTGGTATCAGTAGTGACTCTCCCGTCCTAGGAATACCAGCGGCGCAAGGATGAACAACCCGTGGCGTGCAGGTACCCAGGCGCTTGAAAGAGAACCCTTTAGGAGTGATGAGACCACCATTTTCTTGTGAACACTTTTGCGACATTTCACGTTTGTCGATGGATTGTCATCGTAAAAGATCCACACCGCTGATTGTCGCTTGGTCTCTGGATCAAACTAATAAATCCAGGTTTCATCATCTATGACGATGTCAGAAAACCAACTGGAGTCTTCCCTTTGGATCTTTGCAGCATTTTCTCTGTCTGTGGACAGCATAACTCAAAAACGAAAAGTCGGGTAGAAACCAAAGTTGGTATTTAAGTTTAATGTGTTTCAAGGATTCGACACGAAGATTTTGAAGAAAACAGCTCCACCCTAAACTACCCTTTACATGGAACATTTTTAGAATGTTTTGATTTTCTTGAAAATGACTATAACGATTTTGATTAAAATTTCATATGTTTGAGAAACTTTTATGACAAATGAAATGTATATCTTGAACTTTTTGGCTATAGCCTATGTAGTCCTTTTTACTCTGGAGGCCTTTTGAATAACTCGTAAACTGTAAGAGATAGACAAAATTTTACTCTACAAAAATGTAGATCTCGCTAAAACAAACAGTTTATGTGTGAATAAATTTTTATGTAGAGTGAACTATTTTGGAGGTATTCCTTGTTGTGTCAGTTTCGGAAAATTTAAAACTTTCGTGAAATGGAACATCGTTCATTTTTTATATGTTAAGCGTGCAAAGAGAACGGGATCTCAAAGCGTTAAAAGATTTGACTATCGCACAAAGCCTAGCGTATTCTAATATTCCCCTTGAACCTACAAGGAAATAAGCAATAAGATAATTTGTACAAGTGTTTATCTTAATTAACACAAAGAAGATATAGGAATAAGAGTTTGTAAGAATGGTTAGTACAAAAGTAGAGAAAGTCATGTGAGTGCAACAAAACATATATTTCCAGTGAAATCTCGACACCGTAATTTTGGATCGAATACAACACTTCCCCTACGTGGTAGAGAAAGTAAAAAACATGGGTACTGCTCGGATGTATTATTTGTCCATTGTGTTTCTGTCCTGAACTTCATTTACTGGTTTCGTCCTTTATGTTAAGGCTTCTGTTGATGGACCAGTAAAGCATGCGAGAGGTGCAGTTTGGTCGCGTGCAGAGATGAATGGCGGGCATTCTGCTGGCATATGTTTCTAATTTGCTACAACTGTGGACAGCCCTGAGAGACGCGTGTGCTCGAGCCGGGTATCTCAAGTGCACTGATTCTGATTAGTGGCGACGGTTATTTTCCCACGCTTGTGCCTCGCGCACCAGGTCATGTGTACCCTTCAACTGCTTCCACAACACTCTTTATATGCGCGGACAGGGATCTTCGTATTTTCACTTTATCCACCATGAATGTCCTATGTACCTACTTACATCTATATAATATAAGATATAAACAAATACATTTTGGCATGAAGGTAATTAATACTTTGTTACTTGTAGGATGTGTAGAGTAACTTATTTATGATACAGCTTCGGTAGTAATTATGGGACATCACATAGATTTCGAAATAACTAATCCCTTAAAAGAATTGAAGGAATATTTCAAGTATCTCCTTCAGACGTGAAGTAACTCTACAATGTTGCGTTGAGCTTGGTCAGTGAATTGAACCGGTTTCTGGATGTAAACATGTCGGTGGTGTAATGCTTTGGGAGATTACGTTTCTGATTCCCTTACACTCGCACAGTAAACATGGAAGGACTATTTGTTTATGTTCACGAGACACCACACTGCGGTGTTTATTTATGTACTGAGCTAGGGAAAGTGACAGCCACACAATGTGCAGTGTTGCCACTTTGTTTTTTACAAAACTGAAATATCTCCGTAGGAAACGGTCAGAGACAAAAACATAAGGTACAAAATGTGTTGCAAATGCCAAGATCTATCACTGGTTTAAACTGTTTGTATGTATGTCTGTCCTCTATTCGACCCTAAACAATTCATACAATTTTCGATATCTTTGAAATTAAAGTGCAAAGCATTACATGCTTTATTCACCTTTGTTTTACGAAACACAGTCGTTTTTGTTTCTCTATTTCTTCTTCTACATACAATTTTCTATATGATTGACAGAAATGCAACGTCTTACATTCACACAGCATTCTCTACTTGCCTTTCTTCCTGTGGTATTTTGGGTTGTTCAACAGAGCTTTAACATACCAGGTGGCCCACCAGAGCCGGCCCCGCCGAAAGTAGATAACCCTTCGTGCGTTAAACAAGTTGCCGAACTCCAAGGCAAGGCGTTTCTGCCTTTCAGCAGACGTGCAGCGAGAGGCAGTTGGACTAGCGTGTGGTAATATACAGAATAACAGTACAAACAGCCGAAAAGTCTCATTTTATTTCCAGGATATTTATTTTCCAGGGAATAAACTTGCTCATTACGCAAAAATGCAGAGAAATATAGGGAATCAGTAAATGTGAACCTCTGCGAGTAAACCAGAATTGTTTATTAAAACACACAATTTATATGAACTAATTTGTCTGTGGTAATAACGGTTTCCTGGATAGTCCTTACAATTGGCTTGAATTTTCTAATACTTCTACTTTTTTTGAAGTGCTAACTGGCCATTCAATTAGTTCTTGTGGTCACTCAAAAAATTGGAATTTTAGAGCCAGCATAGAGTAGGTTGCTTTGTAAAGATTTTACTATTACAAACTCAATCTTCTGAATTCCCCTTTGTACCTACAGCAAACATGGCAATAAAATATTTCTGCAAACGATTATTTCAAATAACATGAAGCATATAGAAGAACAATATTTTCTAAGGGCAGTATTTTAAAGAGTGGGTAGAAAAAATCAGGTGAAGGTAAAACATCCGATTTTTACTTTCTCTACTATAAGTAGGCAAAGTATAGCATTCGACTCAAAAGTTCGATATCGTGATCTCACCGGAAATATATGTTTTAAGGCCCCCTAAGTTAAATATTTTTCAACAATGTGATCCGAAGATTTTAAAGAAAATCTAAACTACCCCTTGCATGGAAAATTTGTCGAAAATTTTGATTTACTCTAAAATGGCCCTAACGCTTTTGATTAAAATACCACATATTTAAGATATTTTTATGGTAAATAAAATGTGTATCTTGATTTTCTCCATATAATCCATGTATTTCTGTTTATTCTGGACGAGTTTTGCATAACTGGTAAAGCGTAAGAAATAGACCAAATCTTATTATACAAACATGCACAAGTTATGTTCAAATGCATTATTTGTGGAGCGAACAATTTCGGAGATCTTCCTTATTATTTGTGCAAGTTTTGCAATACTTAGGCGTTTCTCAAATGGAAGTCACTTTTTTATCTCTTCGCCGTGGAAAGAGAACGGAATTTCAAAGCCTTCATAAAGCAACCAGGTTTAAAAAATTTTACTATCAAACTTTACTGTATTCCCATACTGTCTTTATACCTACAAGAAAATTAGCAATAAGATAATTTGCACAAATGCTTATCTCAACTAACATGAAGAAGATATAGGAATAAGAGTTTGTAAGAATTGTAATAAGTACAAAAGTAGAGAAAGTCATGTGAGTGCAACACATTAGATTTTTATCAATGTAGTGCTGTCCCAATCTCGTCTATGTGCCTTTCTACCTTTGAAATTTGCACAGAAACCATTTTCGACAAATATTTATCATAAGTAAAGCTGTAAGTGATTGTCAATGAAATGTATCCAAGCATTACTAACCTTTTAAAAGAAACATGACATCAGCGTCCATTGACAAGGCCTACAAAATTCTCACATTGATGCAATTTTTTAAGATTTTGGCAATGTCAGAATTTCGAGTGTCTGCTAATTTATAATTTCCTTCACTACAAAATTTGTCAAACTGATTCCAAATGCATTTCCTATTGTATTAATGTACTGAGGTTTCACTCTTCGAAGGTTTCACCTATGTCAGCATTAGATGCTTCACTGAAGCGAGAGTCAGCCATATTGGACATTTCAATAGCGACTCCGTAGCATCAATTTTTTTTTTTTTTTTTTTTTTTTTTTTTTTTTTTTTCTTTCGCGAATGAAGGCTTCACTATTTGAAATTTTAAGTAGTTATGTACATGATTGTTTGATTTCAACCAAGTCACATATGAGTGGAATAATAGGATGTACATAGGGAAATAACATTCTGATAACAGGTCTGTTGCTGTAAACACTTCAGCTTTCATAATACACATTAATCTTCGATGCACAAACTGTGCTAGCTTACTTGAGGATAGAAAACGCAGCATTACGCATGAACCGTTCTGGGGAGCTACACGTGCAAATGCGTTGGTCAAGAACGTGACATTGATCGCAGTTTTTAAGGTTAACCTTTATTCACGCGATAAAGGGACACTTTTGGATAACATTCCAGAGGTCTCCCACAGGTATACGATAATACGAAGCTGTGCGTCCAGCAGAGCACGAACCAACTTCCTTGAATGCCAAACGTGGCCCTGAGAGATGTGGGCGTTGGCCACCTCTGGTAATAGACAGCACGCAACTGAGTCAAGTGGACGTCTCTGCACAGCTTCCTCGCTTTATCTTGACCCGCTGCTGCCGATACACGTATAGCAGGGCTAACTTGGAAAATCTCAAGATGAATATAGGGGTACAGTAGGCTTTGAGCGATAGTCAAATCTTTTAAACCTTTAAAAACTTCTCTTCGCACGGCCAACATGTAGAAAAATGAATAACGATCTTCATTTGACGAAAGTTTTAAGTATTGCAAAACTCACACAAGTAACACTCCTCACAAAAATTTATTTGGACATATATTCCGTTTTAAGGAAATCTACATTTTTTATAGGACTCATACTCATGTATGTGGCTTTCATGTAACTGTTTTCTTAACGGGCACCAGTTTTACAATGTGGCAGTTACATCACCTGACTTAAACCCCCATTTTGCAAGGGGGGCCACACCTATCCTTGGTCAACGGGTCCATCGGACCTAGCCGGGAGGACTAAATAGGTGGTATTTAGATTATTTATAACAATTATTTATAACAATTTCTCATATTCCTCAATAAAGCGCTTGATCATTAAAAAAATTTCTCATTCATCTCTACAAGAAATAGAAACAAATGCCAAAGATAAAAAATGGATTACACTACTTTCCAACCCAGATATAGACCAAGGAAAACAGCGGTTGCAGCCTTCCGACTACTGACAAATCACAACTGCTTAGCAAGTCATCTCTACAGAATAGGTATCTCAGCCTCACCAATATGTGTCCTGTGTAACGATCCAGCAGAAATGAACGAAGACCACTTGAAGACCTGTGAAGCATTAAGATCAGAAGAAACTGCAGTTCAAAAGTATTGGAAAGCACGAATGCTAATGGCTTCATTGCCAGATGCAAGGCACTAGAAAACAATAACAACAACTTCTTATAGTATGATTTGGTCTCTCTGTTACGGTTTACCAGTTCTGCAAAACTCAAGAGTAAACAGGACTACATGGGCTGTAGCCATAAAATGCAAAATATACATTTCGTTTGTCATAAAAATATCTTAAACATATGCCATTTTAATAAAAAAACCCTTACAGTCATTTTAGACAAAATCAACATTTTCGAAAAAATGCCCATGTAAAGGTTAGTTTAGGGTGGAGAAATTTTCTTCAAAATCTTTCTGTCGCATTTTTTAAGGATATTAAAGTTAAATAGCAACTTTGGTTTTTAACGGGTCTTTCGTTTTTACTTTCTCCACTGTAAGTAGAAGGAAGTAGAAGTATTGTGTTCCACCCAAAAATTCGATGTTGAGATTTCACCGGAAATATATGTTCTGAGAACTCCTGGATCCAAAAAAAGCATTTTTAGAAAACGGTCCGTGTTGTGTGTGTGTGTGTGTGTGTGTGTGTGTGTGTGTGTGTGTGTGTGTGTGTGTGTGTGTGTGTGTGTGTGTGTGTGTGTGGTACTGTCGTAAAAGGTACGTCGAGTCTAAGTGAAGTTTTAATTAGTGTGGAGTGAGCGTATTGTCAGAGTTACTGTATGAGAAAGTGAAGAGAGACTGTGAAAGGAGTGGGTCAAAACTACGAGAAGAAAACAGTTGTGAGTTGTAATATGAGAAAGACTGTAGACTGTGTTAATGTCAGTAGAAGAGAACTGTGTTTTGTGCAAACGTTTTGGAGAAAAATATAGTGATAGAAAAGTACTGTACTGATTTTGTCATTTTATTACATTGGTGTCAGGAATGGGATTCTTGAATTTCTCATTTTGTTACAATATAACTGTGATTTATTTTCCGACTAACCTCGCTGTTGTTTTTGCATATATGCATTTCACTATCCAAAACAAAATACCTAGGCTTGTACCTCTTAATACATCACGTACGGGGTGCGCTACAATGTATAACTTTATTTACGTAGTAAAGCTTCCTGCATCCTTATTTCATTCCTTTAAGCATGCCATTTTTGGCCGTGGTGTTGAGTGTACAATTCTGTATTTAAGGACAAACTCCAGTCATTTTTGTATTTGAAAACACCATTTCCCGAATACGAACGATTTCTTTCTCGGTAAGAAAGCTTTGTCATAAAGAGCTTCAGGAAATGAGGTTTGCATTGAACGCAGCTAGCTTGAGGCACTCTGGCAACATAATCATGAACATTGGTACAGTATTTTCCATCCCCCTACCTTCAAGATAACAGACATTCCGCAGGGAAGAAACGCATTTATAAATTGCCTCTCATCATAGCCAATGTAAAAGTGAGTTAATATTCCTTGCCGCCCCCTAAGTCCACGCCTTTAAATCAATTAAGATAAGGTGCAAGGGCATGGTTCCCCTTCCGAGGAAGTATGCTATAATTCTAATACTGCTATCTCCTGGTGCACCCCAGTTCCTTCGTTTACCTTCCCTGCTCAAGTGATACCAGAAAATTAAATAAGCATTATCCTCTAATGAAAATCACATAAGTGAAGAAACCATTAAAGATGGAAGATATACACCGTGGAGATGGAACAAACTTTCGTTTATTGTATAATTCCATTCTATATTCCACCAATTGTATTACACTATATCCAAAAATTCTTATTGGGATTTCATGGCTCTGAGACTTCTGAATACGAATATCTGTGCCGTCTGTATGAACTTTTGCGTGTTTTTAACTTATTTTTAAAGGGGAGACAGAAAGAGAGTTGGAAGTTAAAGGAGTGGCTTATTTGGCAAGGAAGGAAGGGAGATGTGAAGGGGTTGGTGTCACGGTGAGATAGAAGGGAGAAGTCTAGCGGGTGTAGCGAGGTTCCGTAGGATAGCCTCGTTAGTGCGGACTTATAGCCGGTAAATTACTGGCATCGAGGTAAGGATGTCCGGGTGACCGCCATAGCAAAGACTCTGGCTGCCACATACGGGGAGTTGGACGTGGGAAAAGATAGGAGTTGACGGATTGAAGACTTGGTGTAATTTTTGGTAGGCCAAGTGCGCCAAATGTGTCAACACTAGAGATACTGGTAAGGAAATTTGAAGATACAGGATCGACAGTGAACATCAAATTATTTAGATGTCCTCGTTCTTGTCGGTCAGTCGCTCTCGTCAGGGAGAGCGTTGCCATGAGTCCAAAGAAGTCAATTCGCCGCCGTTCTCAGAAGTACGTGTACCCAGAACGAGTCACTGTTTGTGGTGGATTATGGACTGGTGGATTACTTTTTTGAAGATGAGACTGGAAAAGCAGTAACAGGGATTGGTGATCCTTATCGCCACATGGTAACACGGTTTTTATGGGCGCAATTGCAAGAACCAAGTGTGGAAGACTTGAGTTCCAACAGGGCAACCTGCCACAGTGCCATTGAAACAAGGTTGCTGAGGGAAATATTCTCTGCTTGTCTCATATCTCGCAACTGTAATCAGACCTGGCCAGCAAGATCGTGTGATTTGACAGCGTATGACTCTTCTGTGGGGTAATGTAAAATCTTGTGCCTCCGTGAACCATCCCCGAACTTAAGTCAAGAATTAGTCGTGTTGTGGGTCAAATCCAAGCGTAAATTTACTCTAAAGTCGTCGAAGATATTGTCCACAGAGTGGATGTGTGCAGACGAAGGCGAGAAAGACATTTGCCTGATATTCTGTCCACGTCTAATCGCAGTTTTTTGTGCTTCATGTTGACATAATATTAATAATTTTGAAATAAACTACGCGCTTTATTGTTAAATTAAAAATTGTGTTATTTATGGGACACTATGCGTGCAGTGTGCATGCTCTGGTGTTTTTCGAAATTTTTCTAGTTTTATTACTTTAAAAACTACCGATTGTTTAACCTTTTCGTCATAGTTTTAAAATTGTTTCGTATGTATTTAGTAAAGCAAATGTTTAGCTTATCTACTACCATCTACCCACAGTAAGCTAAAAGACTTGCTGCATTCCACTATAAAAATGCTATTTCGAGACTTCACTGAATCCCCAAAAAGCAAGTGTCTGAAACGCACCTGTAAACCAAAGCTTGGTTAAATGCGAAACAGTTTATTCAAGTATTGTGACAATTGCCTATGTGGTAGATGCCATTTCTGACACCAGTGTGACAAATGACTTTCTCTTGTCACTTTATTTCCCTTCTAAAACTGAAGCACCAAACACAGAACTGTTTTATTGTTAACATAATCTACAGTTCTTCGTGAACTTACAATCATAGCTGTCCTGTACTCTCGTAACTTTGACAGTAGGTACTTCACTGACTTTGAGTTCTTCTCTCTCTGTGTCTCACAAACTGCTTCCTTCGACGCACTCAGTCGTACTCATTTAATCAGGTTTAAATATAAGTGCTTTTCAGAACTTCCATGCGACAATTAAATATCTACAATTGTTTCTGACTGATAACAGCGTTGTTTATATGGATTGCATTGTTTACAGTGTGAATTTAATCGCAAAATGGATAATTTTCGAGAACAGAAAGACATTTTCATTGTTAGCCAGTGTCATCCATATGTTCTCATTGTTAGTTAACATTTCTCTCATTTAACGAGAGAAGCATTGTACAATTAATGTCCCTAGGGAGAAACTGTGATATTTCCCTGCTGCTAGTTTCGGCTGTGGAAAGTATAAATTTCGTATATGGTCATTCTTGTACAGCTAGTGATTTTTTTTCGCAATCAGGGACATGGTTGTTATTTTCCAGATGTAGGAGTATTTCCGTACAGCTCATGTTACCAGATAGATATTCAAATGTTGACCTTGAACCTCAGATGGAATGCAGTAACGGGACAACCATCATTCGCACCCAAGCCCAGTTGTGCATCTGCAAGTATAGGTAGGTACATACATAGTTCCTGAGAAACTCAATGACCGGTTCTTCAATCTTAATTCATATGGACATCGCGTAATTAATGAAGCAGGTAAGCTCATCTCCGACAGCAACAACCGCAGCAGTCTTCCGTAACGGCGCTAGGCGGTTCGTGACCTCGTCTAGCCTTCGTCAACACACTCATCGTACAGTCTTGCTGATTTCTTTGAAGTACTACCTCCATGTAAATTGTGGCAAATTATAAAAGAAAAAGGAGTAACGAGCAAGGCGATTAAAAGCTTATACCACAATACAACAATACGAATAGATACACGAAATTGTAATGGAGAAACGTTTATGGATACTAATAATGGAGTAAGACAAGGTTGCCCACTCTCACCATTATTGAAATATATACTTGGACGATGCCATAAATGTTTTATATAAACACTTTGTGATAGGAGAAATGAAAATGAATTGTATATTATTTGCAGATGTGCAAGTTCTCTTCAGAAAATCAATTGCAAAAGTCAACTCATGAATTGGCTAAAATAACGAAAGAGTACAACTTGAAACTATCAAGCCAGAAAACAAAAGCTGTGACTTTTCTTAGACCTTATTACAAGAGAACAAAAATTGTAATTGGAAGAGAGATAAACAAGTGAGCTGTTTTAAATATTTAAGAAGTACGATCACATACAGACATAACATAGAAATAAATGTTAAAATATCTGTGTTATAATAAATAGATGTTTAAGAAAAAAAAAACAAGGGAAACAAATTATTATTTATTTATGCCAACGCACAAACTGTTGGTGTTTTAATGAGATTTTTCAGTTCTACCTCTCAGGGGGAACAAAATTAAAATTTTATGAAATAATCGCAGTGCCAACGTTGATTTATGGATCCGAGACATGGGCTTAAACCAAATTGGAGGAGAGAAAAATAGAAGCAGTCGAAATGCGGTTTCTCAGAAGAATCCTAGGAGTAAAGTTAAAAGACAAAAGAGAAGTGAAAATATCAGATACGAATTAGACCTTTTCAGACTAAATGATATCATAAAAGCAAATAAATACAATTGGCTTCAACATGTAACAAGAATAAACGCATATAGATTTCCAAAAAAGATGTTAAATTATATATCTTTAGGCCATAGAAGTATTGAAGACCTAAATAACGCTGGAGAGATCATCTGCCATAAATTTCCATTGTGGAATGGAACTGGTCAACAGGCCCAAGCTAAGAAGTTGTAGATGATAATGATGATGATGATGATTCATTATAGGATGTTAAGAACGAGGGAGAAAGAGAGTGGATGCTTGCGCTCGCAGGCGCTTGTGTGTGTGTGTGTGTTTGTGTGTGTGTGTGTGTGTGTGTGTGTGTGTGTGTGTGTGTGTGTGTCTTTGTGGGAGTAATGTTGAAAACCATTTGAGCGATTTTAATCATTCTTTCGTCATTGATAAGGACTGTTCTTTCACATAGACAGGTGCAGGCTTAAACCCTTAACATCTTCCAACCTCAATGCTGTTAAAGGAGTAAAAAGGACTTACAAGACTTGGATGCTAGGATACAAAGATATTGGCAGCAAAAAGACTGCAACTACAGAACCTAGTATTACCATCCCACGTGTTACTTCGGAAGACTTCAGGCTTGAAGTGCGGAGAGCGGTGCTGTCGTCCTGGCACGAAAAGTGGTCACCTCTCCGCGGTAATAAGCTTAGAGAAGTGAAAGAACTTCCGATAAACTGGGTAACTTCCTGTCGCACATCTCGCCGCGAGGAGGCTAGGTTGGCTCGATTAAGAATACTGCAATTTTTCGCATGGTTACCTATTTAAAAGGGACCCTGCGCCTCTATGTCCGCTGTGTGACAACCTTTTGTGGGTTCGCCACGTGCTGCTAGAGTGTTGCTCTCTAGCGCACCTTCGGGATTCTCTGCAGCTGCCTGCCAGACTTGCAGAGGTCCTAGCGGACGACAAAACAGCGGTTGATAGGGTTTTTAAGTTTTTAGCGGATTGTAATATCACTTTTAGAATTTAAAATTTTAGATATTTGTTTATACCTTTTGACCTATTTATTACATTGTTTTATAGCCGGCTGTTGCCGCTGTTTTTACGTTCATGTGTATTTTTTCTTTGACACTAGTATTTTATTTTTGATTGAAGTTTATATCTGGATATTGCCATGAATTCTAGAAGGGCGCTAATGACCTAGAAGTTGAGCGCCCTTAAACCCATAAATCATAATCATCACACAAAGATATTGGAGCTATTAATGAAACTACTTGAAAAGCTGGTTTTGATTTTTAAAGGTGGCCTCGATTTAGCAAAAGACAAAATGAAAGACAGTCAGCAAAAGAGAATCAAATTCTATTACTATGACATTGTACGCAACACTTATTTCTTTTTGGGAGATAGTACGATTTCACGGCCTTTCCTGCTATGTTGACATTGAACGTAAATGAATTATTCCGTAATTACATCTACCAACTTAGCCTAACCTCCTATATTACGTACTTTTAAGGCCTAGGCCACTAACATTTTCATACCCTTAAATTTAATATTTCGATTTATACAGTTATATAATCAAACCTATATGTTGACTTTTATCATCTCAATAATTGTCCTCTTACTTATGTTCTATACGTTATGATTTAAAAGAATAAAGCACAGGCATCGATCCAACTTTCGTTGTAATGACAATCAAAGATATGCAGGGAGTCACTAAATCTTATTGCGAATTCCGCGAGATAAACAAAATAGACCGTGTTGAAATCTGTAAGTACGCACTTTAATCATGGTGGCTAACTTGAACAAGTGTTTTGATTCTGAAATAAAAGAAAATAGGCTGTACTTTTCTCACACCTGAAAAATCTAAACAGAGTTGCAAAAAATATTATGGTTAATACGTATATGCTAATTAAGTTGAATCATCAAGACACCATGAAAAGATGAATGTTATGTTTTAAGGTTAGTATTTCACATTTCATTTATACACCATACTAAATTATTAATTATCTTCCAAAAAATTGTATGCCATATACGTGTGTTAAGTGTTTTTAACTAATCCTAGGAAATTGGAAGTTTCAACTGCGTCTTGTCTTTTCAAAGTTTTCCTAGGTGCATTCTTTACCATGGTTATATCGCAATTTACCATAATTAACATTTTATTCAAGTATTGTAGATGTGTGCAGGATGTATAAAGAAAACATTTGAATATACTAGTTTTAAAGTTGCATGTGGCGAAGTTAAGTGAGAGCCAATCTTTTATCTCTTTGAATATGTAGAGTAATCTCAAAAATCTCTCGACCGATTTTGATAGTTCTTTTACAAAACCCAATTCCTTGAGACGAATGTGCGACTTTAAAGCACTATCTAATTTAGTTTCAGAAGCTATTAAAAGATTAAAAAGTATTTACAAAGCCCTTGTATTTGAATAGGAAAACATTGAAGTTATGAAAGAACATGCTTGCGAAGAAAGTTGACAATAACATTTAGTAGAAAAAATCTGATATGTTGCACTCACATGACTTTCTCTACTTTTGTACTAACCATTCTTACAAACTCTTATTCCTATATCTTCTTCGTGTTAGTTGAGATAAACATTTGTACAAATTATCGTATTGCTTATTTCCTTGTAGTTGCAAGGGGAATGTTAGAATAAAGTAGGCTTTGTGCGATAGTCAAATGTTTTAAAGCTTTGAGATTCTGTTGTCTTTGCACACTTAACATATAAAAACATGAACAACGATGATCCATTTCACGATAGTTCTAAGTTTTCCGAAACTCACACACATAATAAGGAATATCTCCGAAATGGTTCACCCTACAAGAAAATTTATTGAGACATAAATTGTGTATTTTAGCAAGACCTACATTTTCTGTAGAGTATAATTTGGTCTATCTCTAACGGTTTACCAGTTATGCAAAAGTCGTCCAGAGTAAATACGACTACAGGGGCTATAGCCAGAAAATTCAAGATATACATTTCATTTGTCATAAAAATATCTCAAACATATGACATTTTAATCAAAATCGTTATAGCCATTTTCAAGAAAATCAAAATTTTCGAAAAATTTTCCATGTAAAGGGCAATTTAGGGTGGGGCTATTTTCTTCAAAATCTCCTTGTCGCATCCTTAAAAGCCATTAAACTTAAATACCAACTTTGGTTTTTAACCGACTTTTCGTTTTTGAGCTATGCTTTCCACAGACTGTCAGACACAGACACACACACGGACCTTTTTCTAAAAATGCTTTTTTTGGATTCAGGGGGTCTCAAAACATATATTTCCGGTGAAATCTCGAAATCGAATTTTTGGGTAGAATACAATACTTCCCCTACTTATCAGTAGAGAAAGTAAAAATGATTGTTGTTGCTCCATAGAATATAAATAGTTGCAGCATTCCACAGAGTATTACAAAGCCGGTTAAATTTTATTGCAAGGAATAGGCATAGATGGTATGATGTAACAATTCAGTGAACAGAAGACCGTTCAAAAAGTGACAATCGCTCATGTGTTGTATTTGTTCGTTTAATTATCATTTATTAAATATGTGATGTAATTAAATGGTGTCAAATCCTCTAAGTAACCTTTAGTTTAATTTAATAAGTGTATCTACTGAAATTTCTGAATGCCAAAACGTTGTAATGCAAGAAAGTTTTACTTTATTTCCTTTGTACTTATGTTACAACTGAATCCGTCAGCAGCAGGAAATGCTAAATAATATTACAGAGAAGGCTGTTAACATTGCTTGGCACAGAAACCGGTTATATCCACTATTTTTTAGAATTTAAGTATGTTGGTCACACGATATTATACACAGAACCGCATCCGTTGATACTTCATGTGATTTTCCTGAACATCAAAGGGTTTTTCATCTCTAATTAGGTTACCATAGGACTATGAGATTTCAGTTATATGGCATAAAGTAGAAGATTTTAAAACTCCATGACTGATCAAACTAATACCTGGGTCGGCTGATAAGTTCCGGGCGTCACAATAAAAATAAAACATTTTAAAACTTATTTTTCTTTATTTCTCAACATAATTTCCAGAAAGGCTAATACATTTGTCATATCGGTTTTCCAATTTAATTAAACCATCTCTGTAGTGTGAGCTGTTTACCGATCAATGACCTCCTCGTTGCTGTGAAGTCTTGGTCCTCCAAGACCCTTTTTGGGGTTCGGGAACAGGAAGTAGTTACTGGGTGCTAGATCTGACCATTAGGGTGGATGTTCCAGCAATTGGAACTTTAATTCGTACATTTTTCCCATTGCAATGCCTAAACGATGGGCCGGAGCATTGTCATGATGAAACAAGATTCATTCGTTTGCCAAATGAGGTCTTTTTCTTATCACCTCATCACTCAAACGTTGCGGTAAGCTTGTGTAATAGTCACCAGTGATACTGTCACCCTTTTCCAAGTAATCAATAAAAATAATTCCCTGTGCATCCCAGAAAACATTTCCCATAATCTTGTTAATTGACGAAATTGACTTTGCCTTTTTGAAGTTGGTTCACCTGGCGCAATCAACTGTTTTGACTGTGATTTATTTTCTGGAGTGTAGTGATGTATCCAAGTTTTATCCATGGTAATAAACCGTCTCAAAAATTCATTGAGATTTTTACGGTAGAGCACCAAATTCTTAACAAACATTTTTTTCTTTGCAACTTTTGATCAGGTGTTAACAAACGCGGCACCCATCTTGCGCAGACCTTGTGAAAGCTCAAAACATTACTTAAATATGACCTACATGTTCTTTAGATATATTTACAGCCTCTGCTATCTCAAACAACTTTAATCTGCGGTCTTCCAGCACTATCCGATGACTTATTTTAATGATCTCTGTATATGAAGGGGCAGAGTCTTTCAATGTATAGCCCATTTCCTCCTTGATTTTTTTAGGCGTTAAGCCTTTCAAATGAAAGTATTTAATCACTTCTCCGTTTTTGTAAATCCTCCATTTTCGTGAAACTTCTACACTTGTCTTGTTAAAAATGCTGTTGTTAAAAAACTAAAGAAGATATTTACCTGTAACTATGGATTCAAGCTAGTCTAGAGTTATACTATATGATGCTATCCGTCAAACTGGCCCAGTGGTGCTATCTCTATATGAGGCCCTGGACTAATCAGCCGAACCTCGTATTATTTTTCCCAGGGAACACCCATAAATTCTATCTTCTCTTTAGATTTACTTTCATATGAAAAGGAATCAAAACATACTGAGAAGTGAGTATGTGTTTAATTATGCTCAACATGAGAAAAGAATTAACGGAACTGTTTTGCTCTCCGCGTATGAGATGATTCAATGTTATATTTGTTTTTCTTCTCTAACCTTTTTTATTTATTTATTTTAAAATTGTTATATGATATTCTGCAAGAAATTTCAAGAAGTTGTTTGGAAGATCAAGACGAAGTTGTGACCTGAACTTTCATAGCGGGAAGACGCTTTAAAACTAATTAAGGTTATTTTGTTGTTTTCCGAAATGATACTCTTCAAACACACTGGAGGCTTTAGCGAAGTGGGACACAGAAAACATCAGTGTTCAAATAACGGTAACACGAGGGTGCGAAAGAAAGTTTCCGCATATGTGAAATGAAATGCTATCATTACTACGTCATTAAATGTGTTTGTGAATGTTGGTTGGACTTGCAAGGCCCACGCGATCAGCCTCAAGGAGTGAATGTAATGACAAATACTATCAGCTCGGCCCCTATTTGGGTTACACCTCGCACTGCAAATTAGAGGGAGGTGTTCCAAAACTGGAGCTCGTGGGAGGAACCTTCACTATGATGAAATGAATCTGGGTGAAAGCTTCATTTTAATCTTGTGCTAAGGTCACAAAGTGCACCGAAACACATGTCTACCATCATACCCATACAGGAAGTCTCTTGCAATCAAAATAATTTCTCTTCAGTAGAAATGAACACAATGAATAATGCACGAAGAAATAATAATAATGTGTCAAATTAATGTGTCATATGAAATAAATCGGATTTGATGCATGCAAGCGACTTTCTCTGCCAATTACTAATTAACTTATATTAAGTAAACATTGCAATATTCATATAAAAGTTATTTTTGCGTTCTTACTACGTTACTTACGAGGAAACGCTATATTATTTAATTTGAAAAACTGTTTCAAATTAATAAAGAACGTTCAAGACGCCGGAAACAACATTTATAAAAACGGGGAGGGTGGGGTGCGCAAGAATCGCATGTTTGTTACGTGAAGCTTAGAAACATTTTAAATTTCTCACATAGACTATTACTCAAAAGAATAAGTAGAGAATATTGAAAAGTAAGAAACTCCGAGCAGTTTCAAGAAAAAAGGTCATTCGATTACAGAAACCTATTGTGACAGCGGCCGCGGCGCGCAGTAAAGAACGGCCTGGGTCAAGGTACACTTGGATTCACAGTTCTTGGCCCCTGACCTTGAGTGGAAGTCCTGTAGGCGAACCTATAGTTTCTGTCTCTCTCGTCATCTCATATAATTCTGATAATGAAACCATGCACAACAAGTGGGGCGGGGAGGGGGAAGATAGTGGTGTCTGCATTTCAACAGTCCCTGCTAATTCACAATTCATTTTTTGTTCAGCGTGCGGTAATTAAAGACATATTAAGATGTTTGCGATAAGAATGAATACACTGAATTTATGAGACATTGATCATAGCATAAATAAAGTATGCTGCCATTGCTTTCTAAATTAGGATCCAAAACATTACACAACCAGAGTAGTGAAATTGTTTCAAATGTATGGGCATACATGAAGAAAAAAGCTAAAAGCAACGAACTGCTTACATCACAAGAGTTTTTCAAAAAAATTAAAAAAGTTCGAAAACGCGTATTAGATGCCACAGGAGCGTCAGAAATAACAGTGAAAAGAATTGTTCAAGAACGCGAACAACATGAAAATCAGAACACGTCTTTTGGAACTCCAGGCAAAAGAAGTTCCGAAATGAGTAACGGATCTAGATGACTTCGATAAATGTGTCATTAGAAGAACGATTTATTATTCTTATGTTTAGGAAAAATGTGCTTTTTTTTTTTTTTTTTTTTTTTTTTTTTTTTTTTTTTTTTTTTTTTTAAATTAACGTGCTCCAACGTAATGTCATATAGGACGGTGAATGAATGAAATGGGTGAAATGATGCTCAAATGAACCCGAGGCCCATGGAGCTTTAATAGAGTCGAATGATTGTATCATCAAAGTCAGCTGTTTGAGGCACAAAGAGAGTGAAGGAAGACAGAAAGGAGTGAGTCAAGCTTACCAGAAGAAAACAGTTGTGAGTTGTAACATGGTGAAAGAATGTACACCGTGTTAATATCAGTAAAACAGAGTTGTGTATTTGTGCATTCAGTTAGAAGAAAATAAAGTGAGAATGAAATAACAGGTGTAGTTTCTTGTCATTTTGTCACATTGGTGTCAGGTGTGGGATTTGGGGAATTGCCAGTTTGTTATATTAACAATCGAATGGGGGAAAGAAAAATACATGGACTCTAGAATGCGGTATGCATAGGCGAGTACAGGTGTACGGAATTTAAGTGCCTAAGAGGGAGAAGAAGGGGTGAGAGATGCAATAAATGTAGTAAATTGTGTTCTGTCATATTCTGGAATGTGATGGTACGGAAAAAAGAAGATCGAATGTTATCCAAGAGACATGGGAAAATTTTCCAATAGAGCTGGTTAGGTCAATTTTTAACTAAGCAAATAAATATATGGAGGAAGTAGGAAAACGTTTAGGAAAAAATATGGTTAAAATGGTAAAAGCAAAGTGGAGAACATGGGAAAAGGGCAATGAGGGGTAAAAAACAAATGGATACACTATACCTCCCCATTGTATATAGAGGAGAAGGTGGTATTATGGCACGGGGTTGTAAAATGGAACAGGACACTTGTAGAAATACTAATGGTGCTATCTATCGGAAACTGCACTGAACTACTGAGGAGGGTGTACTAGAATAGCATGCAACGCAGCGAGTGGGTTGGCAGAAGGCCGTGCTTGTGAGAAGTAGTTGTTGTAGATCTAGTGTGTAAAAGTTTTTGCCGAGTAGAGCGTCAGCTTATTTTCTGCAATAATCAGGCAAGTTAGAACATATTGTTTTGTGGTTATAGTTTATACATAAACATGTCCTTAAATGTGTAATATTTTGAAAATCGCGTGGGAATGTATAGGTCAAATTTTTAAGGTGGAGCACCGTTATAGCGATTGGTGGTATTATGGGACAGATAGATCTTGGGTGTTCCATATTAAAACCCCTTTTTTATTGTATTCGCAGCATGCCAGGAACAAAACTTTGATCTTCGTCGAAGAGGATTCGAAAGAATTGGAAGGAAGAAAGCATGTCGTTTCAATGAGTGCCAGAGGTACTTTCATCCCTCCAATGCTAATCTTTCCCCGAATAAATTGGAGCGATCAACTTATGAAGGGAGCTCCTCCTGAAGCTGTTGGAGCTTGTTACCCTTCTGGTTGGATACAATCCCATCTATTCACCAGATGGTTTGAACATTTTGTGGCCAAGACTGCACCATCTGCTAAGTCTCCAGTTCTGCTGATCCTCGATGGGCATTTCTCTCACACGAGGAAGTTGGATTTAATTCAAACAGCGAGAGAAAATCGTGTGACAATTATGAGTTTGCCACCTCACTCAAGCCACAAGACACAGCCTTTGGACAGAGCCTTCATGTCTGCCTTCAAGTCCTACTACAGTGAGGAGACTGCGCCAAACACAAGGTCATGTGTCACCTTACGACATTGCAGAGTTGTTAGGCAGGGCATACCTCAAAACGCAAACAGGGGAAATAGCTGTTAATAGCTTCAGAGTAACAGGCATCTATCTTCTGAATAGAAATGTGTTTACAGAAGTAGATTTCATTGAGGCCAACAATGTGGAAGAACAGGAAAGTGCATTCAGCGACCTTGACAATGAACAAATCATTTTGCCTACCCCACCAAGGGCTGAACACACTCGACCACACCACGTGAGTCCTACAGATATTTCGCCCGTGCCTGTACTTAAAAAGAAGACAAGCAACAGAGGACGAAAAGCTCCAGCAGCAGTGATTACAGGCTCCCCATATAAGATTGCACTTGAAGCTTCACAGGAGAGAACTAAACAGAAGGAACGTTCTCAGAAACAAGCTCAAGATTCGGCAAGAAATGCTTCTACACATGACGTGCAACCATCTACAAGTGGATTCAGAAGGGAAACCCAACCAGAAATGGAAAAAACAAGAGCAGTAATGCAAAAGGAAGAAGAAAACAGATTCAGACAAGAATCATCTGATTCTGATGACACTGATGCGTCCGTATCTTCGGGAGAAACAGTTTTATCTCCTGAGTCTGAGAAATCAACTCCAGGAGAAAATGATGCTGTGTGCCTGTTCTGTGAAGGAACATTTATGGACTCTAGGCCCGATGAACTTTGGATAAAGGGTGTTGCTTGTAATAGATAGGCTCATATGGACTGTAGTGCTTGCGAGAGTAATAGATTTGTATGTGACTTTTGTTCTTGATTCAGTCAGTTTTAATTTTAAAGACAATCACCTCGATAAACACAGGTGCTCCTTGTTTAACATCATGCTGGGACTAATATTTTATATCTCTTAGGATGGGAAAAAATCATATTGTACTACTCTTAGCATTTGGGTATTAAAGTTTCTTTAAGTTTAATAACACTAGAATTATTTGCCCTTTCAATGGTGTTTTGATTCTTTTTCTCCATTGTCCCATATTACCACCTTAATTTTGAAAACCTCAAATTTGTCGTGTAATCATTTCCTCAAAATTTTATGACCATATTTTAAAATCTGAGCTTTTTGAACTTGCAAATGTTGAAGCCAAGTGATTCACGAATAAAATGCTGAAACCGGATGCACTTTTTACTGAAAACCTCACGATTTACAGAATTACAAAAAACACTGTCCCATAATACCACCTTCTCCTACAACAAAATTAAATATAAGGGAAAGAATTTAAAAAATATGCAACTTCAAGAGGAAGTATCACTTCGTGTCAAATGTATGTAAAGTTTAAAGAGTATAATAAATCAATAATACATCTAACAGTGCAAAAACATTTCTTTCATACAAGTTGTGTGTTTTAATGAACAAAAACATTTCTAACAGTAATTTTTGTCCATAATTAATATTTTCTATGTTGCATAACACTATAATAAATTCAATGCACTAAATGAAACTCATGGGATATTTGCATTCAAACGCTTTGGTTCTCATGTGCGTAATATACGTCTTTTTAATCAAAACCATTAGAACCGTTTTCAGAAAATAAAAATAAGGCAATTTGATTTGTATAAATAGTAGCTTGGATGGGGGAGATTTTGTTGAAAAGTGCCATGCCCCATCTTTGGAATATGTTGAACTTGAATAACTAGGTTAGTACTTAATAAAGAATAACTGGACAATGTCACAGTAAATACATCTTCTGTTATAAAGAGATCAATAGTTGTAGTAAGTTCTGTTTATCGCTTTGGTTTACACATAAAAATATTTTCAGAATAAGACAAACTCTTCCTCAAAACATTTAAGATATATATTTTATAGGTATGCCATTGTAAACACAAATAATATTAAATACATTTTTGAGAACCTTTAAAACAACGAAGATGTTTCTACGAGTATGTAAAGGGTAGTTTGTGGGGGTTGGGTATTTTCTTGGAGATCTTCGTGGGGCATCCTTAGACACAACCCTGAGAAGACAGCAGTGTTTCATCTTTCTCATACTACTAATTAAATCTATTAATTAGTTATCAAAAGTTTATTAAATATTAACCGACTTATTAATGCTCTGATTTTCTAGGCCACCTATATATAATTTAACTACAAGTTTTATACCCTTTTAGTAGAAACAAACATCGTTTTAAGAACAGATAATAAAGTATCCTTACGTTCAGACAGCAGAAAATCATTAACACGATAAAATGAATACATTTCTAAACTTCTTTGCATTGACAGTGAATGTTGTTACGAAATTAATGTGTGTTAATTTACATTAGCTGAGTCGCTAATTACTGAATATAAATATGTAAGACGAGCCAACATTAATATACTGTTTTACCAATCACTTTAGAGATACATCAGATATATAGTCCTAAATGAAGATTTTGTTCATTCGAACCTTGGAGAATGAGGACCATGACATGAAGTGGGGATAGTTATAAATAATGAACACCAAGGAGATAGAAAAAGTATCCGATGTGTTGCACTCATATGACTTTCTCTACTCTTGTACTAACTATCCTACAAACTCTTATTCCAGTATCTTCATCATGTTGGTCTAGATAAACATTTGTAGAAATTATCTTATTGCTAATTTTCTTGTAGGTACAAAGAGAATACGCAGGCTTTGAGGATAGTCAAATCATTTAAAGCTTTCATATTCCGTTCTCTTTGTACGATTAACATATTAAAAAATGAATAATAATGTTCCATTTCACAGAAGTTAAGTTTTCCAAAGCTAAAGTGACTGCCCCACTCATACGTGAATTGATTGAAATCAACCAATCATCTGCATAACAGTTTCAAATTTCAACCAGTAACAGCCTTTCTTTGCTAAAAAATTATCACATTTTCATTATGACCTTCTCTGGTTTTCTTATGTTATGATCAGGTTAGGGAATCCACGTACATTATGATAACAGATGCGTAACGTAATTTGACGCAACAGAACCGCTATTCAAATGTCAAAAATAGCTGACTCTCGCGTCGAAATTAAAGCATCAATATGAGAATCTAGAAGGCCGTGGCAATGGACGCTGATGAATGTATGCTTGCTGCATGTTTTGTTTAAAAGGTTAGTAATTACAATACAACATTTAAATAACCTTTCATGAGCTATATCATCCCTTAATTCGTGAAATAGTGTTAAATGCTTCTCGTGACAGTAAAATCCTCTAGATAAATTGACAATCATTTCTGGTATTACTTATGATAAATTTTTAAAAGCTAGTCGCTAAATGAAGGCTTTGAAATTCGTTCTCTTTACATAGTCAAGTGATAAAGCGAACAAGGACCTTCCATTTGATAAAAGTGTAAGTATTGTAAAACTCACACAACAAGGAATATCTCCAAAATGCTCCCATTCACAAAAAAAAAATGCATTTGGACATAAATTGTATTTTAACGAGATAATTTTTGTATAGTAAGATTTGGTGTATCGCTTACGAGTTACCAGTTATGCAAAAGTCATCCAGAGTAAAGGGGACTACTTGGGGTATAGCGAGAAAATTCAGAATATACATTTTATTTGCCATAAAAATATCTTAATCATATGGCATTTTAATCAATATCGTTAAAGCCATTTTCCATGTAAAGGGAAGTTTAGGGTGGAGACATTTTCTTGAAAATCTTCGTGTCACAATTGAAAGATATTACACTTAAATACCAACACACACACACACACACACACACACACACACACACACACACACACACACACACACACACACATACACACACATACACACACACACACACGCACACACACACACACACACACACACACATTCAGAGAGAGAAACACGCACCGGGCCTTTTTTAAATGCTTTTTTGAGACTCAGGGGACCTAAAACATATTTCCGGTGAAATCTCGACATTGAAATTTCGGGTCAAATTCAATACTTACCCTTTACTATACATAGTAGAGAAAGTAAAAATTAAAAGAGAACGAAAGTGAAATAGGAAATGCATAATGAAGGTAGCGGAAGGAGAAGTAGAAGAAGGAGCAGGAAAATCAGAGGAGGAAGGAAGGAAAGATAAAAAGATGATTGCAGAGAGCGCAGTGAGGGCGCTTGCCCGACCCGACACATGGCCCCCACCTGTCTGGGCAACAGGTGGGTGACAGATGCAGTTACTACTGCAGTGTGGGAACTGTGTACCTACCTGGCAATGAACAACAAGAGCAAATCCTCCTCCAGATGTGGGACCCTTTCTTTCATTGCCTCCGTGCGTCCGTCCATCCGACCTTCAGGTCGCCCTTTGTGTACCAGGGATGTACACCTTCACCACGTGTTTACTTCTCCAACAGTAAACAATGCAAATGGAACAGAACTGTTTGTTGATCAATCGATCGATGTCATTTCCCAATATTAGGGGTCGAAACGCCCTATCTTACCAATGTTAAAAGTTTGTCACATTATCTCAGCAATTATTTAACATGAGCTAAATGTTTACTTTCTCTACTACGGAAGTAAGTAGCGGAAGTATTGTATTCCACTCAAAAATTCGTTGTTGAGATTTCACCGGAAATATATGTTTTGAGACCCCCTGAACCCAAGAAAAGCATTTTTAGAAAAAGTTCCACCTGTGTGCGTGCTGCGTCTTTCATGGATGCGACAAGAAAATTCCGAAGAAGGCCCCTCTACCTTAAACTACCCTTTAAATGGAAAACTTTTTGACATTTGTGATCTTGAAAATGGCTCTAATGATTTTGATTAAAATGCCATACATTTAGGATATTTTTATGGCAAATGAAATGTATATTTTGAATTTGTTGGCCATAGCGCATGTAGTCGTGTTTACCCTTGATGATTTTTGTATAACTGGCAAACTATAAGAGATGATCAAGTTTTACTATACAAAAATATAGCTGTTGTTAAAAAAACGGAAGTTATGTCCAGATGCATATTTATGGAGTAAACCATTTCGGAGATATTCCTTATTATTTGTGCGAGTTCTACAATGCTCCAAACTTTTCTCAAATGGAACGTCGTTCTTCACTTTTTTTATTTCTTAGCCGTGCAAAGAGAACGGAATTTTCAAAGCCTTCATATAGTGGCCAGTTTTAAAACATTTGACTATTGCTCAAAGCCTACTGTATTCTAACATTCCCCTTGCACCTACAAGGAAATAAGCAATAAGATAATTTCTGCAATTGTTTATCTCGACAGACATGAAATAGATACAGGAATAAGAGTTTGTGCCAATAGTTAGTATAAGAGTAGAGAAAGATCTTGGCAGTCGATCGATGAAAAATAAAATACTTAGGTTCATTAGAACGAAAGGTATGATTTTCTTTAATAAAGCTATTAAAATTTATTGAAAAATGATGGATTTTAAATTAAAAACACTAATTTATATACTTTAAAACGTTTCCGTTAAAATAAAACATGTTTAGGTGCAAATGTGTGGTAAAAATTTCAGCTCTTTGTGGCAATTATTTTATGAGATATTGGGGTATTTGTATAGAAAACTTTACTTCTTCAGAAATTGCTTTCAAAGATAAAATTTAAAAAAATAATCACCAATACACTTCTTTTACCTTTATTCCCCAGAATGCTCATGTTTCCACCACAAAGATTTGCAACTTATAGTTTCAAATAATGCTTTAGTAAGCAATTTTAAACTTATTATTATATTTATGTCATCAGTTGTAACTTCCTCTCTGAAGAATTTGATAAGTAAGTTTTAGGTTCCGAAATGCTTTCATTTACTGCACCTGCTGACATAACCTCATATTAAATAGCATTTTTTAATATTCTTACGAGTAGGTGTATATGAAACTTGCAATCTTTATCCTCTTGAAAACGTCTTTTGGTTTCGCCATATTTGCAAAACAGGCAATAAAACATTGAAACGCTTTATAGCATAAAAATGTAACCAAACTTTCCAAATAAATTCGACACTCTCACATGGGAGATGATAATAGCTACAGTAAAACTTTCCGATCAAAATAAAAAGAGATATTTTCCCTAACACCAATATTTACAAACTTATTGGTGGTTACCCAAGCGAGTGTACCAAAATGTTCTAAAAGGCTCCTATGCAGGGTTATTTTCAACAATATTTTTAAACTGTTTACAAAATGCGTACCTCTAAGAAATTTACACCAAAATTAGGAGAAGATTCGAAATATTTATGTTCAATTAAAACATAAAAATGGAGAGAAAAAAAAAAGATCACGAAAATCCCATTTCACTCCCCTTAAAGGTAATCTTAAACTATTATACCTACCGATGATTGTGCCACTGCTAAAGGGCACTTAGACATTATCCAGCTGAGAGAAGACCATTAAGGGAAGGTTAGAACGTTCCGCCGATGCTTGCATCTTTTTGCATAAATACCAGAGGATTTTTCATCTATTATTAGCAACAGTTGGGACTATAAGAGTTAAAGAACTCTTATTAAATTTATTGTAAGCAAAAGCTTTAGCAGACTCAGTATGTGCCTCGCCTGGAAACACTGAAATCTTCTGCTTAAAGCCTACTTGATGCTTTACGTATTGAATGTTGAACTGGAAAATATCAAATACTTATAATCATATGTCCATCTCACCTCATCACTTAGGTTCATCTGTAAACTATTTTAGGCATGTGCTTTTGGGTACCTGTGTTATTTCCAAATTTTGTCATTACATAGGAGCTTTAATTGTTTGTCCCTGTGCCTAGGAAAAATTGTTTGCTACGTATAGCAAGAAGGAGAATTTTTCGAAAAATTTTCCATCTTAAGGGTAGTTTAGGATATAGGAATCTCCTTCAAAATCTTTGTGTCGCGTCCTTGTATGTTGATAGCTATGCTGCTCATAAACACACATACACGGAACTTTTTCTGAAAATATTTGTTTTGGGGGGAGGGATTGAGAGAATGGAAATTTTGGGTCGAATGCAACACTATACGTAGTAGAGAAAGTAATAATAACATGCTTTGTTACTGGAGCCCCTATAAAGAAACAAAATACGAGCTACCTAGGGTAGGTTTGGAAACCCCTAAGAAGGAGAGAGTGGAGTAGAAGAAACAAGGTGGTAGGATCCTGGACAATAGTTGAAGCGTGATCAGTGATCACCTGTATGTGGCGCATGTACCTTGCACACCGATGGGATTCATATCAGGGTTTCTTTTTCTCTCAGGGTCTGTTCCTCATCAAGTAACGATGTTCACCCTTTACCCACGTTTATACATTTGGAGAAAAAACATTTTTTTCTGATAAACTACAATTTGATCAACTTTTTCAGTATTTCAAAACAGATAAATGAAAAGAATAACAAATAAGTCAGACGACTTCTCTTTATTCTTGTTTAAGGGACCCTGGGACTGGAATTTCAATTTTCTATATTGTTATAGGTACGAAATCTGTGCAATACTTTGCACAGTTAAGGGTGTTTATGTTACGGAGTGATTTATGTACAACTACAGATTTCTTTCTTTAATTATTTCGCCTGGAAATTCGTTTAATGAGCAGTTTCAACGTCAAACTAAGCAAGGTGTTTGGGAGCTTTGATCCTTTGTAACAAGATACGCAAATGTTTAGTCTTATTCCTTATTCTTGTCTTTTGTGTCATTGTTGGTTATGGCTTTAGGCCTGGGAGGACGTCTTAATGACTTTTGGGGTGACCTCTCCAGTTATACCCTTAAGACAAGAACAGTGGGCAGCTTAGATGAACGATGTTTGCCTTTTCCACTCACTAAAGATACAGTTGTTTTCAATTTGTTTATCAGATTAATGTTGTGTTTCTTTGGGGAGGATTGTGAAAAAATGTTCTCTCTGGCATGCCTTTCTAGAGGCTGTAATTAATTTATAATGTTCCAACACAATCTGTTTTGTAGTTGAGGGAATGTTTATTCACAATGGGGAAATAACTTAATATTCAAACTATTCCATGCTCATACTACTCAACAAACACCATCAATCTCTGGCAGGAACAAAAAAATAGCTACTTTTGAAGCAATTAATTTCTTTGCTTTGATGAACGTTGATAACATTCAAACCTTTTTTATGTATTTAGTGTTTTTTAAATGCTAAACAAATTTTTAGATTTTGAAACCAAAGAGTGAAGTTGAGGTCACATAAATAGAGCACAGGCTGAAAAAATTCTAGGAGCATAGCACCAAATTTAATGCTCTTGGAGCAGATAGTGCGTTACAAAATTTAAAGTAAAAATGTAAAATATAAACGCCAATTTTTCTACACACAGCCCTTTGAGCCCTTTTTGGCCCACATTTTGGTATTAAAGCCTGCGCTAGACCTTTAAAAAGGACGGAATCTAAAAAATGTCACTGCCAACCGATGAGTGAAACTTTGAGTTGCATTTAAGTACATAAACCTAAAAATCGTCAACTTGATAATTTTTTAGTCCCAGGGTCCCTTAAGAAGGAAATCCATGAACCGCTTAAACAAATACTACCTACGTTTTCATAGGAAACCTAAATCTATGAGTCCAATCCCATTCTCAATACGATCCATGCCGACTTCAATTCCGAATGAGATCGATTTGCATACACAAGGCCCAAGCATAAATAATTCATCACTTGGTTTATGTTGGCGAACCTGTGAAAAATATGATTTCTGTATATTTTAAGTATCTTTTTAAGTTATATCTTTCTTGGAGAATATATTGCGAGATTATAGTAACACTAAAAGGGGATTTGTTGTTATGTGTTATTACACCATTATCGCTAAGAAACAAAATCGATTTGAATCCGTTAGGTATTTGTATGCAACAAAATTTGGATCCAGTCCCATTTCTAAGAGGATGGGATCCAAGGTTTCAGTTCAACCATGGAATACTCAATCCGGAAGGAGAACTCAAGTCGAATTCAATTCCCCGTGGAAACATAGTGAGAAATCACTCATTGTTTATCATAATAATCCGGTGGCAACAATTAAAAACAAAAGCATATTGTTCTGTCTACTTGATAGATAAGCGTGTATAGAAATGCTTTATTACTAATTTCTTTGTAGGTATACAGTTACAAGAGAGATGCAGAAAGCTGAAGCGATGGTCAAATGTGTATAAGCAGGTCGCTTTATGCAAGCTTTAAAATTTCATATTTATATCGCGAGAAACAAATGAGCACATTAAAAAATATAAACCATTGACATGTTGAAACCAAGAACAACGAAAATCTTGGAAATTGCGCACACCACAAAAAAGTTTAAAGGACATAAATTGTTTAATAAGATATTTTTATAAAGATAAGCATCTGTCTCATTCTTATGGTTTACCAACCATGCAAGGGGGTTCAGCTGTTACTTATTATTTTTGGAGATAGGCAACACTCCATACTCTGCAAGCAACAAGGACGGAATTACCGTGCTTGTCGACCATTTGGTAGCTATGCAAATGTAGCCTGCTCTTCATGGGAAAATAGACCTTAATAGCAGTCCATTAAAGAGCATGCGCTGCTAAGGTCTATTTTCCCATGAAGAGCAGACTAGATTTGCATGGCTACCAAATGGTCGACAAGCACGGTAATTTCAACCTTGTTGCTCTAAAAACTATAAGGAACAGGTGAACCACGTGGTATATTATACGAAATTCATCGGGAATGAAGTGGCTTTGGCAAGTTATTTCTAGAAAATGAAGATACAAACATTAGTAAAATGTTTTAAACATATGTTATTCTAATCAAAACCACTAGAAAAGAAGGAAACAATAACTATTGGACAAGTGTTTTCTGGCAAGCAGGATTACAAATATTCGATTTATACATATAGTTACATGAGTGTGAGCAGTGTTAGTATGTGTGCATGTCTTTATGGGAGATGGTTCTGGTAGCAACCTCCTCCAAGCCTGTAATCTTTTACTTGAGAACAAATTCCCCTAGGTAATGACCTGTTTCGTTTGGCTGTGCTAGCACCATTTTCTGATGATATTATTACCTCTTTTTGTAAGGAAACTTATCCTGGAGATGCAACTTCATTCTTCTAAATGCTAATGGATACGATGCCTCTTTCATTTTCCCTCTGGATAAGGTTCTTATTATCAATTTGGCCGTTGCTCGTAGCCCAACTACCTCTACGTTCCTTAATCTTCTTTTATTTGTGTGTTTTTATTACATTTTCTCACCTCCATTACATTTATTATTACGATTCCCTCTGCATGCTACTTCTAGACTTCCCTGGGTATTTGGGGGCAAAAGTTATTTCAATAAAACCTTAATCTAAAGAATTAGATTACTGGTCTTTAACCTGAAGATGCGGCTTGGCAACCAAAGCAGCAACTATATATACACAGAGGCCCTACCACAAAAATCTGATGTGTTGCACTCATATGACTTTCTCTACTCTTGTACTAACCATTCTTACAAACTCTATATCTTCTTCGTGTAGGTGCAAGGGGAACATTAGAATACAGTAGGCTTTATGCGATAGTCAAATATTTTAAAGCTTTGAGATTCCAGTCTCTTTGCACACTTAACGTATAAAAAAATGAACAACGATGTTCCATTTCAAGAAAGTTTTGTTCTCCAAAACTGAGACAAATAATAAGGAATATCTCCGAAATGAATCACTCTACTAAAAATTTATTTGGACATAAATTGTGTATTTTAGTAATATCTACATTTTTTGTATAGTATGATTTGGTCTATCTCTAACGGTTTACCAGTTATGCAAAAGTCGTCCAGAGTAAATACGACTACAGGGGCTATAGCCAGAAAATTCAAGATATACATTTCATTTGTCATAAAAATATCTGAAACATATAGCATTTTAATGAAAAATCCTTAGAGCCATTTTCAAGAAAATCAAAATTTTCGAAAAATTTTCCAAGTAAAGGTTAGTTTAGGGTGGGGCTATTTTCTTCAAAATCTTCGTGTCGCATCCTTGAAACACATTAAATTTAAATACCAACTTTAGTTTTTAATCAACTTTTCGTTTTTGAGCTATGCTGTCCACAGGCTGAAAGATGGACACACACACACCACACACACACACATACACATACACACACACACACACACGCGCGCGGACCTTTTTCTAAAAATGCTTTTTTGGGATTCAGGGGGTGGAATACAATACTTCCTTCTAATTATCAGTAGAGAAAGTAATATATTAGAAGTGTATTACAAGGTGCTAGCGTGACGTGTATTTTCGTCCCTGCAGAAACAACGCTGAATCAGGAACGAGCTCCATGGAATTCCTAATCACTAAGCACATCTCTCACTTCCTTCCGACATATTTTAATAGACACTCGTCAACAATGCTTTTGCGTATACTCGTGAATACCTCGCCACAGAATTAATCACATAATCTTTGGAAACGGCGCTCATCTTTTTACCAGGAACTCCACCCACTCATTTCCAAACCCTCTCCGTGAACTCTGGGTTAACGCTCCTTTGCGCAACTCGGGGGCCATCGCTGAAAGAAAAAAGCACATCAGGCGGTACCCATCATTATTTAGACCTTAAACAGAAAAAATGAAGGATGTTAAGATATTCAAGGCTCGTAGGTGTCCAAACACAGTGGAAATAATGACGTGGTCGGCAGGCAGACGGGCAGGACTAGGATATTCCATAAGGCATTGTGCGGAATTCCCAAGTGGTGTTTAATACCATGACTCTGCATTTGAACATTATTTCCTCCTTTACTGCATATGTGAAATACAAATAAATCATTGATGATAATGACCGTAGAAACATGACGGCATGTCAGTAAGCACTTGGACTCTGTTTAATTACTTGAATTTAAAATTAATTTATACTTACCCTTTTTTAAGGCCGGGGGAGTAACCGCTCTTCCATCATTTTTTTTTCTAAAATGTTTAGCTTCACGAAAATTATCTGACATAAGATGAAGCCTATTTATTAATGAAAAATCTGATATGTTGCACTCACATGACTTTCTCTACTCTTGTAGTAACCATTCTTACAAACTTTTATTCCTATATCTTCTTCGTGTTAGTTGAGATAAACATTCGTACAAATTATCTTATTGCTTATTTCCTTATAGGTGCAAGGGGAATATTAGAATACAGTAGACTTTGTGCGATAGTCAGATATTTTGAAGCTTTGATATTAAGTTCTCTTAACATATAAAAAAATGAACAACGATGTTCCATTTCATGAAAGTTTGAACTTTTCGGAAACTCGCCCACATAAAAAGGAATATCTCCGAAATGGTTCACCCTACAAGAAAAATTTTTGGAACATAAATTATGTATTTTAGCAAGATCTACCTCCCCCCTTCAATCCTTAAAACTCGTAGTAGTTTCCTAGAAAAGGTAACACAGATTAAATCCAAATTGAACATTCCTAACACCAGAGAAAATCTACTTATAAGAGAAAATCCATTGGAATTATTGCAACCTACCTTCAGTTTGGAATTAATAGAGGAAATAAGTAAATCAGACACACCAAAAGAAATACAAAAACTTCTAGCTCTGGAAACAATTAATACTAGGTATCCCACAGAAGCATGGCTGCACATATATACTGATGGATCCTCCAAGGAAAACCTTACTGGAGCTGGAGTTACGTGTTCACATTTTTCCTTTTATCATTCTGTTGGCAGAGACACAACAAATTATGATGGAGAAATAGAGGCTATACACATTGCTCTCCGACAATTATTAAATCTTCCCTTAAATAAATTTAACAAGGCAGTAATTCTTTCAGATTCTAAAGCTGCAATTCAGGGAATATGTTCAAATACTACAAAGAAGTCAACAAAAATTAGAGAATGCTACAAAATGTTAACACAACTCCAAAAAGTTAATAAGACTGTTCATCTCCAATGGATTCCAGCACACTGTGGAGTCATGGGGAACGAAGCTGCAGACTCACTTGCAAAGAAAGGCACAACAATAAAACAAAAGTCTAAATTCAATTTCTCATATTCCTCAATAAAACGCTTGATCATTAAAAAATTTTTCTCATTCATACCTACAAGAAATAGAAACAAATGCCAAAGATAAAAAATGGATTACACTACTTTCCAACCCAGATATAATCCCCAGAGACCAAGGAAAACAGCTGTTGCAGCCTTCCGACTATTGACAAATCATGACTGCTTGGCAAGTCATCTCTACAGAATAGGTATCTCAGCCTCACCAATATGTGTCCTGTGTAACGATCCAGCAGAAATGAACGAAGACCACTTGAAGACCTGTGAAGCATTAAGATCAGAAGAAACTACAGTTCAAAAGTATTGGAAAGCACGAATGCTAATGGCTTCATTGCCAGATGCAAGGCACTAGAAAACAACAACAACAACATTTTTGTATAGTATGATATGGTCTATCTCTAACAGTTTATCAGTGAAGTAAAAGTGGTCCAGAGTAAATATGACTACAGGGGCTATAGCCAGAAAATTGAAGGTATACAATTAATTTATCATAAAAATGTCTTAAACATATGACATTTTAATAAAAATCCTTACAGCCATTTTTGAGAAAATAAAAAACTTCGAACATTTTTACAGATAACGCTAGTTTAAAGTGGAGGGATTTTCCTGGAAATCGTGTCGCTTCCTTGAAAGAAGCTGAATTTAAAAATCAATGCTTTTTCTTTTCTTTTTTTTTCAGCAAATTATGATATTAGTGGCTTAATCAAATATATGCAGTTCTAAAGTTATACAAACAGTGTCATTCACGTGTGTTTTGATGAATATATGGGTAATAGTGCAGTTTACACCGTATGCAATCCTTCACCACTAATGTACTAGCTAGTAATGACCTTGGTTTTGAAGCAGATGCAACTAATGTTCTTGTGTAGCGCATAAATTATTGCAGTACATTGAGTGAGTTTACTTCAGGGAGGTCTTACAAATGAGTAAAATTAATTATTTTCGTGCAAATGAGGCCGGGGTTCACTTCTCGAGACGAGAAATCTTTTCAAGGTAATAAAACCAAGTGAAAGTTAAGATGCTGCAGTGGAGAAGACAGGTGATGAAAACGTTTAAGGGGAAAAAAGTGAAGGTTGCGGGAGATTACATCTGCCAATATTCCCAGGTTCCCAGCATATCTCGTGGGTGGAAGATTCAGCCAACCCCCACATGGGAATACCTGCCTTCCTGCGTGCCTGCCTGCCTGCCTGCGAATATACCTGTTTTATTCTCAGTCATTTGTTCACCGCTCAGAAATTGAGGATCATAATCATAAATATTTTAACAAATTTAGGAGCAGCACTAGGGTGTGGATTATCGCCCACTTATATATACACCAAATCACACAAGACTGGACAGAATCTATAAATAAACTGTATAAAACATCTAAAACACTTTTATTTGCAGACGATCAATTAGTAATAGCTGATTCAAAAGATAGTCTCCAGAATTTTATAGGTTTCTGGCAGTTCCAACTCTCTTATATGGTACAGAATATTGGACTCTACTAAAAACTCAAAAACAAGTATCAGAAATGACATTTTTGAAAGCGGCAGTTGATTACCGAAGAATAGATAGACAATATAATGCAACGATTAGAGGTGAACTGAAAATATTTAATTTAAGTAATAAAATAATATCAAGAAAAATATTATGGGCATGTAGAAGGAGTGCCAGAGCACCGTATTCCTAAAAAGATCTTATGAGTACAAACCCAAAAACAAGAGAGACAGAGAAAGACCCACGAAACGATGGAGATACCCAATTTCTTTGAAGAGGACAGAATAGGACGAAAGGTCTAATCCTTGTGGTTGATAACGATGATTTATATTGATGTTTTTAATGTTGTTATAGCTGAAATTGTTTCAAACCACACAATTCCTATAGGTTTTGAATATGGTTTTGTTAAGGCATCTTGTACTTAATTTTCAAGGGAGACTTCACGTGAGCAGAGACAGAGGATATCTTGAGCTAGGATACACGACAGTAGAAAGTATGATCCTTACAGTTTACACATTGAAACTCCCCGGTGGCATTTCACAAAAACCGGCTCACTTCCTCCCTGAAGGTTTATGCATTCACAGGGGGTGGGAACTTGAAGACCACCCCATCCGGAAGACGAAGGCCTACCCTTGTCATGAGTCACTGAGACTCCCATCGACACTTACAACCCTGAAACAGCCAAGCAGAATGAAGGTGAAGTGAAATATAGGGACGGAATTACATAATTATTCGCTATTCTCCTAGCGACTGGGGAAACCCCCGATAAAGTCCCATACGTCAGGAATGTCGCCCGCAGGGACAAACCGAGGAATCCACAATTAATTAGTGAAATTATTTTATGTCGTAATGCGTTGCATTCGTATATTATCACTAATACTGCCAAACGTCCATCGTTACAGAAATTATTCTTTTGTAACGCTGCTAGGTTACTTTATTATTTTACAGGACAAAGTATAAACCAATTAGCTACGTCTTCATCAGAACAAACTCCATAGGATGCATGGATGATCTGCATACTCGTCACAAAATGGCATGAAACAAAGCAATGGCAATTAGACGGATCCCACTCCTGACACCACTGTAACAAAAACGACAAAATCCGTCCAGTTACTTTTCTACCGCTTAATTATCTTTCTTGCCTCCTTATACAGAGGGGATGAAGTCACACAGACCTTTTCGTAAGTATTAAAGACCAGTACGTAAAAATTATCTTACGAGAAATAAGGTTGAACACCATTGTTATAGAGTATACTTTCAAGCCATTATATAGCAACCTTCTTTTTAAAAATATGACTATCGCTTCAGCCTGCTTTCCATGTCATTGCAATAAACAAGTGAATGACCGCATCAAAAAGTAAAATCACTAACATATTGGAAATTGCTGATATCACAAAAGGCTATTTGGAGTAAATTGTATATTTTAAAGATATTAATGTATAATTTTTTTGTGTGGTAAGTTTCCTCTATAGGTTACGATTTACTAGTTACATATAAAAATTATATAAAAAGCATTCTATATGAAGGGGACTAAACAGAAAATTCATGGTACCTTATATTTCTTATGCCAGTGCATTAAATATATGTAATTCTTATCAAAATTGTAAGAGATTTTTGAAAAAATCAAAAATAACGAAACATTTTATAAAGGATAATTTAGAATACGAATATCTTCTTGTACACAAGTATATGATAGGAGAAAAGCCGAAATGGCAAGCGCGAATAATTGCAATGCGCATTTCACGGGCGACACATAACAACAATGCGCGGTGGAATTGGTGTTTCCTTTCAGGTCCCGTGGGTCGAATTTACTAGGATAATGTTGAAGTCTGAAGAATGACGTCAGTAGTGACGCAAGTGACCATGAGCAAGCTTGGTGCAAGGCCGGCGGTCATCTCGCTGTAAGCAGGATGTGCGGGTGAACCCCTAGGGCAAACACAAGACAGGCGTCATTGTTTCAACACCTTGGTGCTCACTTCACTTGTTTCCTTGCTCACGTAAACCAGCCAGCATATGCCAGATCATCGTCACATGTGTTTAGCTACAGAGGGATTGATACTTCGTTTCAATTAGCAAGGAAATCCAACATTTAATATTATTTACTATCATTTTGAGTGAAAAACCTAAGAATTCAATAATCATCAATATGTTAGTGTTTTGTTTATTGCATATTGCAGTATTTAAAAACATAATTAGCAAATCTATAGAAATTTTAGCTTAATTACGCAAGTAAATGCCCACCTCTGTGCTGTGGGGGTAGCATGCCTGCTTCGTATTCAAGAGGTCCCGAGTTCGAATCCCGGTTAGGGGGAGTTGCTTGGATAAGGTTTTTCACGAGGTTTGCCTGACAGAGGAATGTTGGATAACTCTAAGCTCTATGGACTCCGGGCTCATTTGAGCATTATTTCTCCCATTTCATTCTTTCTTCGATATGACCTAATCGTTGGAGGACGTTACACCTAGGTTAAAGGTATAGGTAAAGGGTACAGGCCCAAAAGGGGACACCTCGCTCACTGCGACCTACACAGGTCTATTGTGGTTACCACCCCAAGGAGGCAGGGATGAATGAGGGAACCAAAGGGGTGCTATCAGACCCACAGCTAGACAGGCCCACCAGAGCCGCGCGGAAGTCCCTAACCAGTACTGAGATATCTTCATCTCGGCGCTAGGCCCAGCCAAGGAGCCAGCATCACACCGCAGGTCCGGGACAGTAACGCACGAAGCGTCCCCCCCCCCCCCCCTCGACGGAGGACAAGGGCCGACCGGACGCCACCCAGCTCCGAGAACAGCAGTGCGCAATCATCCACGCCATCTGCCCGACACTGCCCACACTACATGCCTGAAACTGCACCACCTGAAAGATAAGTTACTTTAAGTAACTAGTAATTACATTTCGCACCGCTCCTTCCTTAGAAAAGGGATCGCAAATAGATTAAAGGGTAGTAGAAATGTCCTATCCCTCCAAAGTTAATAGATGATCGATTACCTAGAATATTATTTAGGATAATTACCTGAATTTTTAAGACAAGTTCATAAATATTTTTACATTTTTTTCATCAGAAGCGAAGTTATGATTTTCTAATACAATGTCTAAATTTTTATTGAAGTACAAGGGGTTTTAAATTAACAAACTAACTAATGTCACATAACACCTTTTTCATTAAAATAAGATTATTTAGCTGCAAATGTGTGATAGAAATTTGAGCACATTATAGAAATAACTTTCAGAGATATAGGAAATATGGGTAGAAAATTATAAATCAGAAATTGCAGTTAAACAATATGAGAAAGCCTAAAATCTATATGCAATTTATTTTCAATTATAATTTTAAGTGGAACATCTATAATATTTATATGGAAGTAAAATGTGAGTTTGGAAAAAGATCGCAAATTGCATTAGGTTCATTACATAAGAAGAAGGGGTAAAGAGATTGCTATGAAGTTTGAGTGGATGAGAACCTTGATTGGTTTTAAAAAAAAAAACCAAATACGAGGATGACCATAATCTACCACTTGGGGTCAAGAGTAAAATAATCACTATATACGACATGGTTTCAGCTTGGAAAACATAATTATTTAATTTCTACCAGGAGACTGGAACGAAGGTTATTTCCTCATTAAAAACAGTTCCCATATGCGGTAATGAGAATAACTGAGCTAATATTGACCTGTTAGCCTTTAGAAGAGACAAAGGAAGAGTCGCTTTGACCAAAAAAGATTCCATTGCAAATAAGGGTATAAAATTAAAAGAGAGAGAGAGAAAAGAAAGGAAGAAAAATCATTTTTAGAAAATGTAGTATGTATGTGTGTGTGCGAGAGAGAAAGAGAGAGACAGACGGACATACATAGAGAGAGCAAAGTTATATATTTCTAGAAACACCTAATTTCATATTCATATCAAGCATTTTTCATGAAACGAAAGATTTTGTGCAAAAAATTTCGACCTAATAAATCATTTATATAGCAAACATTTTCAGTTTTTAAAAATAGTCCAACGATTTGAATTAAAATACGTAGTGTTTGACACACTGGCACGACAAAATCTGTATCTTAAATTTCCTGTAGTTAAATAGTTGGTCACTTTTATTCTCAGTTAAGTTTCTGATAAATAACACACAAAAATTACTTTAAGAAAACTACAGCGATAATTAAAATACATGGCCTATGTGTTTTAAGTTTTTGCCCGGCATTAAGTGTTCAAGTTTTCCCTTGCTAAAATCTACTTCAGTGCCAATCTGTGAGCTCTAAATATGAGCGATTCAATTTTGCGTAATTAAAGAGTATCAGAAAATTGCACATTGTCAGAGAATATCAACAATGATATTGAAGCAGTTTGTGTAAGCCCTCTGAAATCATTTTAAGTGGGGAAAACACAGGCAACATTTGTTTAAAAATAAACAAGATGAACAAGAGTCAAGTGAAAAATGTTCTTGGCTGTAAAAGAGATCAAAAGAATCTAAAGCGTGTTGATGTAATATTGTATAATACAATATACTGTGATGTAAAGAAAAAGAATACATCAAGTTAGAAATATAATTCTGCATTAAAACTGTTTTAAGTGGTAATAATTTGAATTAAAGCATTTGTTATAAGTTTAAGTAGTGATATAGACCTTGAACGATGTTAGCTATGTTTGGCCGTTGCACAAAATGTCGGTTATTATTTACGACATATTTTACTGAAAATTATACATCGATCTGCACCGTGCCCAAGATTTACTAATAATAATCATCAAGCTCTCCCACTGATGCTAACCGCGCCTTTTACATCGATATGTAAAAATCTAGTTGCATACGTCGCTCCAACGTTTGGGATATATAGCTGTTTGTTCAAGAAACGCAGTAAATTGGAAAGACATCAAGTGTAAATTCATTCACAATTGAAAAATTCCATTACAATATGCTGCCTTCATTGAACAAAGTCCGAAATGCCTGAATAGGAACCGTTTCCAACTTTGTGATAAACTATAGTTACTGCTGTTAATGTAAACATTCAACCGCTGAGGTATAAATCAAAAGTTGAAGTCAATATTACAGAACAGGTAATGCATTTCAATTGTTGGGGTGTCAATATTGCTAGTGGAGGAAATCCAGCCCAAGAAATTAACAGTCAAATTGTAAAAGCAACAAAAATATCTGAGCTGATTTTGGAGAAATAAACATATGAGAAAAGAAACAAAAAAATTCAAAATTTATAAAGCAGTAGTCCGACCATTAGAAATAAGAGCAGAGACTACAAGAACACAACGAATGATGAAAACAACGGAAATGAAAGTATTAAAGAAGATAGCTGGAAAGATAATGTACGATAAAGTAAGAAATGAAGAAATCAGAGAGACAGTAAGATCCAACCAGTGACTGAATGGGTAGAAAGAAGAAAGGAGGAATGAAGTGCACATGTATTCAGGATGTCAGATGAACAGTTAGTGAAAATAGAGACAGATAAAATTCCGGAAGGAAGAAGTCCGTAACGACCAAGAAAGACATGGAAAATGGGTTGGTTCATTTATAAAACAGGCGATTACGTCTAACAAAAAGAAGAGGGGGAGGACAAGAAGAAGGTGAAGAAGATGAAGAAGAAGAAGAAGAAGAAGAAGAAGAAGAAGAAGAAGAAGAAGAAGAAGGTTACATATTAAGCAGTAATTACAAATTTCCAACCTATTTTTATTTATGTGCAAATTTCAAAAATGTTGAAATCGGCACCTTGTTAAGGATGTTAAACAATTGCAGGGAAGACTACTAATTCTAGTAATAGTGATGAATGCCCTTGTGGCAAAATTCCAAGGAATTTGATGGGTACCGTGGGATCCGAAAGTGATTTCCGTTCTTGGGGGCGGCCCAGCCCGGCCCGGCCCGGCCCGTATTGCTTGTTTCATAACACCAGCAAGCGTGAGGCAAATCTCTGGGAGTTCATCCATGTGAATTCCGGCAAGCATTTCATTGGTGTTTGTCATACATAAGCTACATGTTCCGGGAATTGTGACGGCACTGTCTGCTGTGTGATATGCCGTTTGTTACTTCCTGGAAAAGGCAGCGTGATTCAGCGAAAAGTGGGTTATCGCTGCTGCTTCTGTTGCCAAACATAACTGCCTATTTGCACTCCCCAAATAGATCCCACCTATTGCAAGGTTACTTACTGCTTGGCCCATCCCAGCATTTGCTTGCTATTCTATATATCGGGGGGAGAGGGGGTTATATGCCCTTGAATATAGGTATATATGTAAGTACACCACTATGTGATTATAATTATTGTAAATAGCTCCAAAGTTAACAGCCTTTACTTTCACTTCCAACTATAACTATTCTTCACAACACTACTTTTTGGATTTCACGAGCCTTGAAATTCCGTTCTCTTCCATTTGAGAAAACTATTACAAAGAACATAGATTGTGTGTGTTTCAACGAGATCTACATTCTTTTTTTTTCCCCTCTTGCGGTTTACCAGTTACGTAAAAGTCATCCGGAGTAAACAGGACTACATAAGCTATAGTCAGAAAATTCAAAATATACATTTCTTTTGCCATAAAAATATCTTAAACATACGTCATTTTAATCAAAATCTTCAGAGCCAGTTTTAAGAAAATAACAGCTTTTGAAAAATTATCCATTAATCCGTCTTACTCTGATGATGCCAAGCGCAGTACTTGGCGAAACGTTGGTAAGATCTAAATATACCTAATAGTCTTACACTTTTGTTTATTTGCAATCGTTATTCTTTTTTCCCTTTCTCCTTTCATTGCAAGCCTTATTGGCACGGTGAAAACACTTGGATGCGGTTTTCGCAAGATATAGTTGTGAAAATGTTGGTTGTAGTAAAGCAGTTTTATATATATATATATTTTTTTTTTTTTTTTTTTTTTTTGAGCTGCCCATCAGCGCATTGAACTTCGAGGAGTTACCATTCAATCAAATACGTAAACTGTTTAATTTTAAGTTTAATATGTGTCTATTATTTGTAATCATTTTGTTTTCGCTTCTCCTATTATTATTCGTTAACTTTTATCTTCCAAGGGTTTCATAATGCCTTATAAAAAACGAAATGCCTTTAAGTTTTATCTCAGGTAATCCCTTGCAGTCAAAACGGTGACAGTGGGGGTTTTCTTGGCAAAATCATTGTATATTTGATGATATTAAAAATACGCAGAGGACACGGTGATTGTGTTATGTTTATTACCTCTTGCTTATGCAAATATATTGTAATTTTAAAGGCATCACATAGCGACGAGCTAGTTAATCTTATATTCCCCTTTCATCTACAAGAAAATTAGCAATAAGTTTAAGAGGAGTTGCACAAGAGTAGAGAAAGTCATGTGAGTACAACACATCAGATTTCTTTTAGAATATATATCTATATATAAGAATATAAGTGCCTCAGACACTTCAGAATAGAAAACGGGAGGGGAGAGGAATAGACAAAAAGTCTGAAGCACTCAAAATCATACAAAAAGAGGAAAGAATCATATTGAACCTTTTTTGATTGATGGAACATCGAAAGTGTATCTATTTTGGAGGGGGGCTATTATGTAATACCACATACTAAGTGCAAGCCGCAATCTGTGGTCAGAGACAATAGAAAAAGTAAAAGTTGTTTTTCCTAACAAAGGAACCTAATTATTACATAGTAAGTGTACTAATTGCAGTCGGGTTTTGAGAAGACAAAGGGGAGCATGAAAAAAGTGTCATAGCGGTTACCTACATAACTGCTACTTTTTAGGTGGTTAAAACCAATTTGGCTTTTTATACCACAATTTCTCTCCAAGTTCAATGCTAAAATATAAAAGTGGAACATTACTGAGTCCACAGCAGCGGCATGAAGCAAAAATTTGATTTGTTACTTTTATATCACTTTCCCTATTACTACAACTATTCCTAAAGATCTGATGTGTTGTACTCACATGACTTTCTCTACTCTTGTACTAACCATTCTTACAAACTCTTATTACTGTATCTTCTTAGTGTTAGTTAAGATAAACGTTTGTACAAATTATCTTATTGCTTATTTCCTTGTAGGTACAAGGGGAATATGGAAATACAGTAGGCTTTGTGCGATAGTCAAATGTTTTAAAGCTTTAAGATTTCATTCCCTTTACACGCTTCACATATAAAAATGAACAACGATGTTCCCTTTCACAAAAGTTTTAAATTTTCCGAAACTCACACACATAACAAGGAATATCTCCGAAATGGTTCACCCTACAAGAAAATTTATTCGACATAAATTGTGTATTTTAGCAAGATCTACATTTTTCGAACAGTGTGATTTGATCTATCTCTAACGCTTTACCAATTATGCAAAAGTCGTCCAGAGTAAATACGACTACAGGGGCTATAGCCAGAAAATTCAAGATATACATTTCATTTTTCATAAAAATATCTCATCCATATGACATTTTAATCAAAATCGTTATTTTCAAGAAAATCAAAATTTTCAAACAATTTTCCATGTAAAGGGTAGTTTAGGGTGGGGCTATTTTCTTCAAAATCTTCGTGTTGCATTCTTGAAAGACATTAAACTTAAATACCAACTTTGCTTTTTAACCGACCTTTCGTTTTTCTTAAAATGCTTTTTTTTAATTCAGAGGGTCACAAAACATATTTCTGGTGAAATCTCGACATCGAATTTTTGGGTGGAATACAATACTTCTCCTACTTAGCAGTAGAGAAGGTAAAAATGAACAACGATGTTCCATTTCACGAAAGTTTCAAGTTTTCCGAACCTGACACAATCCGACATAAATTGTGTGTTTTAGTGAGATCTATATTTTCTGTATATTAAGAATTTGTCTATTTCTTACGATTTACGAGTTATTCAAAAGTCATCCAGAGTAAACAGGACTACATAGGCTATAGCCAGAAAATTCAAAATACACATTACATTTGTCACCCAAACATTTTAAACATATGACATTTTAATGAAAATCATTAAAGCCATTTTCAAGAAAATCAAAATTTTCGAAAAATTTTCCATGTATAGGGTAGTTTAGAGTGGGGCTATTTTCCTCAAATTCTTGCCGCATCCTTGTATTTGACCGAAGTTTTATAGGTTATTTTTAAGTAAATCTAAATAAATGGAAATGTTTTCCATGTAAGAAGTACATTGGGTTAGGCAGATGTTCTTAAACGAAGACATTTTCGTGACAAATAATGTCATATCCTCAATTTCGTGGGACTAACTTCTGGAATTTCCCTACATTCTGATTGCCTTTTTACTTTCTCAGAAGGAAGTATTGTATTCCATCCAAAAATTCGATGTCGAGATTTCACCGGAAATATATGTTTTGAGACCCCCTGAATCAAAAAAAGAAAAAAAGAAACATTTTTAGAAAAACGTCCACGTGTGTGTGTGTGTGTGTGTGTGTGTGTGTGTGTGTGTGTGTGTGTGTGTGTGTGTGTGTGTGTGTGTGTGTGTGTGTGTGTGTGTGTGTGTGTCTGTGTGACTGACTCACGTACTGTAAGTGTTGAGTGCAACACTATTTAATTGAAGAGAGCCAAGATTTCAGAAAGTAAACATCAACAAGAGTTGGAGGTTTCAGCGAATCTCACTAGATGGCAGACCGTCACGGCCGTTTCTTGATTCGTGCGAAGTGAGATGTTTAAGGCATAACCTTGGATCCTAACTCGTAAAATTACATTTTGCTTCTTTTGTCTTCCCTTGCTTTATTTCCCTTCTATAGGCAACAGGAACACTAATTAAAACGCTTTAGTTTTATGTACTGCAAATACCTATACACCACACGCTGTTTCTTTAAACATTAAACTATGCAGTCTTAACTCTATGCGTGTTTTGCAATTAAAAGGTTAAAAATCTGATGTGTTGCACTCACATGACTTTCTCTACTCTTGTACTAACCATTCTTACAAACTCTTATTCCTATATCTTCTTCATGATAGTTGAGATAAATATTTGCAGAAATTATCTTACTGCTAATTTTCTTGTAGGTACAAGGGAATATGGGAATACAGTAGGCTTTGAGCGATTGTCAAATATTTTAAAGAGATAAAAACGTGAATAACGATCTTCGATTTCAGAAAAGTTTTGAGTATAGTAAAATTCGCACAAATAACTTAGAATATCTCCGAAATGCTTCACTCCATAAAAAATGCATTTGGACATTACTTGTGTGTTTGAATGAGATGTACATTTTTGCATAGTAAGATTTCGTCTATCTCTTACGGTTTACCACTTATGCAAAAGCCATCAAAAGTAAACAGTATAACATGGTCTAGAACCAGAAAGTTAAAAAAATACATTTCGTTTGCTATAAAAATAATTTAAACATATGGAATTTTAATAAAAATCCGTAAGTTTCCTTTTTTAAAATCAAAATTTTGAAAAAAAAAATACGGTAAACGGATTTTCTTCAAAATATTTACGCCGCATCCTTAAAAGATATTAAACATAAATACCAACTTTTGTTTTTAACCAACGTTTATTTTTACTTATAAGTAGAAGGAAGTATTGTATTCCATCCAAAAATTCGATGTCGAGATTTCGCCGGAAATATGTTTTGAGACCCCCTGAATCCAAAAAAAAGCATTTTTAGAAAAGGGTCCGTGTGTGTGTGTGTGTGCGTGCGTGTGTGCGCGCGTGCGTGTGTGTGTGAACAGCGTAACTCAAAAACGAAAAGTGGATTAAAAACCAAAGTTAATATTTAAGTTTAATATCTTTCAGGCATAACACATAAAGATTTTTGAAAAAAAAATCCTCTATTGTAAACTAGCCTTTACATGAAAAATTTTTTGAAAATTTTGATTTTATCAAAAATCCCTCCAATAATTTTGATTAAAATGCCACATGTTTATCATATTTGTATGGCAAATTTAATTTTTTTGGGTATAGTCTATGTAGTCCTGTTTACTCTTGATGAGTTTTACATTGCTGACAAACCACACGAAATACACCAAATCTTACTTTAAAAATGTATATCTCGTTAAAAACAGAAGTTATGTTCAAATAAATCTTCTTGTTGGGTAAAGCATTTCGGAGGTATACTTTGCTATTTGTGTAAGTTTTGGAATACTTAAACTTTTCTCAAATGGAAGGTTTTTATTCATTTTTATCTGTTTTTCGTGCAAAGAGAATGGAATTTTGTAGCCTTTATATAGCATGCCGCGTTTAAAGTCAAATGTATTCCCATACATCCCTTGCAGCTACAAGCAAATATTCAATATGATAATTTCTGTAAATGCATATTTCGAGTAACACGAAGAAGATAGAGGAATATGGGTTTGTAAGAATAGTTAGTAGAAGGGTAGAGAAAGTCATGTGAATGCAATACATAATATTTTTAAATAAACATTTTAGTGTTAAAATATAATTACATATGTATAATTCCCAAACTACTGCTCAAACTGAGCTGGAAACGTACAGACAACTTTAAGTTATGTACAAAATCTGAGACAATTATCTTTAGAAATGTAGTACTAGTGTCCCTTAATAGTACTGGCTTGGACTGAATCCAAACGACGCCTCTGTTTCGCAAGTTTGAGCTGAAGGAATATTTCGGCGGTTATAGAAGCAGGACAACCAAACTTTGCATGTAAGTGCAGGTTTTTGCACATGTGGTATTGCTTATTCATCCCTTAGTGAACCACTGTCTTAAGCTACCCACTGTTGGTGGCCTGAAAGGATGAGGTCCTAAGTCTTCAGTCCATATCTGTTCAAGCAGAAGCAATACTTTCCAAAAACCAGCTGTTGAGATAAAACCAGAAGTAGTAACATATGTTTCCGAATGCTCTTTTCATTAAGAAAACGGTTCCTTTTCAATATAAACACTTTAGTGGCCGTCGTCCCAGGTAGACAAAACCGCCCGCCGGCGCCTGCGTGTCTCGGACATGACCTACACAATAGGCACTGGGATTATAAGGGAAACAGTCACTAATGTTGTGAAATTGCGTTCAGGTCACCGATTCCCTGATCATGGTCATTCATTTCCTAACTGCGTATTTCAGCCCTTCCCAACGTATAATCTAAGTGAACAGCGTTCTGCTAAATACCTCTATGGCGAATGCAGTAGTTGACAATTCTTTAATTATAACTATAACACGCATTTGTAGGTGGAATAAACCTTCATTTTAACTTTCTTGTCTGCTTAAAATAAGTTTTTAAATTTTTAAAAAATTTTGTGTGTGTTTTTTACGTTTTTCTTAGTTTTCTGGGACATTTATGAACATTTTCGCAAAAGTTTACCATATTAAAGATGCATTAAAAACATAGGTAATACATTTTAGCTTTTCATTCGTAGTTTTTACTTGTTTCTTTCTCTTTCTCTTCTTTCTTTTTGTTTGTTTGTTTGCATTGTAGTCGATATGTATTCCAAATTACTACGAACAAGTCTTTTATACAGAATTAGCATAACCTGAGTTCCTTTTAAATCCCCAGTTTGCAATTTACACTGTGCAGCATATCTACATCTGCTACATAGCAACCTGCAACCTTGTGCATGAACAAAAACATCTTTGGAGCACTTCATGAAATCATAAAATGAAGGCACTCATTTTGATTTGTGTTCCACCATGTATGCAGCAGTCTGTGGTATAACAGCATTATTTTGGTAACAGCTATTTTGATAGCTTGATTGTCATCTTCCCGTGATTCTGATTCTTCTTCCCCTCTTTTGTTGTAAGAGCACCACCAATTGGGCCCCTGGGGACACCAGGCAGTTATGTAAATGGCTGCGCGCCCGTCAGTTAAATGCCCTTCCAAATACCTTTAAAATTGACGGAAGGACAAAAATTCTGTTATGATTTATGACCAAAGGTATAAAGTGTATAAATATAGAAAAATAAAACCATTTAAAATTACATTATTTTTTGCTGAACTTTCGATTCTAGTGTCGCTTAAAGGGAATCTTAACTGCTAAATACTAATTTGCATAGTGATTTATGTAAGAAGTACGTAAAATAAAATTTTAGCGGACAAAGCCACGTTGCTGCACTGTGAGGCGATATTTTTATGTAAGCCCTCTAAAATAATCTAATACAAAGTCATAGAGGTGGCAGAAAAGTCTCCTAGAATTAAGAATTGTAAATATAGTTGGTAAAGTAAAGATTCAATTGTCTTCTTTCCATGGCTTGTGTAGGTGTCACATCGAAAAAGACAATATCTGCGGGAATTAAGTGATTTGTCTATATAAAGTGTTTTTCAGACGAACATTTATGTTGGTGGAAAAAGATAAAGTAACGACGTACAGAATAACTGTATATTCTACGAAGCGGCACGAAATATACAGAAGAATATGGAATTATGAAAATTTGTAGTCCGCGCGTGTGGAACTGTGGAACCCGTAGCGTGATTCGAAAGGACGCCAAGCCATGAGATTATGTAATTTTGTGTTATGTGTGTTTATAGATTCAAATAAAAACAAATATTTTAAAGTGGATCTATAGAAGTAATTAATTTATCTATTCGTTGTCCCGTACTGCGCCCGAGATACTAATAGTGGACGCAAAGTTATTTAGTCAGTGGGCATCTCTGCGCGAGGTCACTGACCCCCCCCCCCCTTATAAACATTAAACGTCGACATACCTACAACTTGTCGACATTTAAAAATTATGACAATGCGCTTAAAGAAAGAGATAAACTCTTAGAATAGGTACTATAAAGAAGAAAAATCAACAAAATAAATAAGTAGAAACATGAGAAACACACTGTTAAAGCAATCACAAGTACTACAGAAAGAAAAACGAGTAGAGAAAGCCTTGTGAACAGAATATCCTGTATTTCTATTTTAAATATATATCAAATTGTATGATAAATCATGTTAGTTTTAAAGTGAAATGATTGTATCTCAGCGTATGGTTCCAACGTGAATCGAACCCATGCCCAACCGGAGTCCTGGAATACCTTATAGCAGGGTGGCCAACCTACTTTCAGCTTGGGACAATAAATTTGTACAATGTTTCTGAACAGTTATCAAATAAGTGTATGCGTTTACCATATTAAAATTGAACTTAAGTATTATATACCGGTGGAAGGGAAGTCATTACATAGTTGGATGCGTAATTCCACAAGACTGTACGAAGATAACAGTTTGTTACTTGTAAGATGCGTAGAGTAACTTATTTCTGACATAGCTTCGGTAGTAATTATGGGACATCACACAGAGTTTCGAAATAATTAATCACTTAAAAGAAGTGAAGGAATACTCCGAGTAGCTCGCTCAGACGTGAAATAAGTCGACAACGTTGCGTTGAGGTTGGTCAGCTAATTGACCTGGTTTCTGGATGTAAACAGGTCGGGCACTTTCGCCTTCGAGTATTGAGATATATATTGTATTGATATATTGAGATATTTTTATGACAAATGAAATGTATATTTTGATTTTTCTGACTATAGCCCATGTAGTCCTGTTTATTGTTTACGACTTTTGCATAACTCGTAAACTCTAACAGTTAGACTAAATCTTACTATACTAAAATGTAGATCTTGTAAAAAAAAACAATTTATATCTGTATGCGCTTTTTCTGGAGCGAACCATTTCAGAGATATTATTTATTATTTATGTGAGTTTTGCAGTAATTAAAGTTTTCTCAAATGACAGATCGTTATTTACATTTTCATATGTTAACCGTGCAAAGAGAACGGAATATGTAAGCTTTAGAAGATTTGACTATCGCTCAGAACCTACTGTATTCTCATATTCCCCTTGTACCTACAAGGAAATAGCAATGCTTATCTCAACTAACACGAAGAAGATATAGGAATAAGAGTTTGTACAAGTAAGGGAGAAGGCTATATGAGGGCAGCACATCATTTTTTTTTTTCGTTATTTTTAACATAATGATTAAGGTGTTATACATGTGTTGCAAGTAGAAACTTAGTCTCATGTATTCTGTAAGTGTAAACCCTAGAATACGTTTCATTATAAATTATGGTTTAAATGTATTTGTATGATTGTTCAGATGCGCATTCAACAGGGTAAGACCTTATGATTGCTTGGAACACAAGGATAAAGTATGACGATAGGTAGCAGCACTGAAGTGGTAGCTTCCAACAGATCCTTAGCTATTCTCTGTTTAATAAATTTCCACGTGGGTCGAACACAGAGAAACCTTCTTGATACAAAAAGTATGACATTTCTATTAAAGGAAAATCAATGCAAGTCCATAATTATCCTTTGAGATCTTTCACTTTCAAGTATTTGTACAGTAATTAATATTGAAATCGCCAGTGAAACCAATATTTATATTCAGTTTAAAATTTAAACGTAGTTTAGATTTAAAACAATAAAACTTGACTTCGGTGTGCGATACATTACTACACACAAAATATTGTAATATTGAATATTTGTAACTGTCTATGCCGCTTGGCTCATACCAAAGCGAACCAGGTTCGATCCCAGGCGTCCACATGTGTGATGTGTGGCGCAGGGGCATGTTTTCTCTGGGTTCTCCGGTTTCCCCCACCACTATTCCACCAATTGCTCCATCATTACCTTTCCTATGATTTGGAAATTTGGTTACATCCCCGAAGAATGAAGAGCAAAAAGTGGTATAGAAATAATTGCAACAATTACAAATAAATCAGTATATTGGATGCTGGCTATAAACTATGTGCAGCAATAATAAATGATGGATAATTATTGCATTCCCAAATATATTATGGCCTACAAATCTACAGTGTGTTCATCAACTCATGGTCCCTGGCAGAAACGCAAAATGTTAGTATATCAGTAAATGATACAGCGATATCTGAAGCTGGACTCGAGCTTCTGGTTGCACGTAGTCTAAACAGATTTAATATTTGAGACCGGAACAAGCCTAAATGACTTTAACCTTGTTGATGATGACTATGATGATCATGATGATTATTTCATTATTACTCGTAACTGTAACAGAGGAATTATTCTTGTCGACTACCTGAATCGTGTTTAAGGAAACAGGCTAAAAGAGCCACGTGCTGATTTAAAATTCTTTCTTACATTTCATAGATGATGGCTTTCTTGGAGGAATTTTAATCAGAAACTTTAAAACACGAACATCCGTTTTATCATTATCACGTATTGATCCAAATGCCTCGTCTTCAAGTTGAGAAACTGGAACAGAACAATTCTTTTCATAACATTGGATTGTGTTGTCGTCGTCTACAGCTGGCAATTCTTCTTGATTTGATATAATGTTAGTTTTCATTGGGTTCGATATTAAACTCACTCTTTCGCTCTTCCTGTTATTTTTTGTAGTACTTTCTGAGTTTTTGACAATAATACTATATACTAGATGCAATATTAACCGGGCTTGTGGGCCGTGGTCTATTGGGTTCCTTCTTCTTCCCAAACGTTTCGTCTGCGACTACGGCAGACATCTTCAGTGGCGGCGAGGTCGAAGTTTTCTAGTGGAGATCTCAGCACCGACTGCGCTGGTCACCACCAGAGGTGCGGTATTTATACTATATCCTTGTTTCACCTCTCCTAATCGTGAACGTTTCTCCTATCTGCTTTCTTACTTCACATTTACTGTTATTGTAGATTTTTCCTAGTATTCTTATATATTTTCTATGTACGCCTAGTGTTTTCATAGCTTCTATTACTTTTCTTTGTGGATATGATATATGTATTGAACATCAAACTTGTGGGTCTATAGTTGTTTAAATTGTCATGATTCCCTTGTTTGTGTATTAGGATTATGGAACTTGTGTGCCATTGTTGAGGTAACAACAATGTAACTAGTATATAATCTGACTGTGGCACGAGCGAAAGCAAACATACATATAACGTTTTATTCAATTCTAGCATTAAGGGGACAAGGTAGTGATTCGTACACGATTTCAGTATTTCAAAACATAACTTTAGTTGAGGATATCTAAGCTTCTACTGCTCAGATCAAAATTTAATTTGGGATGAATATTTACTGATTAATTGTAATTACATTTATATAGAGAACATTAAAACAATTATTTAAAATGGGCATGTTATAAGGCAAAAACTGATAACATGTTTTGAAAAAATATAATGTATATAGTACTAACGGTACAAATTCCTTCTACAACATTCAAGCATATGTGTTGAAACTTTTGTAGTGCACTAGGAAATGTGTATTCACAACTGTTAACCTATTTACTTTTGTAAAAAAAAAAATTGCACAAATATATTTTTTTTTAAATTTTATGTTTTGGATTTTTTCAATAACAATGGGTTATGTTTGTAGAGTACATGCTTCTGGAACTACTGTAAAATTTTCATTCAAATAGGTTCAGTGGTTTTGAAAAAAAAAATGTACCTGAGTTTGGAAAATGTCAAGTTACAGAAAACTACATTTAAAGAAAAGTGTGTCATCTCTGAAGCCCTCTTTACCCAGCATGGCCCAGCACTCTGCCATATTTAAAAGGGGTAATTTAAAGCCCTAACTGTGCCGGTACCCTTACAATATATATCATTTTGAAGAGGAAGGTTTCTACTTTTCTTAAAGATGAAAAACAAAAAATTGACTTTTTGAGCCCAAATCACTACCCTGTCCCCTTAAAATGTGTCCGAACGTAATATGGCTGCTAAGCAGATGTTTCATTTGTTTCAACATTTATCGAGGAAAATGGAAGGTTATAACAAAACTATTGAAAATATAGACTGTATTCCGCATGATATTTTGAACTAAGCCATGAGTTCTGAGAGCTTATTATTATTACAGAAAAATCAAAAGATGTTTACGAAAAAGAATATGAAAAGTTTTGTGGTTGGAGAAACAGAAAATGCGTTAGTGACAATTTCAGGTTTTCTTGGAGAAAATTATGTTCTGGTGGTGATGACGTCATTGCTGTCTTGTTGCCATGGTAATTACGTCATTAATTTTCTAGTAGTGTTGCCAGAAAAAGGGATAATTTCGCACGATTTATGCAGTCATAATATACCGTTTTAACTCTAGGAGTGTGTAAAGTTATTTTACATAAATAACGGTGTGTTAATACTATTTTCCATGGCTCTGTGTCAAGTTTATCTCGATTAAGAAGAAGTAGATACGAGAATTTGTTGAGTAATGGGAGAGAAGGTCTTTTATTCCTACGGTCCATTGTCTAACATAAATAAGGGTGCGAACACCTGTATCGTCCACTAAACGTGGCTATTTTACGAAGGTGTGTTAATGAGCAGTTTAGTTTTGTTTGTTTCAATTGTGTTTATGTGATTTGATGGCAAATGTGTTAAGCCCACAATGGTATGACGACCAAGCGACCTCATATAAAGTGCTAATCGAATCTTTGAAATGATGCCATTCACATGCGAAGCGATCGATGTCCCACCCGAGCGACATATCTATCCCACGGCCCTCTTCACTTTTCCATTTTTTCCCCATGAAAGCCGGCGTGGGAACGGAAGAAGTACTGCCCACGCCCAGACATGGGTCATTGGTTCGTTGACAGTTGCTGCTGCTGCTGTAGCTCTGAAATTCACTCCTATAAATATTATCCAATATTACTGTGCAATTAACTGCCTGTCCTTGTTGGAAGGGAGGGACACCTGTGGATCAAAGAGGTTACATTTAAATTTCAACCTCACCGTCATAGTCACCCAACATTCATCACCACTTGGTTACCACATTATTTTCAGCAAATGTAAGACACAACGGTAAAAAAGTAGGACATTTGATAAAAATGTAGAATAAAATTAAAAATAATGTAAATTTGTTATTTAAATGCTATATTATATATCCTTAAACATACAATGTTAACCCTTGCAATACCAATCAGTACGTTATGCCCTTCTTTTATAGTTTTTTTTTTTTTTTTTTTTTACTTTCTCTACTCGTAAGTAGGGAAAGCATTGTATTCCACCCAAAAATTCGATGTCAAGATTTAACCGGAAATATATATTTTGAGACCCCTGAATACAAAAAAAAAAAAAAAGCATTTTTAGAAAAAAGGTCCGTGTCTGTCAGTCTGTGGACAGCATAACTCAACAACGAAAAGTAGGTTAAAAACCAAAGTTGGCGTTTAAGTTTAATGTCTTTCAAGGATGCTACACGAAGATTTTCAAGAAAATAGTCCCACCTTAAACTACCCTTTACAAGGAAAAGTTTTCGAAAATTTGGATTTTCTTGAAAATGGCTCTAACGATTTTGATTAAAACGTCATATGTTTGACATATTTTTATGACAAATGAAATATATATCTTGAAACTTTTGGCTATAGCCCCTGTAGTCGTATTTACTCTGGACGACTTTTGCAGAACTGGTAAACCGTTAGAGATAGACCAAATCATACTACACAAAAAATGTAGATCTTGCTAAAATACACAATTTATGTTTGAATACATTTTGTTGTAAGATGAACCATTTCGGAGATATTCCTTGTTATGTGTGTTAGTTTCGTAAAACTCAAAAACTTTCATGAAAAGGAACATCGTTGTTCATTTTTTATATGTTAAGTGTGCAAAGAGAACAGAATCTCAAAGCTTTAAAAGATTTATCGCACAAAGCCTACTGTATTGTAATATTCCCCTTTCACCTACAAGGAAATAAGCAATAAGATAATTTGTACAAAAGTTTATCTTAACTAACACGAAGAGCAGATAGGTATAAGAGTTTGTAAGAATGGTTAGTACAAGAGTAGAGAAAGTCATGTGAGTGCAACACATCAGATTTTTATATTTCTATTGCAGTTTTGCATATGTGTTTGCAGTGGCCCCAAAGACGATTTTTCACATCTAATTCTTGTCTGTAATATTAGGAGGCTTTTTGACGTCACAATGTTGCATGCAAATAGATCGTCCCTTTTTGTAAACTTCAAAATCTATGTAATTTGGTACTGTAATTCTTATTTCGGATCCGCCCTTGAAAATGTGACATTTATTTAATTCTTTGCAGAGCTATGGGTTACCTCTGAATTGAGCAATTAAATGAATTAAAAATGCAACAATAAAATTATTATTATTATTATTATTATTATTATTATTATTATTATTATTATTATTATTATTATTATTATTATTATTATTATTATTATTATTATTATTATTATTATTATTATTATTATTATTATTATTATTATTATTATTATTATTATTATTATTATTATTATTATTATTTATTACTGAGTGTGCAAGGTTTTTAAAGTATATTTCCTATATAAAGTTAATTTAAACAGCGTTAAAGTTTTGAAGATTTCCAAACTGCACCCAAAAGAATTTTAGGTCATATTTATGTCATATTTTTTAATATTTTTCGGTCATAAATAATTCCATATTTCTAACATTTTAGGTCATTAACAACCGGGCCATGCTTATAATATTAATCGGCTTCATTAGTTTGTAGAAATGATCATATATATAGTGTCAACAGAGTTGTTCAAATTTTTCCTATATTATACATCCCGTAAGTAGTTGTTGGGTTGTTTACAGGGAGATTAAGGGATGCATATGAATATTTTGTTGTGGTTACTGCGGCTGCGGCGACGGCAGCGGCGGCATTGAACGGAAGCCTCAAAGGCTTGGAGAACACAGATACGTAGATCCAGTTTGGGAATACATACACAATAAAAAGCAGCACATCCGCTAAGAAGAAGTTTAGGAAATACAAGGAAAGAGTGCTCAGGCACTTGTCGCGACTTGGGACGGATGTACGTGAGCACGTCAATAAACTGGGTCTTTGCTCGGCCGATGCCGCCCTCCATTGTCATACACCTCAAGTGCATTTCCGTTGTCGCGAGATGCTCAGGTGCATGCCTGCCTGTCAGTCCTTCTTAAGGCAATACTACCAACATAATTAACACAAATGTGCCGCCGTTTCTCGGCCTCTTCTTTACAACAACTAATATTCGCTTAAAATGAGTCTACAGAAATAAACGACCTTCCATATTTGTAGTGCAGAATCTATTACCTTCCCCCTCCAACAAAGGAATTTTGCCGCGCTACATGGCTCCGCGGTAGCGGGTGAAATTCACATTCGGGAGGTCGTAGGTTCGATTCCAGTGGCCGACCTTCATCACCCATGGTTTTTTTCGGGGGTTCCCCGGGTCGTTTGGCAGGGATAATATGCGAACAGGGACTCTCTCCGTCCTTCGTTAGTGGGTTAAGGTGGCCGGGAGCCGTCTAGGGGCGTTCAGCCCGCCGGGTTTCCTCTAAGAGGACGTGGAAGACCTCGGGGAGTCTGCAAACTTGGAAAGCCTCAGGGACCATTGGCAATATTTGTTGCACTAGTCTGTATCTGGCCGCTCGGTGTCTGCTCTCACGTTATCCTTCCCCCCAGGGGTGCCCCTGGGACCTTAGATACAATATGAACAGCTACGGTGTCTGCCAAAACCTCTCTGTACCTCTGCTAACGGGCTTTCAGAAGTCCATTTAGTTTTTCTAACACTTTATTTCCTCTAAATCTTACTACAAATGCACAACTTCCTTTTCGTTGCTAACACAGTTTATAGTCTTCTCTACTATTACAAATCACAGTTGTTTTTCCGATCTCAGTCATTCAATGTCTTTCTCCAGTTTCACTGTCTCTTATATCTTTACTATTAGGATACAGTCACTCGACGACACATACAGTCACTGACAGGCTGGCCGACACACTTTCGTAGCTAAAACTACTGTACACGACGAGTTAAATAACTATTATTCTCAACTCTAACACTCAATTAATAAAACTGACACCAACTGAACTGCTCACTGTCTGTCCCACTTACACTGGAGCCGGCGTGATGTAACCTCCTTCGAGTTATTTCCACTGCACGTGTGCATGACTCAGCAAAGAAGTAGCCAGTGTTATCGCTGTTCGATCGCATACACACAGTCGCTAATTGTCCTGTAGCCCCAGGCCTCCTCCACGCCTCGCCGTCATTATTACGGTCACACACACATACAACCGCTCATCGTTATACAATCGGAGGTCACGTGGCCTCTTCTTATATTCAATTTGTATCAGTTGAAGATTTGCAGTTTAGTAGGTACTGTCCCATAATTTTGCTAAGTTGCATTCTTAAAATTAGTTCTGGTATTCCAACAATGATTTGCATCGCCATTCATGCTCTCATACATTTCTGAACTTTTAGATTTGGTGCTGCCCTTGGGGTCAATATAACCTGTAAATTTCATTGTACGATTTTATTTTCGTTTTGGGTCCATTCACTTATAAACGTGCAAGTGCTAAATTTTATTGTGTTTACATACTTGAAGATTTACTAAAAACAAGACAGTTTTATCCTCTGCGTATCACTAATTTACTTAGAATATCTGCTTTACTGTTATTTGCAATTATTGTAATTTTTGTGTGGACATCGCTTATCTGCACTGCTGACCCACGGAACTTTTACTAAACTTTGTGTGCATCATACAAGGCTTAGACTCACTTTGTCATATCGAAGCACTGACTTTGTCAGATGTAGGCTTACTTTGTGTACTTGATAAATAGTCTCTGTACTTATCTGTCATTCAAGAAGAGTCTTAACGATTCTTAGTCCTGAAATACATAGGATTGGATTGGAATGGGTTGAATTAGAAGCGGAGAGGTTCCACACTGAACCTTACAGCTAGATTATCAGACCCTAGGAAGGAAAGGTCGATATGGAAGCGTTCTGTGAGATGTGCTGGAACCAGGGATAGGAGCGCGAGCCAGATAGGAACGTGAGCTGCAGGTTCACTATCCCGGCTTTCCGATTCAGCCGCTAGGCCACACCACTCCATCCCAGCAGGCCATGTGACCACACCAGTCATACACGAGAACAGCAGTTACAGTGCACAAAGTCCACAAAGGGTAGCGCCACCGTCGAAAACACCCGATGAAAATGAAGGGACGGAAAATTTGGGAGCTCCTTGAAATAAAAAATTAAGTCACGAGATTGTAATAAACCAGGGTGTCCTCTATCACCCACTTTTTAATTTATACAATGGATATCAGCTCACTGTGGACTGAGTGGTAATGAGAAAGCTGATTTTCTTGCAAAAAAGGGTACCAGCGGTGTACAAAAATCTATAGTTAATCTACCATTTTGCGCAGCTAAACGATTAGTCAACTCCGAATTCAAAAAAAATTATTGCAAAATATTACTATGAAAAATCAAAGAATAAAAGATGGGAACTACCAAACATTCAAACAGTAATTCCTGAGTATCCTCGAAAAACAGCAGTGGCAACCTTCAGGTTGATCACAGGACATGATTGTCTGGCAAAACATTTGAACAGAATTGAGATATATTCTTCACCACTCTGTCCTCTATGTGATCTGCAAGAGGAAATGGATCGAGACCACCTTCAAATATGCCCGGCCACTTCTAGTGCCCCATCCATCAGTGAAAAATATTGGAGAGCAAGAGGATTAATGACTTCATTGTCAGAAATCCAGCATTAGCTAACAACAACAACATTGACGAAGTTGTCAGGAAATGGCAAGACACGTTTAATAATTTCAATGATAAAATCCTTGTAGATACACTTATATTTGCTGACGAACGGTTATAATGGCTTCCTGAGAGAACGATTTACAGAGACCCATTTTTGGACGATTGCAAAAGAGTACAGCCTGGAAATTTCTTCAACAAAAACAAAGGCTATGGTCTGCGTGGAAAAGAAATACAAAATACTATTGAATGAAAGAACACTAGAACACGAAAATGTTTGTAATTAGAAAGAAAGTAAAGAAACATATATAAAATGTTATGTAACGAATTATTGGCTATGCATATGTTATTGTGTCTCAGGAATATGGATTCTGAGTAAAGAAACACTTGAAAGGATAGAAGCTGCAGAAATGAAACATTTACCATTTGTGGCACGATATATGTTCATTACTGGACAAAAAACGAGTTGAAGATAGTCGTAAACAACTAAAACATTTAGTGTTATAGATAATAGTGTGAACATGTATGTAAAAAGGATTCCAATAGAATTATTGACCTAGAAGTGGGAAAGAGACCACAGAAGAGATGGATAATAATTGGAGCCGGAACAAACCAACTAGATTTAATCCCTGAAAGTAAAAGGAGGAAGAAGATAAGACGCATCCTTTCCAACATTCACCTCTCAAGCCCGAAAAAGCCATGGGTTAAAAAGGTTGCGCTGCACAGCCATAGAAATGCGAGTCGCAATGTTACCGCGGCGCCATCTAGCTCGACAATGCATAAGATAGTGTTAGAGTGCAGAAGAAGTATAAAAGAAACAATGAAGGAAGAACATAATGTTGTGTGTACATTAGCTTTGTACAAGTATGTACGTGGTTTACGAAAGAGCAGTTCCAAGACGTGTTTTACCACCTTACGTCAACATTTGCTGGAAAAAATATCTTCTTAATGCAGCAAACTCCTGTTTAATGCTTTTGTTCCCAAGTGCACACAATAACTGGCATTTCAAGCAAAAACTCATATTTATATGCACCGCAGGTCTTTGTTTCGAGTCTTTCTGAAGGTTATGTAGTGAGGAATGTGGACCTGAGTCTGACGAGCAAAGAATTCAACCTCACACACACACACAGTCCATCTCTCACACATTCTATATAAATCAGCAAGCATTCTGAAAACAGACAAAAATGAACAAAGTCTAATGATGTACAGACAGAAAAGAAACAATGAAACAACATACAGGAAATGAAATGAAAGGAAGAGGTATGGGGAAGATAATTACTTCAAGAAATGTAACACATTGTTGAGAGCAAATAAATTACAAGAACTTTCAAGGGAGTATAATTGAGAGCACAAAGAAAATGAAGAAAGTAACAAAATAATTTTAGTAAAAATGAGTTCAATTCGCATGATCTTCGTGGACACTATCCTTATTGTTGCTATAACATTGTTACACCACTTTATTTACCCATTACTATATAATAATCAATGTAGATCGTAGTAACTAGGTAATAAAAGTTATACTTTATATTCTAACAACACACAAAACACGCTATGGAAACATAAAATACAAATTCAACAAAACTTAAAATAAACATTCATGCCAAAATATCCACCAATCAAAGGTGCACCACTTCATAACGACACTGCTAATCTTCCAATCAAAGCTCCAATCGAAGATGCCCCTGCTAACCACTAATAAAAAACAATTGATACTTCGCGTCTGCGCACATTCCTATGCAGTTAAAAGCCAAAATATTGATAGTCATATATAAAGTAAAGCTAGTCTATTTAATAATAAGTGTTAATATTGTAAATAGCATTCTTACAAGTTAATTTGTCTTCTCGTTTTTGAAACGAATATCATTGTGTCTAGGCAAGCAAACAATAAAAGTTGAAGGCGCAACTATCGATTTCGTATGCACCTACAATTGAATAATAAATATGTGATTAAAATGTCGGACACTAGTGAGAATAACATTGTACTTAAAATATTAAAAGCATTTTATAAATGTTTTAAATATAGCTCGAGCATAAATAGTCGTATGAAACTTGAATATAATGCAATTTATGCTCTCGTTGTATAATATACCATAACGATGATCATCTATATCTTTATTTTCTTGATAATAATATACATTAAAACAAAAACTTTTCTCCCCTCAGTAGTAGCGGTATTTTGGGCTACTTTAACATTTCCTGGTGAACCGTGAGTCTTCACTCATTTTTACTTTAAATTCAGCTATGAAACTAGCATCCAAAATTGCAGAATATGCCATAACAACAATGTTTTGTAATGTATCATGTCTTTTTTCCCCCAAAACCCACATTATTCTTTCTCTGGACATATCGTATCCGCAATAAATAAACCTCATTAAACATACTAAATATAGAACATATAATAAAATACTCTTAACGTAGATAAAATATTGTAGACAACAGTTACAAAATTAGGATTATTAACTCCCTTCGGTCGTGTTCTAACTCGGGCTTCTCGTTACCAAACTTTGCCGTTGTAACTAGTACTCTAAATATGTATTTTCTATTTATAACGACCTTCCATTTGAGAAAAGTATAACAAATGGAGAACTTTTACAAATAACAACTCCGAAATGGTTCACTCCAAAAAAAAATACATTTGAATATAACTACTGGTTAAACACAATCTATATTTTTGTATAGAAAGATTTGATTTCTCTTTTACAATTTAACAGTTATGCAAAAAAAGATAAAGAATAAACAGGACTACATGGGTTGTAGCCAGAAAACTCAAAATATACATTTCACCTACTATAAAAATATCTTAAACACATAGCATTTTAATCAAAATCGTTAGAGCCACTTTTGAAAAAATCGAAAATTTAGAAAATTCTTTTACATATGATAGATAGTTTAGGGTGGAGGAATTTTGTTAAGAATCTACGTGTCAATTAAACTTAAACACCAACGTCGCTTTTTAACGGACTTTTTGTTTTTCTAGAGATGCTTTTTTTATTCGGGGAGGGGGGGGGCCATCAAAACATACATTTCCAATGAAATCTGAACACCGAAATTTTGGGTCGAATACAATATTTCCCTACTTACTACACGTAGTATAGCTTTATTATTATTATTATTATTATTATTATTATTATTATTATTATTATTATTATTATTGTTATTATTATTATTATTATTATTATTATTATTATTATTATTATTATTATTATTATTATTATTATTATTATTATTATTATTATTATTATTATTATTATTATTATTATTATTATTATTATTATTATTATTATTATTATTATTATTATTATTATTATTATTATTATTATTATTATTATTATTATATTATTATTATTATTATTATTATTCCTACTACTACAACTACTACTAGTATTACTGCACATGTTGAGGACGCGGGTCAAGTTCACATGACATCAATTAATTGAAGGCAAAAAGCTAGTAATTACTTACTCTTCGTTAGATAAGTGGCGAGAAGGCTGTCACTGACCAGTAGGGTATTCTGCTATCCCGTTATAAAACTGCAAGGTAAACAAATTCCAAACCAAGGAAAGTTTTATAGTCCACTGCTGGAAACGATATGTTTTGGCCTGTAATACAACTTTTTTAATTCCTCCTACTCTCCTTTTAAGGAGATGAAGCACCAAACTCGCAATGAGGGACATCCGTTCCTGCAAGCGAAAAAAGATACATGATCAGACATTTATGCAACACACTTTATACCTTCATGTGTTAACCGGGTATAAATAAAGACGACTATATGATGATGATGATGATGATGATGATGATGATGATGATGATAATGATCGTGATAATGGCGGTGGTGTGTGTGTGTGTGTGTGTGTGTGTGTGTGTGTGTGTGTGTGTGTGTGTGTGTGTGTCAGTCTGTGTCAGTCTGTGTCAGTCTGTGGACAGCATAACTCAAAAACGAAAAGTCGGTCAAAAACCAAAGTTGGTATTGAAGTTTAATGTCTCTCAAGGATGCGACACGAAGATTCTGAAGAAAATAGCCCCACCCTAAACTATCCTTTACATGGAAAGCTTTTCGAAAATTTTGATTTTCTTGAAAATGTCTCCCACGAGTTTGATTATAATGCCATATGTTGAAGATATTTTTGTGACAAATGAAATGTATATCTTGAATTTTCTGGTTATAGCCCCTGTAGTCGTATTTACTCTGGATGACTTTTCAATAACTCGTAAACCGTAAGCGATACACAAAATCTTACTATACAAAAAATGTAGATCTCCCTAAAACACACAATTTATGTCTGAATAATTTTCTTTGTAGAGCGAACCATTTCGGAGATATTCCTTGTTATGTGTGTGAGTTTCGGAAAACTTAAAACTTTCCTGAAATGGAACATCGTTGTTCATTTTTTATATGTTAAGTGTGTAAAGAGAACGGAATCTCAAAGCTTTAAAAGATTTGACTATCGCACAAAGCCTATTGTATTCTAATATTCCCCTTGTACCTATAAGGAAATAAGCAATAAGATAATTTGTACAAATGTTTCTCAACTAACACGAAGAAGATATAGGAATAAGAGTTTGTAAGAATGGTTAGTGCAAGAGTAGAAAAAGTCATATGAGTGCAACACATCAGATTTTTGTGTAAAAGCCTGGATGAGATATTCAGATTCAAGATCGCAATAGAATAAGTTTCGTGATACTTGGGAAAATAATCCATTTAGGAGTCTTTCATACCAAAAGGGAATGTTCTACGGGTCTGCTCGAACGACTTAAAATCACATAATATGGTACTCCTTGAACACAAACCAAGACATAGTGCACCTATGTTCTAGTGGCCGAAGTGTAAGGAAAACTTGCCATACTCACATTTGGTTTACTGTTGAACAGGCGCGGCTCCTCAGGGTAGGCAGGGTAGGCACTGCCTACCCTATCGTAATACATCAACAAATAATGTTTAACTATGATTCTGCATTTTATCATTTGAACCGTCATTTTCCCCTAAATTGCAGTTCAAGAAAAGTTTTCTCGGTTACAATGACCAGCGCATGGTCAAATCCTTTAATCTCAATTCCGATTTATCAAAACTGCGCTGCGTGTTTGAAACGCGCGGCAGAAATGATACGCATGGAACCTGGGTAGTGGAGAGCAGGCTAGCTGAACCTCTGCCTGCCCGGCCCCATTTCCTCAGTACGAGGCCCTTGAACAGGGATAAGGAAACATTCGGTCTGTATATGCACTCCGAGCATGCGTAGACGCGTCTGCCAGCAGTCCGAACACTTGCCTGCCCAAATCCGAATTTATGCGACATTTTCCGAACAGCCATACTCCACGAACGAAGATCTCAGAGATCTGCATCTGTCGTTATCTCTGTGTAATACCAGTATGACCGACTTAATTAGTGAACTATTACAAATTTCGCTTTCGCGGCGCACTGACAATGAAAAGAGGAGTGTTTTAGCTATTTAACACAAAGCTGCAGTCAGACAATTTTTCAATTTCTTAATCTATTTTAGTCATGGGCGTAGCGAAACGGGGGCAAGGGGGGCCACGGCCCCCCCTTGGAAGTTGGTGAACTTAATGTGCAGTCAGTTACTGACTTTTGAACTATTATTTTAATTTTGATGTAAAGAACAATTTTTGTTTAGCACAAATTAATACGGTTATCTGCAACAAATACTATAAATTTTGACAGTAAAATAATGATTTAATATTATATGATTACAAATTTCCAACATGTGCCCCCCCCCCCCCCTGGAAAAAAGTCTGCCGACACTCGTGATTTTAGTTTTGGCGGTAATTCGTCCGTAAGTCACACTCATTCACTCTGCTCTTATTAAACAACCAAACAATATATTGTTTGCGTTATCCGCAATGACTTCGCCCCCTATATTTCGGATAAACGGGGTTTATTAATTATTATTATTATTATTATTATTATTATTATTATTATTATTATTATTATTATTATTATTATTATTATTATTATTATTATTATTATTATTATTATTATTATTATTATTATTATTATTATTATTATTATTATTATTATTATTATTATTATTTATTATTTATTATTATTATTAATTATTATTATTATTATTAATTATTATTATTTATTATTAGTAATTATTATTTATTATTAGTAATTATTATGATTTATTATTAGTAATTATTATGATTTATTATTAGTAATTATTATGATTTATTATTAATTATTATGATTTATTATTATTGTTGTTGTTGTTTGTTTGTTTTTTTTTTTTTTTTTTTTTTTTTTTTTGTTACTGTTACACTTTGTCTACCCTAATATTTTGACTGCGAGCCGCCACTGCTGTTGAAACATGATTCACATTCCTGAGTGTGATAAAATGTACAACAATGTGTATGGAATACTGTAATCTAATCTACTTCGCGAGCAATTGGAGCATGTTGTGCTATTAGCGCCAAAACAACAATTTGACCCTCCAATTAGTTCTACTGCCCGCCCCACTGTTTACGTGGTTAACCCAGGAAGAGACTTTCCTCTCTTGTCACAGCAAACACACCCGAGTAGGTCTTGCTTGCCAAAACTTCGTCCACGTGTGATCATCTCTGCAATACATTAGAACATGAAGTATTCACAAGTAATCCACGTGGCTCAGATGAACCGAAATACAGTGCTCTTGAACAAATTCACTGTATTATTTAATAGTTTCATAATCATGTGTCAGAATTGAGACCATTAGCTTCAGCAGCTCTTTGAATGACAAAGGAGGGAGTTAGTTCTTCTTTCTCTTCGTGTTGGGTGTGCCAAATTTCACTCCAATATCCAATCACATTTTTGACACATTAATTAATTTATGTATGTCAGTTTTATTAAGTATAATCAAAATCTATCTGCTCCAACAGGTGTTGAACTACAAAGTTGATCTTTTAGGGCCTGTATTACAATCTCCGGTTACTAGCCACGGTTTGTTACCTCTCAGTTATCGCTAACTGATGGTTAGGCTCGGTGCCTCGTATTACAAACTCAATTTGACTGTAGGTTTGTTACCCTGAAGATTATGATGCCCTGAGAGCAGTTGGTAACATTTTTCACTAGGCTTTTGCTGTGTTTGCAACGCTATCTCCTGGGTAAAGCACATCACAGATGTGTGGGATCAGGACCCTCTGGTATTTAGGAGATCCTGGTGGGATGGTTTGAAGATTTGTACACATTGCATAACCTAAAAATAGCTTCTGTTTTATTCACTATTCATTCAGAGCCTTGAAGTGCTTTGAAGAAGCGCAAAATCGTTCATCCACAATGAATATAATGCAACGTTTACTATTTAAAAGGTAATCGTTCTGCCCACAATGAATAACATGCAACGTTAGTTAAAGATAATGATCGTGTTCCGCGTGTTTTTGAACTTGTGTACCTACATATTGTATAGTTTTCCGTGTATTTTCTGTTCGCAAAATGTGTAATTTGCCATGCTCCGTTTATTACATTTGCGTTCGTTAAAACATGGTGCCGATGTAATGAAAATCGCACAAAACATCGTATTGTTTGTGTCAATCCACTACACTTACTGGACTCTAGAATTATACTTCCCTAACCTAATGGCCATCAAGAAATACCTCCAATTTATGTTGGTTTAATTTATTTCATTTTAAGAATGTCAGGAATATACAAATATGCTGGTATAATGGTATATACGTGCTGAAAACTGCCATTCTGTCGTAAATTCTATTCGATGCCTTATTTCCGCTAAAATTCCGGATGTCGAAGCTTTTGATAACCTGTATATTTGTTGGAACTCTTCCACGTTCACTCCTCGAAATTATCTTTGCGCATTCTGAATCTCTTTCCTCTTGTATTAAATAAATACTGAGCCAGCATTTCATCTTCAGAGTCGCTGTGGACATACAATTGTGATAGGAGGTACGCCATTTTTGTGTGTGAAACACGAGTAAACTCCAAGTTAACGCACTAACCCCTACTTGAGGTTGCGGTTAGTGTACCTCCAGAAATAACTCTCAGTTAGCCCTTAACCGAAGGTCGTAATACTGACATCTGGGTGTAACTTCAAGTTAACTGTTAACCGAAACCTTAACCGGAGATCGTAATATAGGCCCTTAAACGAAGGTATATCTTTTATTACCTTTGTAACAAATTAAAGGATGGAAATTTTCATATAATGAATAGTTTTTCTTTAAACAAGTTTAATACCGCAAAGTGTAAAAATATTAATAAAACAGTTCATTATTATATTAATTATTTTTTTAAAAAAATTATAATCCATATCAAAATTCGAAACTGACATTTTAGTACTCATATTCTAAAGTATAATGGAAAAAAGTTTTAGCCTACTGTATTCCCATATTACCCTTGCACCTTCTTCAAATGTTTATCTCGTGACACGAAGAAGATATGGGAATAAGAGTTTGTAAGAATAGTTACTACAAGAGCAGAGAAAGTCATGTGAGTGTAACACTCACATTTTATTGCGTATCCTAATAGTTTAATAACTCTTTGAGTATCTTAATAATTTTGAAATGTTACGTTAGTGCAACCTAAGTCTAAAAGTTGTAGGCAAAATCAAGAACTACGCCGGGTATTTGAGAGAAACTGTAGATGTTAGTGCGCGCTTCCTGAAACTCGTTCATTCAGACCTGTCGTGGACGGATGAGCCGAACGTGCGGTTCCACTATAAACTGATCACTCTTTATAGACTTGCTCTGAACTGAAAATGAGTAGAGAAAGACATGTGACTGTTACCTAACAAAGTTTTTCAGTAGTATCCCCTCAAAAAATGAGCAAAAATATTATCTCTGAGCCAGTGCTTTGCGAATGAATGGATCTCACCTCAGAAGTGAGTAACTTGATTTCTATAATTGCGAACGTGGGTAAGGTTGCTTGCCTGCTCGAACCATTCTTGTAGAGTGCAGCTGTCCCTTCCTGGCTTCCGGTTAATTAACACAATCTTGTTTCTTCATCTAGGAGTGAGCGAGTCGAGTCGAGTCCGGACGGACGGACGGACGGACACCTACTGTACCTCTTGTTGCATCCGCTGCCTCGCTCCCTGACTGACAATGGCGTCTTGCAGGAAATTTCCCCTTCAACTCGCTCGCCTCTTTACCAAATTATTTTCGCCAGCTTACTTCCGCTGCAGATTTTCTCTGCTTAATTTTTGCACAGTCTTAATTCATGGTGCACACAGGACTTTTAATGCGATAAGACGTAATATGTATGTGAATTGTCTGCAGTAACAACACCACGGCTACAAGATTTACTCATCCTTTTAACCTTTGGAGTCCTTATCATCAACTCAGATATAAGTGACAGCGTTCTAGAGTGTTGTGGGAAACTAAAAATAAATTTCATGAAACACGTTAAAAAATCACGTAAAACTCATGACCAGGGCCCGAATGTTTATAATATTTGTTTGTGGCTTTTTCCGCGAAAAATATAAGCAACACACGATTTTATCAATTTTGATTAAAATTATGCAATTGTCATGGGTCATATGAAATTATATTTTTTCTTGTTTATCATCTTCTTGTCTTGTTCATCTTATAATCATATTTGCTTTTCAATTTTCGCATTTTTGTCATATTTTTACTTTCTGTAGTACGTATAGTAAAGTAGAGGAAATATTGCATTCCACCCAAAAATTCGACGTGGACATTTCACCGGAAATATATATTTTGAGATCCCCTGAATCCAAAAAAGCATTTTTAGAAAAAGGTGCATGTGTGTGTGTGTGTGTGCGCGCGCGTGTGTGGGTGTGTTTATGTGTCAGTTTGTGGACAGTATAACTCAAAAACGAAAATTGGTTAAAAACCAAAGTAGGTATTTAAGTTTATTAGCTTTCAAGGATGCGACACCCTACACTATCCTTTATATGGAAAATGTTCAGAAAATTTTGATTTTTTTTTAAAATAGCTCTAACGATTTTGATTAAAGTGATGTTTGACATATTTTTATGACAAATGAAATATATATCTTGAATTTTCTGACTATAGCCCATGAAGTCCTATTTACTGTAGAAGACTTTTGCAGAACTGGTAAACCGTAAAAGATACACCAAATCTTAACACAGAAAATTTAGATCTTGCTAAAACACACACAATTTATGGCTAATTTTTTTTTTTTTTTATTTTGGTAGAGTGAACCATTCCGGAGATATTCCTTGTTATTTTTGTGAGTTTTAGAGAACTTATACTTCTGTGAAATGGAACATCCTTATTGTTAATCGTGCAAAGAGTATGGGGTTTGAAAGCTTTAAAATATTTCGCCACGGCTGAAAGCCTATTGTATATTCTCCTTGTATCTACAAGAAGGTAAACAATAATGTAATTTCTGCAAAAGTTTATCTGAACTAACACGAAGAAGATATAGGAATAAGAGTAAGTAAGAATTGTTACTGCTAGAGTAGAGAAAGTCATGTGAGTGCAACACGTCAGATTTTTATAATTTTATTCCAGTTTCACATGTGTGCTTGCAGACGTCCCAGAGACCGATTTTTCACATCTCCTAATAATAATAATTCTTGTCTGTAATGTTTCTTATAATTATCTTTCTTAGAACTGTACGTTTCCACTAATATGGAGGGTAAGCTGTATGCAATTTGTTATTGTAATTCTTCTTTCTGATCGCCCTTCAAAATGTGACATTTATTTCATTCTGTGTCGAGCTGAGGGTTAGCTTTGGATTGAGTAATTACGTAAATTGAAAATGCAACACAGCTTTCTCTACTATATGAGGTTGTTTAACAATACTTTATCATAGTGTTCTTCCGGCATTTTTATTTATTTTGGGTTCTTTATAGTATCGAATGTAAGTCTAAAACTTGTAGGTAGGTATAAAATCGTCAAATCACGGACCACGCCCGGTATTTTAGCTAGTATATTATAATATCCATAGAGAAAATTATTCCTGGATTCACGTCGATTAGAAACTATCTCAAGCTAAGTAAAAGGATTTGGTTGCTTGCATGATACAGGAAGCAAAACACAACTATCTGCATATCGTGAATCAGTCTTTGTATTACACTAAGTCACACAGGAGCAAAGACGAAAGTTCGACAGTGGAGGCTCGAAAGGTCACCCTCTGGTGGAGCATAGAATAAGCTCTCACTCGCAAACCTCTGCTCCATCTGCCTACAAACAGCCAAGCTTGGGACCGAAAACTTTCGCCGCAAAAGAATTTTAGAAATGTGCGTGCGTGTCTGTGTGAACCGAAAAGTTGATTAAATACTAAACTTGATATTTAAGTTCAAATTCCAAGGATACTTAAACAAAATTCCTTTGCGATAAGATAGAAGAGTTATTTTTATATTATATCGAAATGCTTAACGAACATAAGTTTTCAATAATGGGTATCAGTTTTTAGAAAACTAAAAAATTGAACAGGCAAACGTGTAGTATAAAGGTGAGATGCAAGTATTTCTTTAAAAGGAATGGTTAGCGAGATGTGATAGTGTGTTTTATAGACCACGATCATAAAAAACACGATGAACGTGTTCTGAACATACAGAAACTTAATTAATGCGTAAGCTTTCACGGCCGATGTTGTTAAATAGAAAATGATTATCCGGACTTTTGGGCTATGGTGTGGTGCAAAATCTCCTGGTGTGACCGTAGTGCTCTGCTAGTCTCGGCGACGACTGATACGGAGCCAGAAGTCAGAAGAGGTTCTAGTCGACAGCCCCTCCAGGTGTCACTACCGCGGCTTAACCTGCGAGATATAGCAGGGAGAATGTTCTGTTGGGAAATGAACAGGGAATTTTGTGGTTCTAGGGTTTTTATCGCTTTGGGGGTAGGTTGCGGAAAACATCCAGTTTTGGAATGTAGAGTTTAGAAATTTTCAGGCACAAAATTACATTAACGAAGTGCTTTTAATTGCAGTGCCGTGGTGTAGTGATGAACAAACTCAGAGAGAGTTGATATAGATGTCTTAATTGAGAATATGTAAAGTCTGATAGAAGAAGAGAAGGTGGAGGAAGATGAATAGGAATATGTCCTTTAGTTGGAAGAAGAATGTGGGCTAAAGACTACAACAATTTGCCCTATGGCCAAATGACTTGGACATGTTTGCTATTATTGCTCAGGCCAAAGTGTTTGTCAAAGTCGAGGTGCTAAGAAGCAATGTGTCCAGAAAATTCTCCTTGACTACTGGAAAAAAGAAGTGAGTCGTGTATACCTACAACTATTCTTCGTTCATTATGTTTTGCTGTGTATTACAGCACAAATATCTAAATATACACAGTTAAATAATGTACGTACATTTCTTACCCCATACTGCCCATTTATGTATGTTAATGGCTCAATGCGCCGTGGCCCAGCGGTTAGCGCGCTCGCCTACCACCTAGGCGGCCCGGGTTCGATCCCAGGGACCCGCATGTGGTATTCGTGGTGGACGAAGCGGCGTCTGGGCGGGTTTTCTCCGGGTACTCCGGTTTCCCCCGCCATCTCATTCCACCGGTGCTCCATCTTCATTCCATGTATCATCAGTGTCACCGCCTGCGGTGCCGTAGTAGTAAAAGCGGGCGTTAAACACAACAAACAACAATTAATGGCTCAATGTCTTGAATTATAATTGACAAATAGGGTGGGTAAAAATCTGTTACATACTGAATTCACTTCAGTAAATTTGAATTTTTTACACTTTGCCGCTGTTTGCTTGTTAATGCCGATGTCATGCAAATAATATGGAATTTTGAAAAGTGAATGAAACCATTTCTGCAACGTTTGTCTCAAGTAACATGACATAGATCGAAAAATATGTTTGTTTTCCTTCTTTCTTTTGTCTAATTACTGCTTAAAGCCCGTTTTCCTGCATCCAGGGTGGGAAAGGAAATGTTTTGCCCCTGAGCTTAGGGTATCTCCTCGGCATTTGCCAGTAGGTAGTGAGAAAAACTCAAGAGGAACGATTCTGGCGAGATTTGAATCGCAGACCTCCAGTTCACGAGTCCGCGCCGTAACGATCTCAGCTACCCCGTCGGTGTGAACCTTTAATACGTGGATTTTCAAAGAAATTTTGATTCAGTGGAATATCCACTAGTAGTTTAGGTAACTGATACGGAAATAAAGATAGGATTTGAAGGTTTTTATTTTGCTGACAGGCTTTAAATGTGAATGCACACAATTAGCTTGAGTCGGACACCGTAGACACCGGCATCGTGTTAGTATTCCAAAAATGTAATCGATACCATCAATGGAAGGCTTCTTTTCCTTTCAGCTGACCAATCGGAACACATCGTACATGTTCTTTGTACGTGATCCAGTCGGTTTCATAACAATCCGTTTCAAAGCCTTGGCCAATCCGAGGAGAATACTTGGCGATTTCTGAGAGGAAATAACGAACGCCTAGCACTTCGTCTTTAAGATACTAGCATAGGTTAAATAAAGTCCTTAGAAAGACCTCGCCATAAACGTAAGCAAGTTGCAAACGTAACCTGCTGTCTGTTGTCATTAACTCAGAAAAATGTCTTTGTCCTTGAACGTGCAATCGCGCTGTGGAGCGGGGAGCTTCTTGATACGATGTAAACAGAGTAACACCAGCAGTTCAAAATGACTATCTACAAGACAGTTGGACTGTAAGCAGTGCCAGTGTTGCCACAATATTTTATCGTGTGGTCCTTTAGTCTCCAATAAACAATCTATTAGGATATTACTGAAATTATGATCACAATTGCTTTATTTCGTCCGGTAATATAATGTATTAGTGATACTCTTTTGCGTAATATCTATTGTGCCAGAGAAGAAAGGTTAAGTCACTTTCGAAAGCACAGATTTAAAACGTTAGAGCGAGAGGAAAAACCCCTGAGACAAATTCAGTAGGTCAATTGCTCCTGCTATATCTCCGGGAGGAGAAACGGCGGAGAAATGGCAGCAAGTGCAATACGCCGCACTCCCTAACGTTTACAGATTGAACGTCCCCGGCTACCCTACAGCGTACCTATAGTAAGACAATAAAAACATATCGTTCTCTTAATTTGGAATGGAAATGGAATCGACTTTTGCAGCTTACGTTGATAATGTCGCGTTGGCATAGAGGAGCTATTAAATGCTCAACGCCGTGTGACTGAGAGATCCGAAACTACGATAATAATTCGAGAGCATTATCTTAGCAAATTTGAAGCATTCGTTAGTTTTGTTATTCTGTAGTCGTGTCAAGCAATTTTGTTAGCAAAATGTAAAAGTTTAATGTTAAATTTTGCGAAGCATAAGTTTTTGTGTAATGAGTTTATTATAATTGTGTGATAAGGTAAAGTATCCGACTAAGAGATAAGAGACACCGGTATTTGCCATCAGCGACTTACTTGCCCTCTGCTGGAAACAGGTGTAACTTAATGCTTTTGTCTCGATAGCATATTCTTGTTTGTTTGATGCCAGAACGGTTGTTTGGAGCGAGAATGATTGATTAATTGTAAAATAATACTTTTCAACAATGTTTTTATTCTTTCCTTACGCATTCATCATCCATTAGTGCAGCTTTTGTGTTTATCAATAAGAAATTTGATGACGGTATCTCTTATTTGGATCCCAATTTTAAAATCTTCGTTTCGGTTAACTTTCACTTCAAAGGAATTTGAGTAAATAAGAGATAAGTATAAATCGTTCATGGTATGAAATCTAAAAATAGATAATTTTAGGAGTACAAACTTAAAAAAAAAAATTGTAGTAATAGATCTGATAGCCGACGTATCTCTTATTTGGGTACTTCACGTGTCACTATATGTTGTTATTTCAGGCCAGAGTTATTACCGCTGTAAGGAAAAGGAAATAAACAATAACATAACACATTGCATGAGATATTTGTTATAGTAGTATAAAATATAATTTGGTGGGGCCTCTTGGATAAATCACCAAGATTTAAAAGAATTTTGCTTCTTTGTAATGTTCTGTTGCATAGCTGTGAAACAGCTGAGCATCATAAACAGGTCGTGGCTTCTTATTTCACAGAACACACACACGTCTTCAGCTCGTGCTGCCGCCGCCATGTTGCTTCTGGAATGCACGGACTGCACTGCACTGCACGTGGTTTGCAGCAGGAAATACCAAGTAGGTAGGTAAGTTTACTTCAGTGCTACAAAAAAACAAGACTAGGTACCTCATGAGCTTCGGTGAACATGGTAGCTTTCTTCCAATTAAACCATTTAGATAATTCATTATGCTTTACATAATTTTACTCTTGCCTGTACAAAGCACGCCAAAGATAATAATGTTCGGCGGATTTTCTATCGTTTTCTGGGGTCCTTTGTGGCGTGTTCTTTAGCTTACCTATCACAGAGCACGCTGGCTTGATACAACAATAAGGGGGGAAAGAGGGGAGGCTCATGCCTTTACTTTTTATGAAAACGATCCAGGAATACATATGTAAAATCTCTTTATCTCTCTCTCTCTCTCTCTCTCTCTCTCACACACACACACACACACACACACACACACACACACACACACACACACACACACACACACACACACATTTCGCAAACTGGACGCTCATCAAGTTTTCCCCTTAAATTTTAACCCCTTCAAACGTGAGTCCAGAACTAACCTTTAAGGTATGGCAGCCAATTATAATAAGAGGTCTGCATGACAAACTGAATACACTCACTGTACCTCTTTCTCTTTTAGCCAATACGATCGAAAATGTAAACATGTATTTCGATTCTATACTATTTCGCATCCTTTGTTTTGGTTATTGGTTAAGGTTATTATTAAGAGTGGTACATCCTTGCACCGTGGCTTAAAACAACCAACGAAATGGTCAAGGCTTCGTATAACGATAAATAATGTAAGGTAAACGTGAGATTGTCTCTAGCGTTGTTTGGACTACGCTAAAATTTCTTTGTTACACAAAATAACACAACATTCAGGGAAAGAAAGGGAAGTTCACAGAATATACGAGTAAATTTCGTATACACATTTTATTTCGTGTGTCAACATATTAAATATTTAATCAAAACTTTAGTACCTTTAGAGCCAATGAAAATATTCACAGTAGGGTGGGTACAGTTTCCAGAAAACGTTCTTGTTGATCCTTGAAAGGTACTGAACTTCAAAAGGCCCTGCATTTTCAAGCGAAGACGAATTTAAATAAAATATATTTCGCTATTCGTTTGTGGAAAAACCCGGGTTTTCTACGTTTATTTGTACGCCTCAATTATTAAAGTTGAAACTTCTGGCAATTATTCGATGTTACGTCACACATCTCTCCCCACTATGGCTATGCATTGAAATGTCATGCATAACGAGAAATCATTCCATTCACTAGTTCATGCTGGTCCCACTTCATTCGCCATAAAATATTTTAAACATATGGCATTTTAATCAAAATCTTTGAGTCGTTTTTGAGAAAATCTACATTTTTAAAAAAATTTCCATGTAAAGTGTAGTTTAGGGCGAGGAAGTTTCTTCAAAATCCTCAAGTTGCATCCTTGAAAGATATTAAACTTAAATATCAACTTTGGTTTTTAATCAATTCTTCGTTTTTGAGTTATGCTGTTCACAGTCATCTGGAATGAGGGAAATTTGCACTTGTTCTATTGAGCCATGCCATGAATCTGCTTGGTGATCTATATTGACTTAAAAACTTGTGAACCTTACTCCCAAATCTGCATTTGTAACATTTGAACACTCAAAAATACAATATCTAAGCATTTCCGGAAATTCTCAGGCAAACTATTCCACGGGGAATTGAAATCGATTTGAGTTGTATTCTGTATTGAATACTGCATGGAAATGTTGATTCAGATCGAACTGATCTGATCCTCTTAGAAGTGGAATCGGATCGAAATTGTGTTGCATGGAAACACTAACCGGATGCAAATCGATCTGAATTTGCCAAAGATGTCACTGTGCCCTTTGTAACACGCTACACCCTCGTCATTTTGTTTTGTTAGCGAAAATGGTGTAATAAACCACAGCAAGAAAGCCATTTTTATTGTTTCTGTAATCTAGCAGTATATTCTTCTCAAAAACATTCACTAACCTACTTAAAATACACAGAAATCACATGTTTACAGGTTCACCAACATAAACCAAGTGAAAACATAAAAGTTGGAATTAGTTATGCTCGACCCGAGGACCCAAATCGATTTCATTCTGGATTGAATTAAACGTATCGAATTGAGGATGGTATTGGACTTAGGTCGCTTTCAATTTCCCATGTGTGTCTATTTTTTCTACAAAATATCGCTGGGAAAGGTTCTGAGAATCCCAGAATGTAACTACCGGTCAAACCTCTAAATTGGGGGAACGAAAACTTAGCTACATATAATTACAAATCCTAATGTTTAAGTTTTCTGAGTTTAACGCGCATATGCGGCAGCAGTTCCCTGCATTGCGACGTGAGCGCTTCCTTCAGACGCCGGTTGAAACACATCGAGAGAGCTGTAACCAGCTTCGGTGACTCGGACGGCAACGAAATCGTGCTAACCTTCCATCCTGGTTAATGCTAAATAGCAAGTTTAAATGTCGGAGGTTACAATGGAAATATTAATGTTCTATTGTTAGAAGCCCTATATTCGTTCTCGCATTGTAGTGATAGCAGATAACAATAATTATAACTATTTTGTAGGAACATTCTCCTTTAATGCGTATGTTTTGTTTTAGATTTCTCAAAATAAGAAGATAATTTGCCTCTGACAATAGTTCTAAATATGAAATTTAAGGGACCCCGACTGATATGTTGGCAAAAAATGACAAAAGCATTTAGTTATGCATATTTACAATGAATAAGATTACCTAATATACATGTTATGCTTTGAATCATATAGCACTTACATACATAGAACTTTTTATAGAACACCCTTACTATAATATAATTTTTCAGCCTCTTAGATGGAGTAGGTAGCCAATATGGCTTCAAATTTGTTGACTTGAGCTACATTATTAGATACTTTAAACCTTCAAATCAGCTACCCTTACTCATATTTTGAATATGTTACCTAAAAATGAGCAAGTTGGACAACATTTTGGGCGCTTACGCCTGAATACTTATTTTGAATCCTTTTTCGTTGGAATGCCGATTAAGAAAGTTAGCATATTTTAAATGAGACCGTCTTATGATTATCAATAACAGACACTACATACTGTTATTGCTCATACATACAGAAAGTCTCCTTTCTGCCGCGCTCATTATCGTGTTTACTCGCCGCGTAGTGGTGTGAGGTAGCTTGATTTTGGCTCCCTTTTTGAAGACGGCTACCGGCCGACGTCACGTATATTCGTTCCATGGTATAACATGGCGGGATGAGTTGTGATTTGGCGAGCTCTTAGCGCTTTATAGGGGCGATTTTCTCACTAGACCTACCTTGGCTGCTTAGGAAGAAATTCTTTCCCCAATATTACTAACCTAATAACATTTCAACTAGAATATCTGTGCATTATGAACTTTTTTCTCTTTAGTAGCTAAGGAATATCGGGATATCTCACTATCAGTAAGCTGGGTGTGACGTAAAGTGGGTGGACCGTGGGATGACCTGCGGGCTCTCCGCCAGAGTTACGCGTAAAGGACCGGCAAGTAATGGGCAGGGAACAGTAACTACTGTACTAACTTTCATTACACTTACCTGAATCACGACAGATGTTAAAATTGATGACTTTCAACGTGAATATATTCCCTATAACTCCGAAAACAACTCTGGTTTACTAGCAAAAGTTCATGTTGACTGATTTCCCGTATTTCTCTCGTGATATTGTTCCTAAATTCTTGTATGCTTCAGGGATGCGACACGAAGACTTTGAGGAAAGTTCCTCCACCCTAAAGTACCCTTTATATCGAAAATGTTTCGAAAATTCTGATTTTCTTGAAAATTGCTCTAAGGATTTTTATTAAAATGCCATGTTTGAGATATTTTAATGACAAATGAAATGTATATTTTGAATTTTATAGCTATAGCCTATGAAGTCCTATTTACTTTGGATGACTTTTGCATAGCTGGTAAACCGTAAGAGATAGGCCAAATTTTAGCGCACAAAAAATGTAGATCTTGCCAAGACACAACTTATGTCCAAATAAATTTTTTGTAGAGTGAATTATTTCGCAGATATTCCTTGTTATTTACGTTAGTTTTACAACACATACTTTCTACAAATGGAAGATCGTTATTCATTTTTTATGCCTTAGCCGTGCAAAGAGAACGAAATTTCAAAGATTTAAAAGATTTTACTATCGCACAAAGCCTGCTGTATTCCCATATTTTCTTTGCACCTACAAGGAAATATGCAATAAGAGAATTTCTGTAAATGTTTATCTCAACTAACACGAAGAAGATAGAGGAATAGGAGTTTGTACAAGAGTAGGGAAAGTCATGTGAGTGTAACACATCAGATCTTTCTTTATGTCATTATTTACAGCAGTTCTTGGGCTCTGCACCATACGAGTACTTGCGCAAACACAGCTGTTCTGGTGTGAGGTAATTACACAGACAAACAAAGCTTTCAGTAAAGCAATCTGGTATTTACTTCAATCCTAGTGTTACATCCATATAAGTATTAGTCAACGATGAATGTCTCAATTGTTGCACAAAACAAGTAGATTACCTACACTTATCATGAATGCATTATTTTTGTACCTATATTAAACGTATATTTTACAAATATACAGACTCCTCTTCCTTTTTCTTCAACTTCTCTGCATGGCTTAGGCAACCAACTACCTGTTCCGCCTTCAAAGTCCTCCAGCCATCCTTTTCTGGGTCTGCCCACCGATCTTCTATCTTTAGAATAATCTTGCATTATTTCTTTAGTACGTCTGTTATCTGACACTCTTTCAACACGTTCTTTTCACTTTTGTTTGAAATACTTTAACCTTTCATTTATACAAAAGTTTCTTAACTATTCTCTTATATTTTCACCTGTTATTATATCTCTCTTCGTATGTCCCTTAATGCTTCTTAAGTATTTAATTTCTGAAGTCCGTATTTTACTCTGTTGCCTTTTAGTTACTGCCCAAGTCGCACTTCCATATGCTAGTATAGGGCAGCCATAACTTTGTAAAACTTTTATTTTGTTTCTTTACGTGTTTTGTTTCTAAACGTCAAAGTAATCGTTCCACACACTCTTTGAAATTTGCATATTTTATTTTCCACTTCATATTCCTTCTTATAACCAAGATCACTCACCCAGTAATTAAAATGGCTCACCTGTTCTATACAACGGTATTTACAACTATTTTTGTTCTAATTGGTTCTTTTCCTACGAATGCCATCACCGTACTTTTTATAAAAGAGATTTTCATATTCTATTGTTCACAAACTCCATTAAGTTTACATTTATGCTCACTATTCACTATTTTGCATAACAACCAAACAGTGGACAAACAATGATATAGTTTAAAAAGTTGTTTAAAATTTTAAAACCTAAATTCACTAGTTGCTTCTATTTCCCCACTAGATAGCCAATACAAATACTACAAAAATCTTACAAACTCTTATTCCTATATCTTCTTCGTGTTAGTTGAGATAAACATTTGTACAAATTATCTTATTGCTTATTTCCTTGTAGGTATAAGGGGGATATTGGAATACAGTAGGCTTTGAGCGATAGTCAAATCTTTTAAAGCTTTTAGATCCCGTTCTCTTTGCATATTTAACATATAAAAAAATGAACAATGATGTTCCATTTCACGAAAGTTTTAAGTTTTCCGAAACTGACACAAATAACAAGGAATATCTCCGAAATGGTTCACTCTACAAAAAAAGTTATTGAAACATAAATTGTGTATTTTCAAGAAAATGAAAATTTTGAAAAATTTTCCATGTAAAGTGTAGTTCAGGTAGGGTAATTTTCTTCAAAATTTTCGTGTCACATCCTTGTGAGATATTAAACCTAAATACCAACTACCACACACACACACACACACACACACACGCGCGCGCGCGCGCGCGCGCGCGCGCACACACACTTACACAGACACGCACACACACATACACAGACACACACACACGGACTTTCTTCTTAAAATGCTTTTTCCTGGATTCAGGGGCCTCAAAACATATACTTCCGGTGAAATCTCGACATCGAATTTTTGGGTGGAATAGAATGCTTCCTCTGCTTTACTATACGCAGTAGATAAAGAAAAAAATGTAGGTAATAAAAGTATTCCCTTGTGTGACACTTATTTGGTAACAATTTTTGTATAAATTTTACCACTGGTTTATTTTTGTTTGAAAGTAAAAGCATTGTATCATTATTATAAGTTGTTTTAGGTATCCTTTCTCTTCCAATTTTGCCACATTTTATATCAGTTTACTCTATCAAAGGCCTTTTCAAAATCAATAATCGCTATATACGTTTCTTTATTAAATTTTCTGTTTGTTAACGACCTGTTTAACGATAAAGGTGTTTTGTGCACAGGATGTGCCTCTTCTAAATTCACTTTGTTCTTCCAAGATAAGGTATTCAGCTATATTTTGTAATATTTTGTTTATTATTTTTGCAAATATTTTATAAGCAGTATCCAGTAAATAGATTTTGTCCATTTACCTACAAAGTATATAAAAATGATGGTCAATAATGCAGATGAGCAGCAAAACCGAAGAGAGGCAGAACCGTGGGTCAGAAAATTAACTGCTTACGACATGAAGTGTTTTTCTGCTTGAGGCCCGCTGAATACAAAGTATCAATTAAAAGCAAACAGTGACAGGTTTAGTTAATTTATCAATCACGAGAGAATGGCCCATTCAATCTTTGATGTCACAGACAAACTTATTTCGAATAAAGTGTGTTTTTTAAACAGGTATATGTACACTTAGTAGTACGAGCCAACCTGTTTGGTTATTTCTTATGGTTTACCAGTTGTGCAGAATGACATAAACCTCCTTTATTCGTCGAATAAATACTGTAAATTTGTGGCATTTTAATCAATATCTTCAGGTTCAATTTTGAGAAAATCAAGAATAGGGAAAAACAAATTCCATGTAAAGGGTAGCTTAGGGTGGGGCAAGGTGTCCTGTTAATCTTCGTGTCGGATCTTCAGAAGATAATCAACTTGTGTACCAAGTTTAGTATTTATCGGAATTAGACAGTCAAAGGTCCGCTAAGAAGATTGTCTCTGTACATGAAAGTATTTAAGTGGACTTCTTGTCCTCTAACAAAGTTATAAGGTATTATAAGATTCGGAAAGGGGGCTTAGCACCTCGACTTGTAGGAGAACTTTCGTACCTATATTCCTGATGGGGCGCCCTCCGGGAAGAGGAATGAGATGAGAGGGGATAGAGAGTGGCCGGATCTAGGAGACACGACAGCGGAGAGCAGGGTCTCTATAATTTACGCATTGAGATTCCCCGGTGGCAGCTCATACAACCGGCCCAATTCCTTCCTGTAGGCTTATAGACCCCACGGGGGAGGGGGGGGGGTTCAGAGAGCATATTCCCTGCCATGCAACGCCAAACACAACTGTGAAATAGAAGCAGGATGAAGATGAAGTGAAATGAGAAGGTAAGTGGAGTGGAGTGGAGTGACAGGAAATTTGGAGGATGTAATTATTCTTCACAGCGACCTTGGGAAACCCGCATAAAAGCTCATGGGTCAGGACGGTTGGCCACGGGAATGGAACCCACGACCTCCTGAATGCGAATTGCACACTTCCTGTGGCGGCACCTTGCTGGATTGAAAAAAAAAAATACCATGAAACTTGTTTCATTTTATAGAAATCTGAGAAACTAAAAGAAAATATAGCAGAAAGTTGCTTCTTTGGTCTTCTTGGGTGAGAAGTGTTTTCAGCTTTTATTTACTTTATCATACGATATTTACGAAGCAACAGCAGTCATCCATGCAACAGTTTTCAAGTCGCATTAGCGTCGAAAAGAGAGTTTGAAGCAATAATGCTTCACACCGCTTTACAATGTCTCCCAATGCCCTTGGTTCGCCTTTGCCGCCGGTCGAGCATTGAGATTCCTCTCCCTGGGTGTGCGTGTGTTTTGTTTAGAAAGAATCAGGCTAATTATGACAACGGTTTTTTTTTTTTGGGGGGGGGGAGTGGAAGAAAATTCCATTTATGGACTACCACAGTGCCGGAGGGCACAGTAGGGAGTGTCGGCTATGGTACTACTAGACTAAAACATCTCCACCGAATAAGAATGTCCGAGTGTATTTTTAGAGAGGCCTAGCATAAGGTTTGTGCGGTTCCGCATAGCAGCCACGGTAGTCTGCGTATATCTGGAGGACTGCCAGAGCAGGCGAAAGGTATGCCCTGACGCTGCACTAGAGTGTTCAAGGGTGGTGATGGTAAGGATAGGTAAAGGAGAATTAGGGTTGTTCCTTCGCCCTTCGTTGAGCGCAAGGCACTGCTCAAAGAAGTGCCGGTGCCCTGGATCCATCTCGATGGTCTGGGACTGACGTGGTTGTTGTGGTAGTGATGGCGCCGACTAGGCTCCCGGTGACTGTAGGCGGGAGGTGATGGTGTCAACGTGAGCTAACAGTTTGGCGATGGTGCTCTCCTGTCGGAGGTGTTCTACATTGAGAGCCACTTGCAGATCCTGGAGTTTGTCAACGATGAATGAAGTGATCTCTTCCAGGGCAGCTAAGCGGACACCGATGTTCAGAAGCTCAGCATGAAGATCCTGAATGGCGTCCCGTGTCGCTAACTCCAGTTACGGTTGTTGGTGACGGAGTGGCTAGTGCTGGCGTACGTGACTGGCGGCTAAACAAAGTTGAGTGTTACATTTATACGACATTTTCACTTGCTATCGTCTACTTTTGTATCCCTTCTCGACACTAATATTACAAAGGTTTATTTTTCTATCTACTTCACAGTAATCAAAACAAAAGTTTGCAAAAATAGTTCCATTACACCTTTCGTTGTGCACGAGAGGAATATAGGAAGTCGCTAATTTGTTGTCTTGGAAAATCCCTGTTTGAATGACATCAGAAGAAGCAAATAAATAGTGAGTTGGCACTTCACAAACTGCCCAAAATATACAGGTAAAGAACAGCGAATATCTGGACATTGATTTATACCACTAAATAAATCAATTTAACATAAATTGTGTATTTTAAAGAGATTTACATTTTTGGTGTATTTAGCTTTTTTGTGTATTTCTTACGGTTTGCAAGTTACATCGAGGCCGATGTCCAGTTACCTGATATTGGTCTTATCAGGTTAAGGAAGAATCCTTATCCAACTAACTTACCCTAATCAAGATTGGTCTACTGTACAACCATAAAAGTTTGTTTTCTCGAAATCTCTTGGCTCAAAGCCTTGATCGATGTCTTGGCCGACTGTGTCATATGGCCGCTTGGCTGGTTGTCGGGACCAGGGTTGTTGTATTGGTTCGGTGATCCATATATGCTACTAACACCTTCCCTCGGGACTATTTTTGGATGCAGAGACTACCTCGCTATTCCTCTTCACCATATGGTAAGTTCAGATCAGGATTACTGAAGCTTGGAGATTTACTCTTTGATCACGGTTTGGGTAATGTAATCAATCATGTCATAGTAATAAAACATTTGGCTGCTGGTTATACGCCATTTATTGCATGCCGGGAAGAAGGACCACGAGATCCTTCGCTTACTCGTTGCTGGCTGCTCTATTTCAGGACATTACCAAAGTTTTCTAAGAAAGAAAAGCGGCACCGTAAGGCCCCAGTTCCTTTGGTGACTGGCGACGACCTTTCTCAGATGTTCTTTGACGGTTTTGATTTAGCTATCTAGTCTGCTGTTTAACTGTGGATCAAGTATATCTTGTGCAATCCAAGTCGCTCTAGTGTTTCTCTCATCAAGTTGGACTCGATGGTGTAAACTTCTGGCCACTTAGTGAAATAATGGTGCTCCCTATCGCCTGTCTTATTAAAAATATGACTTATAGATGTTGAAAAATAAATGCTTCCAAATGCGACCATTATTAACAGATGAAACCATATATTCATTATTATTCGAGACCACCAACTGATAATGGCAGGAAATTATGAAATACATGGCAGGAAGAATATTCAAAATGGGACTTAAAACATCAACTAAACAAAACCACAATGCGGATAGTTTGGGGTAAGTGGATTATGTTAAAAAAAGCTTGCTCATATTTGGAAGTGTGCTTAATTTAAATAGTTATTTCGTTTGTAGGCTATTATGCTTTTGTTCTTCCGACTATGCATCTTTCTTACTCTCCGTCTCTGTCAATTCCCCAGCCCTCAGACAGACACACATACATTGTGTCCTTTTAGTATTAAGAAGAGTTAAGAATACGTGCTTCCGATGAAATCTAAATGGGTCGTTCTAACCTAGAACTGTGGGTATTGAAATTGCCAGAGGGTTCGGCTCGGCTCGGCTGGCTATGTCGCTAATGAAAGTGTGTCTCTGTGGTCGGGTTGATGATTATAACAACAGAGGTGGAAGGAAGAGATTGTGGATCTTCCACTTAGTGTGGTATCACATGTCGCAGTAACCGGAGTGTTCCCGACAAACCGCAAACCATTAGCTGGAAACAGGAGAGAGTAGTCGCGCTCCCGTGCACTCGTGAAACCCAACACACCTGACTCAGTGCTGCCAACGTAGTACGTCTTCACCAGCCGCTTCTGCACTAACTATACCAAGAACCAAAACAGCACATAGATACTCACAAAATTAGTCATTAAATTAATACAAATCTAGCCATAGTTTGATAACAGTTTAAACTGGAACTCTTCTTCTTCTTCTTCTTCTTCTTCTTTATCTGCTTCAAGGTTAAGTTATAAAGCCTGTTCCGAAACAATGACATCCTCCCATCTTGATTTTCGTCGCCCTCTTCAGTGCCATGTCTGATTTGCATTGCAGTGCTAGCTTTGTAAGTTTAGCATTGTCCATTCTTTCTATGTGTTGAAACAATTGCCATTTGTTGTTTATCTTCTGTAACTTATGTATATTTAACTCTTCTCGTATCTAAATATTCCTTATATTCGTCTGAGTAATTACACTTCAGCTGTTTTCAACCTCCTTTTAGATCTATTGAGGACCCAGTTTTCACTACCATATAAGAGTAGAGAGACTGCAAGTACTTTATAAAATGTTATAAGTGTTTTAATGTTCTTCGAATAGTTCTACACATTTATTGGAACTTTTAAGTTTTTTGTTGATGCCTTTGTCTCTTTCCTGGGATATGCAACATCCCAAATAATTAAAACTGCTGATTTGTTTTATTATTTCGTTATTTATGACTACTTTCGATCGTATTGGAAAGTTTCCTTCAAATATCATAATCTTAGATTTATTGATAGATATTTCTAAATTATAGTTTTTAAATATCTTTGAAACTTATATATAAAATTGTGTTTAACAGTATATTCCCTATTTTATAATGTGGTTTTGTCTCATCTTAAATATCTCAAAGATGGTTGCTGCAGACCATTAAATGTTTTGAAAGTTCTAGCACCAAAACCTGGGGAAAGGAGTATCATGTGTCGTTAAATACTTTAGAAGGCTCACATCAGAGCAAAACTTGATTACAGTTCCATGTAACGTTAATCTAAACGTAGAAATTTAAAATAACTTCGAAAAAGAGTCATTTCTCCGGGTTTGTTTGTTTTGTAGGAATGTAGTATGGGGCTGGAATAGCTTTCCTAGTTGCCGGGCTTGAGCTTCTGTATCTGCTCCCACATCCTCTTGTTTAAAACACATGCACCTTCAGCTGCCACATACACACGGACCTTTTTCTAAAAATGCTCTTTTTTTTATCAGGGGGTCTCAAAACATATATTTCCAGTGAAATCCCGACATCGAATTTTTGGGTGGAATACAATACTTTCCCTACTTACCAGTAGAGAAAGTAAAAAATGAACAGCGATGTTCCATTTCACGAACGCTTCAAGTTTTCCGACTCTGACACACATAACAAGGAATATCTCCGAAATGGTTCACTCTACAAAAAAATTTATTCGGACATAAATTGTGTATTTTAGCAAGATCTACATTTTCTGTGCAGTAAAATTTTGTCTATCTCTAACGGCTTACCAGTTATGCAAGAGTCGCTCAGAGTAAATACAGCTACAGGGGCTATAGCCAGAAAATTCAAGATATACATTTCATTTTTCATACCAATATCTGAAACGTATGACATTTTAATCAAAATTGTTAGAGCCATTTTCCAGAAAATCAAAATTTTCGAAAAATTTTCCATGTAAAGGCTGGTTTAGGGTGAGGCTATTTTCTTCAAAATCTTCGTGTCGCATCCTTGAAAGACATTAAACTTAAATACCAACTTTGTTTTTTAATGGACTTTTCGTTTTTGAGTTATGCTGTCCACAGACTGACACACAGACATACACACACGTAGGACCTTTTTCTAAAAATGCTTTTTTTGGACTCAGGGGGGTCTCAAAACATATATTTCCGGTGAAATATCGACATCGAATTTTTGGGTGGAATACTATACTTCCCCTATTTACCAGTAGAGAAAGTAAAAATGTGTTACTGAAATATTAATTTAATACCTTTGTTTTATTAAACATTAGCTTTGATACTTTGCGGGCTTTTATTTGCACTCTACTCTCCCACACTCCGTCACTGTATCGTGCACTGAAGCATACTGTCCGTTCTTAGGGCCACGAAGTGACCGAGTTCTTTATTTCTAGGCTGTAAGTTTACCTCTCTTCTAGTAGCAGTGGCTTAGCTTGTCCCTAGGACCCCACCACCCATGTTAGCGGCAGGGAATAGAAAATATGTTTTGCGGACAGAAACGTCGGAAGTCTATTCATGCTTGTCTCTTCAGTCTAGCACTGAATGGATAGAAGCAGTCGAATTTTCTCCCTCCTTCCGCATAACAACAGTCACAGAGGGTGAGTATCTGTGACACTTTCCATCGTATCTCTTTTTGTTTCTTTAGGCCTGAGGAAAACGTACCTAATAAAGGCATTTCTAACCTCAAACATCACAAAGTTAAAGTTTCACGCTTTCAAAAGATAATAATATTTCAACATCGTTACCACACAACAAACAACGTACTCACCTTCGGCAAATCTTGTTCTGCAATAATACTTTTGGATAGCATCACTTCCGAGCGCTAAATATCGTAATATATGTTTAATCACTACTGCATAGTGAACACACATATAACAACAGTAACTATAACTGCATATACTGCTCTAAAAGAATCCAAGGCAAAATCACGCAAACACGAGCAGTACTTCCAGAGATTAATTAATACGGCGTCTAAACAGAATCTTGTTTAAAATCTATCGGTTGGTCTCTCTGCAACGGGTTCATAAACAAGGGCTTTTGTGCCAACATAACAGACGCAATAACACCAGCTATGGCATTTCAACCTGAGATATTTTGTACCTCTGCCCACGGAAGGGAGGGGTGAGGCGAGAGGAGGCAGAGAGCGGCCAGATCACAGGAGCGCAGGTGCATGAGAGGGAAGAGCCCCTGTATTTCCCAATTGTAAACTCCCCTACACCAACCAGTGCCCGAAGCTCCGTCTGTTCGCGCAGAGGCCCCTCAGAGGCTCAAAGTCCTCATGATCGAGGATACGACTCGGAGCCCGGCTTTTGTGGAAGGGGACGGAGTACTCCCCAAACATTTGTTTGAAAGTAGTACATTGTTTTACAAATTATTTCCGCGGAAAGAATGACTGGAATTAATTTGCTATTATAACCATTAAACTGAATTTGGAGAAAACAGGAAAATTCAGTAGTGACTACTGTTATGCGTAATTTTAATTACTATTTAGAACTTCGTATGCTTTCACAAATTACACATGAAGGAGCTGAGGAATGTTGGCAGTTTACCGTTACAGGACACACTACTGCACTGGTGGAGTCAAACCAGACCGAAGGTCATTCACTTTTTGCACCAGTAGGACGAAAATAGAAGGTCATCTGACCTCTAATAATCCTAAATATAAAATATCTCAAATAAAACCAAAATCAGAAACTATAATACAGTAATCAAACTACCATGTCCATATGATACAGTGTGTGTTTTCCTTTAAAACAGGAGAAATAGAAGCATTAGTAAAGAAGGAAATAAGAAATTTTAAGGAAAATGTTGGGTCCAATTAAAACTGAAAAAGGAGACCTACATATATAAAAGTAAAGAATGCGGAAGGGTTTCAGATACAATCACGAAAAGAACAAGATGGTTCGGTCATTTAATGAGGATGGATAATAATAGACTTACAAAACAAATTTTCAAGCATATATACGAAAGTAAGAATGGTAACCAATGGATGTAAGGGACAAGGAAAGACATATGAAATAGAATTAACAGAGGAAAAGTACAAAGTTAAGAAAGATAATACAACATTTCGAAGGTTTCCAGTTGCAAAAAAGAAAGAAAAAAAAACAAAAAAAACTATAATTTGGACAGAAGAAAGAAGAAAAAAGCACAGTGACAGGATGAAGAAATATTGGAAAGAGAGAAAGGAAAAAGAAAATAAATGAATATAAATACAGTGGGTTGCTTAATGGGTCCGTAGATGGCCTGAAACGAAATAAAAAGAAAACAATCCGATAGTTTATAAGTTTGTATAAGTTTACCCTCTGTATACATTTTCCGAATTACACCCTCTACATCTGGTAGCGTGCCTGCCTTTGGCGCAAAGGACACGGTTCGATTCCCCGTACCGGCGTGGGGATTTTCCCCCCGCCTGGATGTGTGGCACGAGGTACACTCAGCCTCGTTAGGTCCCCGAGAGGAGCTAGCTGAGAAAGAAGTAGAGTCCCTAGGTCGCAAAGAACGCATAACTGGCCGGGAGGGCTCGAGGCGCTGACCATATCCCACCCTCCCAGTACTGCACGCCACTTATGTAGTGGGCAGAGGTGGAAGACGCAGCGACCAGGCGGTAAGCCTGGCCCAGGGCTGTTACGCTAGGACTTAGAGTTATAAATACGCTTCGACACCGGTTGTATGTTGTCGGCCTTTAAGTTATGCTTATAGGGAGGTTTTCTATCACGTCTACCTAACGGGGTAGGTTGAGTAGGGGCGGTACAGTCCCTCCCCTACTCTACTGTCAACAAACATGAACTAGAAACGGATATAGTAAAGTAGCTTTCAACCTAACGTTGTTTGCAACCGCGGCGGAAGGCTAGTTATAATATTAAAATTACTCTGAAAATGGGTGGAAGAAAACAAATAAAAGTCGGGAATCACAATAGTAGAATATGCTGCAAGGGTTAAAAGTAGCGTTTTATTTTGCGAGTAAGATGTTTACGAAACGCAGACCAAATTTTACAATCTTACGAGTAAAATAAAGCCACTGTGGGATATACTATTATCAATAATGATAGCTAGGCTAAGAGAAATCAACTTTCTTCTCGTCCGAGGACGTGATGCATATTGGAGTGCACAAGGAATTTTGTGAATGCAAGTGTACTCCAGTCGCCCAGCTGTTATTACGTCAGACTGAACGTCACCGCGTGGCAAGGCAAGGCTGAAACTCGTAGCATGTGTTGCATCAGCTGAGTTCCCCCGCTCGTCTGACCAATCACACGACGCGCGCACCCGCGAGAAAAGTCAATGCACAATGTAGCGCGTGCCCCACCTCTTCCGTCAACTGTAGCAAAGTGACACTCGTCCGGCGTGGACGTCTGTCTGTCTCCTGGCATGCTGAGCTGACCAACATAACCTCATGCCGCCCAATTCAGAAGACGCATCCAGCGGGCTCTGGGTCTTTGGATATGGCTCCTTGTGCTGGCATCCTGGCTTCGAGTTCGAGAACTCCGTCACGGGATACATACGTGGCTATTCCAGGAAGTTCTGGCAAGGAAACACCACGCACAGGGGAACTGAAACCGAGGTAAGTGCAACCTGATCACAGCTCATAACTTGCTACCTAGACTGAACTAGTGTCAAGAAGTTAGAAATGAAGGGACCTTCAGTTTCTCTTAGCTTTATTATTACTATTATTCTTCTCTTGTTCTTTTTTCCTTCTTCTTTTTTCCTTCTTCTTCTTACTATTATTATTATTTATTATTATTACTATTATTATTAATATTATGATACGTATAGTTATTTAGCTATAACAAAATTGTGAGTGCCTTTGTTTTGCTTGATGCCTTTACTGCCTCAAAATTCTTCTGTTATAAGGTATAGATAGCGATGTTAAGATAATGATAACAATAATAATAACAATAAATAGGTACCCACTCTGAATGATCTCAAATTCTCCACAAACGTTTTAAAATGCCAGCTAATCTTGAAAGTGGGCAGTTAGATTTCTTTTTGACTTTTAAAGGCTATTTCGATTAACGCAATGCATCTTAAAGCATCATCTCCAAATCCATCAACATGCACTTCGACCAGGCCATACACAAATGCCACGTGCACGTATACTGAATGATTTTTGAGAAATTATGTCTGTTTGGTATAGTATTCATTTTATCCTTGCGGTAAAACACTGGTCATTTCTAATAGCAAATTTAATTTAAAGTGTTTAACAAGGATATAAACAGTCTGATATTTTTTAACGGTTTTTGAGTTATTACTTTTTAAAGCTGTGTAAAACTTAACCAGAACTAGAAATTTCAAATCATAGAATTTAAAAATTATTTTCTTTTGAACTAAGGCTAGTACAATAAAATTATATGACAGATTTGTATGCTGTAATCTGGTAAATATAATAGAATTTTTAAAGGTGGCATTTTTTTTTAAATTGCATCGTATGGAGCAATCCGTTTAGATTAAAAAAATCAAGATTTAACATTTCATAGCTTGGAAACTAAAGAAGATATTACATTGAGATTTAAAACCCTCTAAAGTTGTAAGACAACATTGAAAATAAATTTTCAGATAAATTGGCTGGCAACTTTAAAAAATCAGGTTTATTTAAATTTATATGTTTCCTTAAAACAATTTATTTAAAAATTCATCACTACAAGACTAACAACAGAATACGAGGTATAAAAGCTAAAAATAAACAATATTCATGAAAAATTAAATTTACACAAAGAGCACAAATATCGTACAGATAGTTTCGTAAAATTTTAACATAACCTAAAAGAATTAATTGAATATTTTTTTCATGCTACAACTACTTGGCAAGTCCAACTGGAGCATTAATCTCCTGATAGGACGAAACTGGGGTCATAAGGAGGCTTTCTTGGAGGTTTAATTTCTTGTCTCACAAGATAGAACTTTCAGTTGCTATCACAAACATATACACTTTATATATTGTACTTAGCATAAATAAACAAGAATAAAATAATATATTATAGTGGGCGTGTCTGTTTTCAGTCACAGCTGTTACGATTTTATTGATTAAAAACGTGAAAGAACCCAACTTTTTTTAATAAACATAATTATTGTATCAATAATTCTACCCAGCAAGTAGGAAATTATAGCTTTAAAGGCGCGTTAAAAAGTTTTGTTCGAAAATTTAGCAAGACTGAAAGCTAATTCCACTATTTTATCATATTTTAATAAATGTACTAGGGAAGAACCCTTATTTATTGTAAACTATGTTTGGAAAATTAAATCAATTTTGGCAAAGAAGTGTGTAAGCTAAAATGCTAAAATGTTAGCTTTTACATAAAATTGAAAAAAGCTCACTAAAATGATTAGAAGTCAGAAAGTTTCATAAATGTTTTAACCTACACAATAGTGTAGTGATTGGATTTCCTATCATTTATACAAATCATAATATTCTAAAATTGAGATTGGGCAAACCTAGAATAAATGTTCCTATAAACAAATATCTGTTGACATATGAGCCGTTTTACTTGTGTTGAGTGACAATGGAGTTCATCCAAAGAATGGATTGGTCAAAGAGGTCTAGTAACATGGCCTACCCACTCTCCGGACCTGCGTTTTGGCTATATGGACATTTAAAGGCATTGGTGTATGCCAAACACATGGACAATGTGGACACATTACATGAGCGTGTGTCCAAATGCGAGAGTGGCCAGGTGTGATCTAAAGAGAACTGGAATTGAAAAATGTAGGCATAAGAATGCATGGACCACCTCCTGTAGTAGTATCGACATAATATGCAGATGTTACCAGAGGATACAATGTCAGCGATCATCACAAAGCTCATATCTTAACAGGTATTTGTTTCTGGGCATATGTTTATAGCAACATTTATTATAATTTCGACCAATCCCTACTCCTGTTGCAATATCAGACACTTACTGTTAAACAAACAATAACAAACAATTCTTAAACACCTGATATAAATTACTTGGAAGTAAAAGAATGTTTTTTTTTATCTTTAAACTATATCATCATCATCATCATCATCACAATCATCATCATCTCGGGGCCACGATTGACACCATTGTCGTAGCAAATAGAAAGTTTAAGTCTGGAAATGCCATGACTACAAATTGTTTAAACTTAAAACAGAAGCTATCACTTAATCGCAGAAAATGATGGTTTGTAGATTGGTGCTACAACCAAATTGCTGTAGTGGTAACACTGCGTTATTCGATAGAAATTTGCTTAAACATTTGTGGATGACTTTTTCGAAAAGTTTGGTAAACTTTGGTAATATGCTCATAAGACGGAAGGACTTAACACCTCGACCAATCAAAATCTTTGTGTCTATGCCCCCGGGAGGGAGGGGTGAGTTGAGAGGATACGAAGGCTGGTCGGCAGCACTCTGACTCTCTCTCTCTGTCTCTCTCTCACTGTCTCTTTCTCTGTCACTCTCACCGCCTTTTTCGTTCAAATTAATTATACGAAACTGTAAACTTGCATTTGTAAGGACTTAATATCAATTTAATCGTTGAAATATTTGCATTAAAACAATGAGAAAAACCTACTATACTTACTATTATTTAGTTAGATTTGTTTTCAAATTATGTGTATTATTTCATTTAAAAATATATATTTCTGCATTGTAAATTGAACCTCTTTTATTCAAAGTGTTTTTCTAATAGCTAGCTGTGTTCTTTTGTTTCTTCAGTCTACCGAAAACAGCTTATTGATAATAGGAGTATCGTAGTAATAAATAATATTGCTATATGTAGAAGAAATTAAAATGGTAGTTTAAAGTCCCTTGCTCTCCATGTGTGTACCTGCATGCATTTGAACTTCAACAATGTGACAAACATTTTGCAATTGCTAGGCTCCAAATTTTGGAGGTTTCATAGCAGCTCCTCCGGGTAAACAAATTTTAAATTACACATTTAATAATCTTTATATATAAGGATCCTATATTCCTTCTTTGTATACCAAAGCTGATGTGCAATATTCTTTACACACCCTTGAAAAAGAAAATCATTCTTCAATAAGCTTAAAAAACTCGAGTAAATATCATTTATTCCAACTCATGATTTCAGTTGCGAAAGAGGCTACCAACGTCATAGACAAAACATGAGCTAATGGCATCTTGGAGACCTTGAACCCTTTATTGCCTATAACCAGACAACATCGCTTCAAACAAGAGTGCAGGTGGCTCTTTGCTTGCTAAAACAGCTTTTTCTCACAAATGAACGAGTCAGATGGCTGTAAGAAGTAAATATTTCTCTAAAAACTTTCTCCATCGTCCTAAGTCATACGTCCATGAAATTACACAAAAGGATCTGATACAAAGCATTCACATGACTTTCTCTTCCAATGAGAAATTCACATATACTCATTATACATAACTGTTCATGTATAAAATTAAGTATTGCAAAGCTCGCACAATAAACATCTTCGAAATGGTTTACTTCACAAAAAAGATAATTTAACATAAATTGTGTATTTTAACGAGATATACATTTTTTTGCAAAGAGATTTGATCTATCTCTGATGGTTTACCAGTTATGCAAAAGCTATCAAGGGTAAATGGGAATACATGGGCTGTAGCCAGAAAATTAAAAATGTACATTTCATGTGGCATCTTAATCAAAATCGTTAACCATTTTTGAGAAAATAAAAATGATCGAAAAATTTTCCATGTGAATGGTTGTTTAGGATGCGGTAATTTTTTTGAAAAGTGTCGTGTCGCATCCTTGAAAGATATTAAATTTAAATACCAACTTTTGGATTTTAACCGGTTTAGTTTTTGAGTTAGAAGAAGAAGCAAAGGAATCAACCTCCCCTCTTCCCCCCCCCCCTTTATTGCTATGTTATCAAGTCAGCACGCTCTGTGATAAGGTGAAGAACACACCTCAAAAAACCCCAGAAAACAATACGAGATCCGCCGAAGATTTTCTTTGGCGCTGTTTGTACAAAACCCACTGCAGGCGAGTTACACCATTGCAATATGTTCCAAAGGGGAAAGGCCGTCTATGTGGCTATTGTTGTTTAAGATAGGGTATGAATGGAGGGATAAAATTAATGGAGGAAGATAAATGAAGAATCGTAAACGTTACTGTTTTGTTACATGATACAACTTGCAACATGATAAATTATTATAATCAGCTGCTGCATAAAACAGGAAAATGAGGTGAATAAGTTATTTTGCCTGCAACGAATCTATGGAAACTAGTGGAAGATAAATGATGTAGATTATACTTTTATTCTTGAAAAGTAAGTAAAACAATATTAAATAGTAGGTAGAGAAGTACAAGTAGCAGATTCCTAGAGAGAGGTCTGTTGCCTTGACCTGTATATATGGCACTGCCTTCGTGCTGGCCTCGCGAACAGTATCATATTGCTGAAGTTGAAGGAAATGTCAATGTTTGTACCTACATACCTACCGGGTGCACAAAACTATGTGTCAGGTGCTAGCTAACAGGTGACACAAAACAAGAGACACCTAGATAATTTTGTCTTTATTTTTCTCTTTTTCTTTTCTTTATTTCTTCCTTCGTTCCTGCCTCCCTTGATCCCTTCCTTCCTCCCTTCTGTCTCTTTTATTTCTGATTCGCCAGTCAAACCTCCAAGCCATTTTCGTTGTGCCATTCTCCAAACTGTTGTGTTTATCACCAAGGATGTTGGAATGTAGTGACAATACAACTGATAACCAGCTCTAAATTATTTAAAAATAGCAAGCACAGAATTCCTTAATGTTATTTTTTCCCATGATATAACTAATATTCAGTACTAAGGAACACTTTCCATGGATCGTAAGTTAAAATTTCTACACTTAAATTCATTACTCCGAAAACAAAAGAAATCTGAATACTGAAAAATTCATAAGCAACATTAGCTCCGTTAAATAAAATCATCATAATACAAACATATATATATTTTCAAATACTTATGGTAACATTTCAATTTGTATCATTATTAAATGAAATTTTTCCATGTCTGCTCATGTTACTCATATCTAAACTAATTATTATTAATTTTATTTATTTTACTTATTTTTTATTTACTTATTTAATTGCCTAAAATGGAAAGTCTTGTCAACTCTGCTTCAGCATTTCTTTCTTCACTAAAACTCGCGACCCAGATGTCCAAACCTCTTCGATTTCTACATCATTGGACATCTTACCTATAACTTTTTCCATAATAATGGAGATATAAATTCCAAATCAAGTTCCTTATATTATAACCTTCATAAACTCAAAATATGGCGACACGCATAACTACTTATTTACAAGCAAGTTGCCATTACAACAAGCATTCGCCACTAACTTCTAAACATGGCCGACTCAAAAACAACGTTTTAAGCTACTATGTTTAATTTAAATATCGATATTATAATCAAATTTACATAAATACCTACTGACAAAAATAGTATGCAATATTAGTGTTATAAACATTCAGAAATTGAGAAAATATCTCGTCTTTTTCAGCTTTTCCTCTTCATAGTCCTCATCTATGACACTAATATCGCTATAAGTGTATTCTTTTGTTTCTTAATGAACTTAACAATCCATCATGACAGTCATAAGCAGAGAGCGGATAGATATGCAAAAAGCCGCAAGTTTATGGGTTCAACTGTTCCTCTCGCAGATACGCAGATGCAGGCGTCTCCTGATGCGCATGCATATACGATGGCTGCGCGTAACAGTTATTCATTCTTGTGGCCAATTAAACTGTATCGCGTGTAATTGCTCAGGGTTCCGCGCTCTAATCATAAGCTTTTATTGTTTTTATTATTTACTTATGTATTCATTTATTAATACAGAATGAGTTCGCAGATCATTTTCACACTAGCATCCAGGCGAAACATTTCCTAATATATTTTAAGCATATTAATGATTATGTTTACCAACCAGATTTGTGATATATATTACATTATAAAGCGTGCTTTTCAGCTACTGTGCCGTTTTCAAGTTGGCTAACTATAGGGTAGGGCTGGTTTTGCCCCCATTCCGCATGGTCTACTCACTCAGACTAAAATTAGGTGAAAAATTAGAACACGTGATTTTGTTTACGGGAGAACAGTGTGTCTTACCTAATAGGCCATGTTCTCAACAAAATAGAACAATAATTGAAAAAAAATTATTATTCTAGGAGGCACGGCAGCAGAGGGTAGGTCCATACTGTTCCAGATTTAGACTCCCCAGTGACAGCTCGTACAACCGACTTCCCTTCTCCTTGTCTTGCAAGCTTACACATCCAATTGGCACTTGGGGACCACCCTCGCTCCTGAGGGCGGAGAATTACAGGGAGCATTCTTTTTCCCTGCCATGCAAGGCCGACAGTCTCACCGACATTTACAACCCTGAAACAGACGAGCAGAGAAAGGTGAAGTGAAATTGAGGGACAGGAAAGGAAGACAAGAAAGCTTCCAACGTTCATCCAGTGACCCGGAGAAACCCCTTGGGTCGGGAAGGGCAGCCACGGGAATCGAATTCGTGACTTTCCCGAATGCAAGTCACAGTATCACCTCGCTCGGTACTGTGCAATTTACTTCTCAACATTGAAGTGAATTGCAACATGGCCTTCTTAGGAGCCAGGAAGCACATCGTATTCCCCATGTGTGTTCAATTTCTGACACAAATCTTTCAGTCATGATAGTAAGTTCTTAATGTGTCTCTAATAGCAGGCAATATAATTGGTGCCAGTGAACTTTCATGGTTTGACTTCTTATCATGGGCCCGCATACACACACATGTAGTATTGTAAAATTAATGAGATTGGAGTATCGAGTATCGAAAAATAGTGGTATCGTCCCATTGCTAATGTTTAGGTTCTTGAATAAACAATGTTTAGAAATATTTCCGTGACACCAGCAGTGCGTCTGTGCAACCACAATAAACGTTGAATGCTTGCTTGCTATTTTGATCAACACGTGAGCACGTGATTCTATTACCTTCCGGCTTTCACTAAGTCTCCTGAAGCCTTATTCTTCAATGTAACGCTCTGTTACACGTGTACGGTGCGCTAAACCTCACGTGCTTCAACTTTTCTCTCTAAACACTAGCCAGGTTTGTTAACCTTAGGAAGGGAGTAATCGAACTGAAAAAATTGAACGTCGTAGACAGATGACGTTTGGATGATTTATGCTTAAATATGTAGTGAACGATCAAGAACGCCGGTTTTTATCTGTTCTTTTCATGAAATGTAACATATTTCAACATCAATACAAGGGTTACATGTTGCCATTACGTATGAAAAATTACATCAAACACATGTTCCCCAGGACTAGCCCTGTATGTTGTGAATCTATCAATGAATTTGTTATTACATTTAGACAGATCTGCTTCTCGATTTGGACGATGACGTTTCAGTTGTGGTATTCGGGGATTATTTTTAAAAACATGCGATTTTAAATGCTCCCAAAGGAAAACGTCACAGTGTGTTACATCACATGACCTTGCTGGCGAGTTCTGATCGCCATTTCTCCATTGCAAATGGTCCGTGGTTTGAGATTTTAGGTTAACTAAATTTTGTAGGCATGAATATGAAGATCCCTTGTGAGAATTCGCTGGAAGGAGTTTATCGTAATGCCCAACTGTTGTGGACGAGGACGAATTGATTTTTGTGGTTATGCACAATTGCAAAGTTCTCATCAGACAGGCTGAAACGAGTTTTGACGTCTGCAATCAAACATCTTGTCTGAAGTTTTTTATTACCCTACGAACTGTCGATTAATTAGGTCCATTAAGATAAATATTTGTTACTTCGTTGTAAAGTGTTTCATGATAACTAACCGCAAGAAATACTGATTGCAAAACACGTGAAGAAAATGCTCCCACGGCAACACAAAAACAGTAGCGCGCAATTAAAAATCGGCTCCACTCTATATTTAGATGTTAAATATTTAACAAAGCCTACCATGTGTGTTAGGTTATGGGCGATAGGAGAGTCGTGCTTGGCGCCGAGTGAATCATTAAGTCACTGAAGTATTACGGATGCCATAACAGTTCAGTTACGTCACATGTAATCAGCATATTATAGTGTGGTCGACGAAACATAGTTTATCAAACAAGTTTTGTTATTTATGATTTGCGGTAGGATGGATGTTTAAACAGCTATACCATTAATTGTTCGTTAATGCTTCTCGAGTACAAACAGCTGTCAATAACTACGTTTCCATGGGAAATAGAAATAGATTTGATCCCAATCCTGTTCTCAATACCACCTGTGTTTATATGTTGAATCCAATCCGGAATAACATCGATTTGGACACACAACGCTGAAGCATTAATAATTCAAGCTTCGAGTTCGAGTACATTCAAGTGTGTGCATGTGTGTATGCACGTGCGTATGTATCAAAATTAAAACAATAGTCTGACACATATTAAATTCATTAATTTCCAAGAGAGGGCCTTAACCCCCCCCCCTTGTCTCCCCTTCAGGACGCCCATGGTTTGGAGTGAATTTTGTCACGTGGGTTTAAACATTCTAACCCTTCGCGAAATTAATCAATTGTATAGAAAAACCCCAAGAACAGGTTAGTGTTATAAATCTGAAAGCAAGGTAGACTGCCTGTTGCCAAGGATATATTCGCCAGTAGTTAAGTTTGAATAACATTAAACTTGAATTTATTTAAACACATTTTTCATTTCCTTAGAAATCAAATGGCAACGATTCTCCATTTTTTTATTTCAACCTTATTTGTAGTTACATTTATTTTGCTTATTTTTTAAACAAATTTGTTCTAAAAGTGCTTGATGGTTCAATGAGGATATAAAATATAACCATGATTTGCGTTTGCTTTCTTTTATTGTTTGTTCTTGGGTAAGTTTTCTTACAGCCCCATAATATATCGTGAGTATGAAAGGATTGGGTAGTTGGTTTATTATAACTTGAAGGTCTTCGAGTTTAAGGTTATAGTTGTTAGGTAAGTAGACATTACATATACAGACAGGTGTTGGCATTATTACTTTTATTGCTATTGCTTCAACCGGACTTATTAATGGTACTTCTTTATGAATTATGTTATCTTTAATGAAGGTAGCTACTCCACCACTGGCGTGCACTGCTAAGTTGAATATCCAGGTATATTTGGTATGAACTGGTCGCTAGAGTTTGTCTCCTGCAAACAAATGACATTTGGCACATGATTTTTAATCAAAATATTCAAGTACTCATTGAGCTCGGAAGCCTCGAAGGTTCCATTGTAATATGGCACAACCCATTTTTGTGAGATGTATTAAAAGATAAACAAAAATGAAGACAAACAGCGAGCTAGATAGAATTAGATGGCGTACCGGGAACTTCTGGTATTCTGGATTTATTAATTTCTAGACCGAGCTTCTTTTCGATACAGTGAATTGATCTTTAATTTCTTTGTCAATGAAGGGTGGATTTTTCGATAGTATGCAACAGACTTTCTAGGTACCTACTCTGTATAATTGAGAGTTATGGGCACTATATCTGATGTTCCTTTTGTGTTTTCTACGAAACTCTTGAGCTGTTGGAAGTACAGAATGTAGTGTTCAGTTAATTGACTGTCAGAATCTTGAATGCTAGGTTTTTGCACTAGTCTCCTTTGAATCGATAGTACTCGGCTTTTGTTTAGGATTTACATTCCCTGTGTTTTCTGGAATTTCCTGTCAGTAGCAGTTTCCAAGGAAGATTTGATTGCTTCGCAAAATGGCCTTTCATTTTGCAAAGGAAGCAGATTGGGGCATCTGATGAAAAGTAAATCCAGTATGTGGTACATTCAAGTTCTATTGGTATGGATTCAGGCAATTTATCAAAATCATCGGGTTTTACATCAACTTGTCGGTGGAAGCTCCTTATGTGGGTATACCCTGATATATATATGCTCTGTTGTAGGAAATTGTAGAAGCTGTTTCAATACATTTATTCCAAATATTTTCCTCATTTACATGGTTTGGTATCACCAGGCAAACATTAGATATTATAAACCTTTAATTTTTGGTTAGAAGGTCTCTGGTTTCCAAGGATATGTCATTAATTTTGATCTTTGAAAATCTTGAGGTTATATCTCCCAACAAGATGTTGTTTGTCAGGTGGATACAAAATCTGTTGTTAGAAATACGTGATACGAATCTAATAGTTGTGGGATTTGCTAATTTACTTAGAGCTTGTACATATTCTTTGAGTGGTAAACTATCACATGCTTCAATTACTAAAGCTTGCTCTTTATTTGGCACAGATTGAGCAATTGCAGAGTAACTGCGTGTGGCTGTAATGTTGCATTTGTTAAACATGCTGTTGTTTTCAAAAGTTGGGTGGCAAACCTGGTTTTTTAGACTGATGTTCGCCATTCTGCGGTTGCAACAACTGACTGCTGTCTTATATCGCAGTATCAACGATGCGCAGCTTTTTCTTTGTTATGCTATAATTATCAAATTAATAAATTTACACCTTGGTAATAGTTACCTTTACTTACGGAGCTACGTTAGGTGGAAGATTACTTCCCTTTGTAGTGAAATACCTCGATACAGCCTGGACACGAGGAAAATACCACTCAAAACTAGAAGGTAAATGTTTAGTTACGCTCCATATAGAGTCCACAGCCTTCTATGATTCTCCCCTATTCTTTCTCAGCAAAATAAAAACTCAGGTTTGATCTGAATGAAGGTATGCCCTTATTTATTGCCCTCAACATTAAATTTATTCAAGGTCCTATAGGACACTGCGTCATTTAATAACAATTATTGCTTGCTACTATCAACTCCTCCCTTACACTGTTTATAGGCGTGGTACCTTAGCATGTTGTTAAAGGACTATATTTATTCCAAAAGTATGTTTCAACGAAAATATCTGTTGCATGTTTTTAATATCCGGAGATTAGATACCGGTACACTAGTCAACCCACCCATTGTTAAGAACATAAATTCTATATTGGATAGCAGGAAAGCAGATAATGGCTTACAGATAAGCCAGTAATTTTATCAGAAGGCTTTTAACTGTATCATCTGTAACAAACGTAATTGGATGAAACATATTGCAAGTACATCTTTTTTATTGGCAAAGCTTGCATTCCCGTTATCTGCTAAATCTACGTCCATAATAACTGCTGTTTGCGGAGAGGAAACGGATTTTCCTGATATTTATTTTAATGCCTTGACGCAATGCACAGGAAATTTAAATGATGCTTTCGTAGAAAGAAATTCCCTAATTCCCTCTGTTACACACAGGCATTGTTACTAGTTTATTTAATTTATTGATCGTGGCATTTCCGATATTTTAATTCCTCCACATTAAACTACCCTTGAAAATTTTTCGAAAATTTTGTTTTTCTCAAAAATGGTCCTAACGATTTTAATTAAAATGCCACAAGTTTAATATAGAATCTTACTATAAAAACTGCAGATCCCGTTAAAACACACAAGCTATGTCGAAATGCACATTTTTGTGGTTTAAACCATTTCGAAGATATTCCTTGCTATTTGTATGAGTTTTGTAATATTTATTTTATCTCTTCACCGTGCAAAGAGAACGGAATTTCAAATCCTTCAACCAGCTTTAAAAGATTTGACTATCGCCCGAGCCTAATGTATTCTCATATTCCCCTGTACCAGAAAGAAAATTAGCCATAGTTTCTGCAAATTTTTATCTCGACTAACTTGAAGAAGATAGAGGAATAAGAGTTTGTAAGAATAGTTCAAAAGAAGAGAAATCACGTGGGTGCAACATGTCACACTTTTAGATGATGGTCTATAGCATATTCGTATTATCAAATGGCAGTGATGCTGTTGATAATGATGATTTATGGTGATGGTTTTCCTTTAGTATTACTCCTATATTATTGCAGGTATATCTGCAGGTGATAATGCTGTGTTTTACTGGTTACCCAGCGATGTCCAACCTTTTCTCTTTGGAGACGCTTACGTATTTAGCTACTATCCCCCGTCCCACTAAGCGTTGGTTTTACAACATTATTTCCTATTATAAATGCAGTAAGATGCGATATTTAACGTTGGGGAGTGTTTCAAAATAAGATTTGCAAAATGGGCTTTATTGACAGTAAGCCCTTTGTAAGGTTGGCAGTATTTGAGTTTAGCGTAATGTCGGCCATTTTGAATTCTTGGGAGTAGCTAGCTATTGTTTCCCTTACACTGGTGTAGCCGCGATTTTCAGAGCAATGGAGTGATATGAAACACATTCATATAAGCGTTTGGCATAAAACTCATTCAGAAAACAGTTTATTACTAAATTATTTGTAATATTATTATTGTAGTATTACTTCACATTAACATTACCAAGTGTGTTTTGTATGTATGGCTGATAGTCCAGTTTCTACAAAGAACTGTCTCACCTCGTGCGTTGCAAGACATCTGTTTAGCTCCAGCAGTAAACATACTCCAATTAAATTATGATTAAAATAATTCCCGAAGAGCAAGCATTCCGACTTAGCTTTTTGTCCCAACCATGGGACATCCAAACTTTGATGCGTACTTTATATTCTAATTTTTAGTTCATTTATTTTAAGAAAACGCGTATGCAGCTTCGAAGAAATCCTAGTTATGAGAAATCCTTGAAGTTGCTGAGAGTAATTAATGATTTCTAAGAAGGAGTTACCGGACCGTGATGATACTTTGTATTTCCATGCAGACACGAATCCCGTTTCTCGTGCAGACGATCAAAACACAGATATCAAAGAAAGCCAGAAAATCGGAGGAAAAAATACCAACGAAACTGGAAGCAAGAAATATACTTGGCTTTCAAATATTTTCCTCGATGAATACGCAATAAAGATGTTTCTGAAAACGAAGAAATTTAATGAAACATGTAATAATAATAATAATAATAATAATAATAATAATAATAATAATAATAATAATAATAATAATAATAATAATAATAATAATAATAATAATAATAATAATAATAATAATAATAATAATAATAATAATATCTATGTAAATAATATTTCATGTTCGTTTCGATTTGATTACATATTTGCTGTCTGAATATACGATTTTTATAAAACTAGAATAAAGTTAATTTCCGTATTAACATATTCTGTTTTTTTTTTTATCGACCTCCCTCTTACTAATATTTAAGTTTCTGGACATTTAAGTTTCTTGTTTCACAACCAGTGACGCCGCGGACGGCGCGCCCGGGGTGCTTCACACCACATGCAGGACTGGCGAGAAAAACAGCGTTCAAGGTCAGGCTGCCTACTATTTATGTGTACGTAGCTGTTAACAATGGAAGCGACAGAAACAAAACGGAGTTTTCTAGCGCCTTCTCGAGACTTCTAGCTGAGGCATTTCCGGTGCGTTTGTGTGGACCTCGAAAAAGATCGTTGTGACGTCATCTCCCATATATAAGGACACGAGGCAGCAACATAGTGAGTTTAGTTTTAGAGTCAGAGCTACAGTCATGAGTCGGTCAATGTCTTAGTGAGTGTGAGTCAGCTATGCGTGTGTGTCGTTATGTTAGATAGTTGCGTAGAAAGATCAACGAGTGTCGAGTGATTGTAACGTCGTAGAGTGTATGACAAACAGAGAAAGTGAAAAACGACACTGAATGGACAGAGCAAGGTTATGGGTAGAACAGTTGCGTGTTGTGATAACAGGAAAAATTGTAGACTCTCTCTCTGTGTGTGTGTGTGTGTGTGTGTGTGTGTGTGAGAGAGAGAGAGAGTGAGTGTGAGAGAGAGAGAATTTAAGTGGAACAGCACACATTCTCAGCGCGTAATCAAGGTGAAGCAAGCGGACGGTAAACGTGCGTCTAAGCGAGGAGCAGAATTGAAATGCTAAAACGCGCGTAATCTAGAAACTGCGTGCGTACGGGACTCACTAGCTTAACAAGAGAAGAAGTGGAATATTTCACATTCAGCGCGTTCTGCTTCTCCAAGTGCAAAGATTACAGAGCGATTAATAAGTGAGGTTGAAATTCGTCCTGTGTTATGAGATACCGTACACAAGGACAAGTGGCTGTTTATATCTGAAAGAAGTTTATAAATAAAAAAGATGACATTCGAAAATGATTTTAAAATTTGTCACTGTCTTCACACAGCGAAGGATACAGTGTGTAAAAATTGCCGTGCAAATGGTTCTCACTGTTAATTGGTGTATCCAAATTCCGGCACACCGATGTTATCCTGGCAATTGACAGCGTCGTTATACAATAAAATAATTTAATTTTAATTTGGTTAACTCAATCTACAGTCTTTCGTTCTATAAAAACTCGCAACTTCTACTTCTCGTGACCTTGCTCGCTCCTTTCAGTGTGTTTCTTCACTTTCTGTGTCTCTCACAGTAACTATGACGTTTCAATTGCTAGACACTCGTTGGCTCTCCTTATGAAGTACGCGCAGCTGTCTCACACGGTAACTCTAATTCTGCTCTCTCCCCGTCCCCTTATATAGCGAGGATCACATCACAAGGACATTTCGCGAACTTCTTCAAACACGCCGGCGGTGACATAACCAGATCTTTCTCGAAGGCACCGGATAAAATCCCTTTCTGTGTAGTCGCTTCATTGTTGTTACTCATGTGTATCCTGCCGGGATTGTCAACTCTGACTGAGATAAGTCCTCATACGTGGCAAAATACTGGGAAGCTCTCTAAACTTAGGACTGGTACGTCTCCTTTCCGAGTTTTGCCTTCGCAGTTATTTTATGTATCGTAAATGTTCATGGGTTATGGTGTAGTCTGCACTAAGAACGGTGTTAAGCACTTCACAAAAGAAGGAAAGAGAGAAATAATGAAAGAAAGTAGGAAAGAAAGAAAGACAGAAGGGAAGAAAGAGGTAAAGAAATAAAGAAGTAAAGAAATAAAAAAGAAAGAAGTAAGGGAAGAAAGAAGTAAAGAAAGGAATAAAGATAGAAAGAAAGAAGTAAAGAAAGAAAGAGATATATCTTAACATATCTATGTTCCAAGATGAGCAAGGCTAGAAGCCAGATGTATGATTGCCCTTGGATGGGTTCGATGACGAGACTCCTTGACCACATTTCACGTGGAGTCCTTAGTTTGTGATGAGGACAGTTTCAGCTACAGCCAGTTTGAACGAACGCTTGTCCACTACCGAAAATAAGTTCTGTGCTGGCGCTTTGCCATGTTGAATCTTCATTTAGCATTGACTTACATAGTTCCCTACATGTCCTTCTGGCCGTGTTATTTTAGTACGCCACTGTTTCAACTCTTGTTGTTTTAATGTGTTAAGTGTTTACGCTTCCTTTATACGGTTATAACACATTACTTTGAAATGCAGCAATGGCAAAAATATTTCCTGCCCGCGAAAATGTTCTGCGCTGCACTTTCTTGCAACTGAAATGTTTAAGAACGAGTCGTAGATGGAATTATATTTTCAATAGGAGCATTAAATGGACTTTCTTAGATTTGCGCCACACATTTTTCCCACTTCTGAAGAAAATACATTGATTAAAAACTGATCTGTGATGACGATCTTGCAGCCATACCCTTTATCCCATTATATAGGTAACTATCTGAAGTTTGCGGTCGTTTTTCTTGTATTCTTTTAGTTTACGTAAGTTGGGTATTAGATTACAGTGAACGAAAAGATCTATCATAAGTTTAATGTCTTTCAGAACACTAAACACTCAAATGCGATATAATTAATATAAAACCAAGTTTTTACTTTCCTTGCCGGCTATTTATGGTACGTACGCGTTACCCGAACCAAACAATTGAATAACAGGTACCAAACGTGGTATCCATCATCTGCAAACGTACACATTACGCACATTTCCCCATAGCAAACTCCTACGTGAGAAATTCTATTAAGCTAAAGATTAGCTGGAAAGCTGTTTCTAATTTTGACGATTTTGATTAAAAAACATCACTTTCACATGTGTTATATTTATAATTTTCTGCGAATAACTGGTTCTGAGGCTCACTATCACGTCCTGCACGAAAAGCTGCAATCCAACGTGCCACAGTCCCATACATACGCCATAGTCTCATTTCCGTATGCTTTCGTAGCCTATAGTGACATTCCCTGGCGCTTTTTCCTTCGATTGTCATCCATTTCGAACTTGGTAAACTTCCCCTTTAGGGCGGTGTGATTCTACGATTTACATTCAACACGCGCCACTCCTATCGCTGCAACAACTACTTTTTTTTTTTTTTTAATCTACTTAACTAATTTTATTCTGGGGTGACTCTGTTTATTTGTACAGTGGTGGTGTTTGTCCGGTACCGCCGAAGCAAACCGGATGATTGTGGGTAAATATTGAAGGTGGGTCATTGGCTTAGGCAGGTCAAGTATCATGGCGGTGCCCTGACACTGACCTGCGCACAACTACGCTAACGCCTCCGAGTTTTATACTTCCACCAACCCTTTACATGGGTTACCAAACGCAGCTCTAACAAAAATCCCTGCCCGAAGGTAAAACAGTGTTGCCACTTCTTTCCAGCCCCGCATTATAATTTAATATTGTATACCTAGGAGACAAAACGTTTGTTTAAGGGGACAAAGTAGTTTACATATACAAATATCACGTTTTACTGAGTTTAATTACCACTGCTCTTAAAGTTTTGAAAGGTTTTTCCTAAAAGTTTTATAAATTATTGTAGAATATATGACAATAATTGCAAGTGGCATTTTAATTGATAGGTTATGTGGGTGAGTCTATAAAAAGTATTTCATCCAGCAGAAAAATAATATTTAATCTTAAATCATGTGAATTCATAAATCTTCTTGGCAATTTACGTCATCACAGATTAACATCAGCCGTCTAAGGGCAAAGGCCCGCGGTCTGATGACAAATCATGTTTATGTTTTAATTCGCCCATCTAAGTTTTGCAAATCTTGTTTTGTTGTGTTTCTATTGAATCCAATCCAAAAGTCGAAATTGGTGTCTATGACTTGCACAAACACATTTTATTCCTCATTACATTATTACGTATAAAATGTGAAAAGGGAGATAATCCAATCTTATTATACAAATGGCATTAATTTGGTATTTATTATTTATATTTGTTTTCTTTTAAGTTATGTTGTTCTCTCTCTTAATAACATAGGGACTAGAGAATCTTGAAACACGTATTTCCAGTGAATGTCTATATCGAATTTTGGATGGAGTTCAATAGAAACAGAACAAAACAAGTAGCGACGTAAATTCGTGTAATCTGTGAGAAAGATGCAAAGTAATGGTTAGATTTGCAGAAGTTAGATCTGCGAATTAAAACATAAACATGATTTGTCATCAGACGGCGGGCCTTTGCCCTTAGACGGCTGATGTTAATCTGTGGTGACGTAAAATGCCAAGAAGGACGTACTTGTATCCTATCTTTTGCTTATCATGTCTTCATATTTACTATTCATTAACTGTGTTTATTTTCCTCTTTTGCAGCCCGGTCGAGTGGTTACACTTGTGGAAGACAAGGAGGTAAGTTGGCATTTAGTACGCAGGTACATATATATTTGCAATGAATCCCTTATTCTAGCATTGACGTCATTGGCATTGACCAATTGAAATTCCGAAATAGAATATTAGAGACTCGTATGTCGTACTAGCTCGAAAAATATTGAATACTTCTCTTTTAGTTGCTTTCAATTATATCATTTATTTGATTATAGCAGACACAAAATTTAATGGTGGGTGGTAGGAGAAGCTGGTGAACACAAAACCCAATCAGACCTTTCGGTATTGTCTTCAAACTATTTTTACAAAAGTTTGTTCTTAATCAAGGTAAACTTTGCAGCAATGCTTTTATCAAACATTTTGACGTAAGTACAAGACGGATATGGTTGACTGAAGCGATAATCAAACATTTAAAATGCAAGTCCCTATATACCGGCCTAGAAATTCCACTCTTTGGCACGAGGAAAACACCAAGAGCGACTCAGCACATGAAAAAAGTGTAACGCATTTGCAAATTCAAACCTAATACGAAGATTATCTCTGATTTGGCTAATGTCATGACAAATTCAACATAAATATTCTGTTTTATCGTAGATGACGTGTTTCAACGAGATCTACATATTATGTGTGGCGAAGCTTTGTCTCTTCCTTATGGTTTATTAGTTATAGACAATTGTACAAAATGTGTGTGTGTGTGTGTGGTGTGTGTATGTGGGGGGGGGGGGGGTTGTTTGTATTTATGTGTGCCTAATAAGTATCAAATTCGGCATTTAAGTTTAGTTCTTCATTCCAAACTACCCTTTCCATGGAAAAAGTTTCATTATCTTTTGATTTTCCCAAAAATGGCTCTAGCCACATGAATTATAACACTATTAATTTAAGATATTTCCATGACAAATACAATGTATATCATCTTAAGCTTCTTTAGAATGAACTTTAAAGTTATTTTGATTCAGAATTAATCGTGAACTTTGTATAAAAGGTAAACCGTCAGAGAAATTACCTACTGCATAAAAATTTAGATCTAGTTAAAACATTAGCTATTTTCTAGATATTTATGTTTATAGATTTGAATTTCTAACTAATTATACATTTTAATTGGTAATATGTTTTCTGATGTCGCGCCAAGAGTGGAATTTCGAAGTCAAGCATACAACGATCCAACTTTTAAATATCTTGACTATCGTTACAGCTTTCTGCATCTGCAACGAAATTGTAATTAAACTAAGCCTTTAAACTTTACCTCAATTAACATTAAGTAGAAAAGCAATGCTGTTATAAGAATAATTTTACGAAACGTGAATAGAGAATGTTATTTGAATGTAAGATATCGGCTTCTTTTTTCTCATACAATAGTTATAAACACTTCAACAATCATTTCATGGCCTCACTCACGTGACTACGGTTAGTGAGGTACTTAAATGTGCCTCAAGTGTTTGTTAACTGTTGGTGGACTCTGCAGAGTCAGTAATGCGCAGTAGCTTCTATTCCAAGGTTGCCGTTAAATTGTTGAAGAGTTTACAATAATACCTAACCAAACTCGGGATCAAAGATCTCTTTACCTAAGAACTGACCTCAGTGTTTAGCAGCCATAACACTCCACGATATCTTTACTCGGTGCCAAATGTTACCAAGTTCCATATAACCTACATTACGCCACAATTAATAATATGTTGTCATACTTTGCTGTGTTTCTCAAATGAATATTCCTTTTTTACTCGCCTGAATCTTTAAAGATATTCCATCTTTTAATAAATCGTCTTAGATCTGATATACCTATTTCAGTAACCTAGTAAGCGTTCTCCCTGAAACAAATGCAAACACAAAATGATTGAGCATGCGCAGTCTACAGCAGTTCTTGAAATACTGCATATGCACAAATATAATCGAGCAGTATTTATACAGGACTTCCAGTTAAACGTACCATTGCTTTTATTTTCCTTCATGAAATGTATGTAGACATCTGTCCAGCATGAGTTACCTATCTAATTTATTATTTAGATACTTTAATACTGTTTCTTTTATCAGAAGTAGGAGGGTTGGTGGGTAGATGGGTAGAGAAAATAAAGACAGGAGTGTTGTTATTATCAGTAATGCCACGAGTGATTGTAAATTTATCTATCACGAAGTGCATTTATTAGGACTATTTCACGAATTAAAGGATGATATAGCCTATAAAATGTTATTTAAATGTTGTATTGTAATTACTAACCTCTTAAAAAGCATACACGAGTGTCCATTGGCACAACCTACAAGATTATTATATCTATGCTCCAAACTTTGAAGTTATTGGGAATATCAGAAGTTGGAGTATCTGCTGTTCATTTATAATTCCGTTCAAAACAAAATTTGTCAAGCTGATTCCAAACATATTTCCTGTTGTGCTCTGTGTTCTGAGGTTTCTCTCTTCGAATTATTTCAGATGCTTCACCGAAGCGAAGCCATTTTTGACATTTGAATAGCGGCTCTGTTGCGTCAGGTTACTAAACCTGTAGCACAGTGCAACTAAATCCTCTAACCTGATCATAACATAAGAAAAGCGGAGCAGGAAGTGATAATGAAATGTGATAATTTGTACGCGAACGAAGGCTATCATTGGTTGAAATTTAAAATTGTTATGCACATTGGTTGATGTTAACTAACTCACGAATGAGTGAAATAGTCTAAAACTAACATTCCTGATTTTTTTTTTTCAGGGTTATGTATGGGGTCGCGCCTTCAAGATCCGGGGAGAAGAGGCCTTATTCTACCTGGACAACAGAGAGTGCAAGTTGGGAGGCTACCAAGTACAGTTCAGTATGTTTTACCCTCAGGACGACGAGAGCAAAGCATTCACCGCCGCCATTTACATCGCAACACCGAGCAATCGCCTGTGGCTTGGAGACGCGCCGATCAGCGAAATGGCGGAGCAAATACTCAAGTGCAAGGGTCCTAGTGGGTACAACGTCGAGTACCTTTTGAGACTTGCCAACTTCATGCACGAGTCCGTACCAGAAGCTGCTGACGAGCATCTGTTTACCCTGGAGTTCCTAGTGAGGAACCGCATCAAGGAAGAGAACCTGTGTCTGAAGACCTTGATGGGCGATAGGTCGCCGTCACCACCTCCAGCAAACAACGCGCAACAGGAGGAGGAGGCCCTCGCTATGGGCCCTCCAGTCGTCAGGCCGGACACTTTCCAGTATTCGTCGCGCGTACCATCCAAAAAGCTTCGTTGCCTCAACATATAAACGGTTATCTTTCAGCTTTTGTTATTATTTATTGTTGTTAACGCATCTGAAAGCAGCTGTCCTCATTTTCTCATTGTTGCACTCTCGTCGTTTAAGCATGAATAAATGTTATGTTCAGAAACTATGTTTGTGGGCATGTACTGATGCCTTTACCTTGTCCTACTGCTCTTCAGTGGTCAAGTTGATCGTGCATTGTCATGACCATGGCTCCAGCTCATCAAAGCGTGCAGTCCTTCTCTCGTCTCTGCCATGTTGTTGCTGTACCAGTGAATTAAAATAAGTGTTGTGTTGTTTTCAGCCAAAGTGAGTTGACACATACATTAATTTCAATCCAGGACCAGTGCTATTAAAGAAACAGTGGTGCAGTGAAGAATACGATATTTCTTACTTTTAACATAATACCTTACTGTTAACCAAAGGCTTGCCGGTTGTTAACGCCATCTGGAATGTGCATTGCTAGACTTCACATTTTTTTAATAGGAGGGATCAAGGAGCAGCTTTCATTATGCTATATTATTACGACCACAAATTGGGAAATAGATTAAAATTTTCATGGAAGGTTGAAACATGTCCACAAAGTTTCTCGGCATTGTACAATGGAACCCTGATAGTTCGAAACTGAAGGAGCACTTTCGCTATTTGAGATTTTTTTCTTCAGACCCTTTTCAACTTCTCGAATGACGGTGACCTTTTTCCGCAAAAGTTAAGGTCTTGTATCTGAACATGAGCTTACTACAGTGGCTATGATTTGCAACACACTGAACAGTTGAACCAAAGGCGCGCGTGTTTTAAACAATGGGATTTGAGAGTAGGTATAAAAGCTCAAGGCCGGCAGTCAGGAAAGTTATTCCGCCCCACAGAACAAACAACCCCGGAGCGATGACCTCTTTGCAGAAATATATGGACGAAGCTGTTACATTAAATTTCCACTTTTAGATTAATTTTCGATTGACATTTCTGAACAAAAACTTGGAATTAAGGAAAATTAAATTCCAATTACATGTGCTTTTATTACATTGCTTTAATACAACATTCAAGAGGCCAAGAATAGTGTTCGAATTATAAACGTTCGAATTATCCGAGTTCTACTGTATTGAATTTGAGATTGACAACAGTTGTATCCTTTGCCATTGGTTGACATAGTCAACATTTTCTTTAACGCAATTTCAGCTTATGTTATAGGTTTCTGATGATTTATTTTTGTAGCTGCACTTTTGTCCTAACAAAAAGGAATGAACCGATTCGAGAATTCGTCTCACATGGGTATCATTAACGTCAACCTTATTAAAATTATACTACATTAAAAGTACTCAACTATAACGAACAAAGACAGCTCATCAGTCTTCCGCCCGACTTTTAGTGCTAGCAACTTGCCAATCAAATTATGCAAGAGAGAAGGTAAAGGTCGGAGTTGTGCAAGTCAGTTCTAATCTAAATCCCCTCGTTCCTTAAAGGACGCGGAAGTTTAGCTTAAACCTCGCCAAAACGCTGATCACCCATATAAGACACAACCGAAAATAAATGTTCAGCTAAATTGCGCGAAAACTTTAAAAACTCATATTTTCAGTTTAACGTCCCCTGAAGTGTAGCTCAGGCAGCTTTCCCAAAGTTGAACAAGTGCCTTTACTGCACCTTATAAGTGTCTAAAGGGGAAAAACAATGAAGGAACATCAATCAAACCAAGCGGAGAATTTATGAACTATTGTTGTGTTCAATATCTAGGTTATGTTAAGGGACACTGGGACTGAGTTTTCTAATTTTTCTTAATTTTAAAGCAATCTACTTGCAAATTGGCCGGTTAATACGGGTAAATAAACAAATAAATGCAGAATCTCAAAACTCTAGCTCAAACAGGTAATCAGATAATACAGTTAAATAGTTTTAATTAATGAAAAATACAGATTTTTCTAAAACTGCCTTGTGCATTCGCACCGTCAGAGAAGTATGATACTTTAGTATAGTTAATTGGAGTTTGTTATTAGCTAAAGAGAAATAATTGTTTTGTTTTATGAAGCTCTTGTTAAAATGACCCTTGTCTTTTCAGTATAAATTATTACTTTGTGAGCCAATGACTGAAGCAATCATAAAACGCACACTTGAATATTTATATATCTAAATTTGCATACAAATTAAAGTACAACTAAAATGAATAGCGAAAAAGAGACAGTAGAGGTAAAAGAGAGTGCTCTGGTGATTTAAACGTGTCACTGGGCTTTTAAAATGACGATCGTGGAATTGTGTGGTCAAAATTATTCACAGATGTGTAAGAACTCAAAAATGGAACATTTTGTTATTTTCAGACATAAACTCAGTCCCAGGGTGTCTTAATTTCTGAGATGTGAAGTTGGTAGTTTTCATTGTTATCTTGTGTTTGTTGCCTCAGCCAAAGCAGTACCAGTGTAAGAGGAAGCTAAGATTATCTTTGTGCAAAACACTGGTTTCCTATTCCACATTGTATAAAGCTGCACCAATATGTTAAACATTTCATAGTCTTTGTTACGAAACTAGTTAACATTAGTAATGTTCTATCACTGGCATTAATATTCATCTTCTCCATTTACTCGGCATAATATAAATTTATGACGAGGGAAAATGGAGAATGTTTATAAGTTACTTGTTCATGAAATTAGAAAAAAAATGCAACTTTCTATGCTGAAGTTTTGAGTGACACACAGTGAAAAAAAATGTAAAAGGATTTTTTGGTATCGTATGTAAAACACACAACCACATGCACATAGAACATATGCGTGTTCATACTTTTTATTTTTTTAACAACTGAGTTTTCTAATACTATGATTTCAAGCTGACTAACTTTGACAGAAATAATTAATATACTATTTTCTCTTTCATTTTGAGACCTAGAGTTATTAACAGAAACAAAGTATTTCAGATTTTCTCACATAAGAATAAGCTAATATCAGTAAAAACGATTCTTTTAGATTCAGAAAGTCCTAAAACATATATTTCCAGAGAAATCCCGACATTGAATTTTTGGATGCAATGCGAAACTTCCCTACGTAGTAGAGAAGGTAAAAATATATGATTAAGAGAACACAGAGAATATTGCTAATGTAAAAATGAATAAATAAGAACGCCAATTTTGGTATTTTGATTCCATTATGGCTGGCTATATTGTATGAGCTTTAAAATGAAAAGACATATCTAAAAGTGTAATGTTTAATTATTTATAAATTCGAAACTGTAAAATACGTTCCTAGTGTGTTTTTGTAATAAAATCAATTTAAAAGTACTGTTATCGTTTTGTGTTTACTTTAACGACCATAACTTAGGTCTGATATAATTCCCCAACCTCACAAAACATGTTTATTTATTTATTCAATAATCGTATATGCTTGAATATTTATTACCAGAACGAGGTATTTCAGGACCTGGCCCTTCAAGTTTAGTGCACACGGACGTAGCCCACTAAATGCCGGACAGTGACAACGTAAACAGAACTGCCTCTTATACGCAGTCAATCAAATGACGTATAGAGACAGATGAGCAGTTAATTTGAAATAATATGCAGGGTTGCTGGGTAGCCATTAAATTGCACATAAGGGATGGAAAACGGGGATGGAAGATCTGCAACAAAGAGACCTGCAGGTAAGTAATTTTCTGCGTACTGATTTCGAACTTGCTAAAATACAATACGGTAAGTAATTAAGGCAATCAAAACATACTATAGAATTACCTGCATTTACTGTCAAAGAGTTTCATACTCTGTTTGGATATAAAACTTCTACCCCTAACTTTGTCTGTGTTATTTATCCCGCTCCGCAAGCATTATAGATTTAGTACTAATGCCTTCCGCACGACAGCTGCATCATCTGCCTCCATTATCATAGACATGGCACATTGTGAGCATATTGCGTTCCTCGGGCAGGTTTCATAGACCAAAGGTGCTGCTTGTCAATTGCTTCCCAAGGATGCCACGAGGCTAAGTGCATTCTGCACATCTACAAACATATCGGGAATCGAAGCCGAGTTCCGTAGCACTAATAGGAACACTACTATGGCACTCCACACTGAAAAAAGAGCTGTAAAATGTACTTTCGGGAATCTTTTAGCTGAATCTTTACTCTGAATTTCAAATGAAATTACAATAATAGATGAACAATCCACAAGAAGTCATTCTTGTTATAGGATCCGACTCCAATACGGTGGAGTACAAAAATGCAAACTTTCAAGCTCAACTCTAGATGCAGGCTTCGAAGACCACAATGCAACAGACACGTCAAAATATAAATTAGTTAGGAAGCAATATTCTAACCTATAAATACGTATCACAAAATGTTAAATAGTAGTATTTCCATGTTTAACCTGCTTTGGGAAAACTCCTGTTCTTACAATTGGAAAATAAAAAATCCGATGTGTTGCACTCACATGGCTTTCTCTACTCTTGTACTAACCATTTTTACAAACTCTTATTCCTATATCTTCTTTGTGTTAGTTGAGATAAACATTTGTACAAATTATCTTATTGCTTATTTCCTTGTAGGTACAAGGGGAATATTAGAATACAGAAGGCTTTGTGCGATAGTCAAATATTTTAAAGCTTCCAAATTCCTTTCTCTTTGCACGATTAACATATAAAAATGAATAACGATGCTACATTTGACAGTAGTGTAAGTTTTCCAAAACTCACACAAATAATAAGGAATATCTCCTAAATAGTTCTTTCTACAAAAAAATTATTTAGACACATCGTGTATTTTAGTAAGATTTGGTCTATCTCTTACAGTTTACCAGTTATGCTAAAGTCATCCAGACTAAATACGACTTCAGGGGCTATAGCCAGAAAATTCAAGATGTACATTTCATTTGCCATAAAAATATCTCATGCATGTGGCATTTTAATCAGAATCGTTAGAGCCATTTTCAACAAAATCAGAATTTTCGAAAAATTGTCTATGTAAAAGGTAGTTTAGGGTAAAGGAATTTTCTTCAAAATCTTCGTGTCGTATCCTCGAAAGACATTAAACTTAAATACCAACTTTGGTTTTTAACCGACTTTTCGTTTTTGAGTTATGCAGTCCACAGACAAACACACACACACACACACACACACACAGTGACCTTTGCATTTTTGGATTTAGGGGGCCTCAAAGCATATATTTCCGGTGAAATCTCGACATGGATTTTTTTGGGGGAATAACAATAACGAACAAAAATAATAAGTAAAATAATAAGAAACAAAGAAATGCCACTGAAACATTTTTTATTTAACGTCCTCCAACATTGTGTCATATCGGACGAATGAATGAAATGATGCTCAAATGAGCCCGAGGTCCATGGAGCTTTAAGTTACCCGACATTTGTCTTCTCAGGGTAGGGAAACCCCCGAAAAAAAAAACCTTACCCGGATAACTTACCCTAAGCGAGATTCGAACTCGCGACCTCTTGAACGTGAGGCAGACACGCTAACCATCACGCTACCGAGGCGGGCGCCACTGAAACATTGCGTGTCCTTATGTTTACATGGATTGTTTACGGCAATTTACAATCTGTAATCCGTAAGGTTAGAAAATAGCAGCATATACAGGGATGAGTTTATTCCCTGGAAAATAGTCTTGTAAGTGAAGTGCAAAATATTCTGACTGCTGTTGCCTATTATCACGCGCTGTGCACCCCAGTTGAAGCCTGGACATTTGTTCTGCACCTCGCTTCTGTTACAAGCAGAACAAAGTTCACACACGCCACTGACTGGGTTTACCCCGGGGCGTTCTGTAACTCTTTAACGCACGAAGGATTATCAATGCCCGGCGAAGTGGGCCAACTGGTACTTCTTGGATTTTCTGACAATAGCCTCTAAAGTTCTCTTTATTTGTAAGATATGTTGTATAATTTTGTTTAATCGATAAACCATAGGAGATAGAAAACGCACTACGAAAAAGTGTAGGTGATAAAGGAAATTACCTCAACATGTTCAATCAAGTGACACAGTTAAAATTTTTCACTTTTTATATGTTAATGTTATAACTTGTTTCATTTACATACCTACTCATTCTAAATTTATATACACTGATATAATTGTTCATTTGTAAATTATATAAATTCAATGTATCCGAGGAACCAAATACGGCCAACCTCAAGTGTTGTGTAGTTATTGATTTCACCTCTGGGCTGTATAATATTACTGCTCATCTGTCAAAAATAAATTATTTAAAAGAGCCATTTCCGAAATACTCATGCTTCTTGTTTCTTATTGCCCCGCCTTTAACTATAATGGTCATACAGGTGGCTTTTTGCCTTTGGGATATACTACCTATAGGCAATGGTGTTAACTTTGTACACTGGTTTTGTCTTTGGGTATTTTACATTAGATATCTCCCTCTCTCACATACACACACATACACAAACATTCATACTTCCAGACTCCGGAGAAGATAGAGAATAATCTTGGCTTGAAGAAATTCCTCCCCTCCCCCAGCCGAGAATGTAACCAAGGACCCCTTGCATAACAAGCAGGTTCTCTATCGGCTGAGCTACGGGGTTAGTCAGCTCGTTGTTATAGGTTTGAATTTTTCAATACTTTGTCATTTCTTTGAAATAGTCTTCTGGAATAAGAATTTAAATGTGAGAACATCCGAGAATATTTTAGTCAATCTTTCTCCTTAAAATGAAAGCGAACTAAACGTGTGTGTGTGTGTGTGCGTGCGTGCCTGTGTGTGTGTGAGAGAGAGAGAACATAACTCAAAAACGAAAAGTCGGTTAAAACCAAACTTGGTATCTGAGTTTAATATACTTCAAGGATGCGAAACGAAAACTTTGAAGAAAATTCCTCCCCCCTAAACTATCCTTTACCTGGTAAATTTTTCGAAAATTTTTATTTTCTCAAAAATGGCTTTAAGGATTTTGATTAAAATGACATGTTTTTTAAGATATGTTTATGACAAATGAAATGTATAGGCCATGTAGTCCTGTTTACTATTGATCACTTTTGCATAACTGGTAAACCGTAAGACATATACCAAATCTTACTATACAAAAATATAGATCTCGTTAAAAAAGAATGCATGTCCAAATGCAATATTTTTTTTGTGGAGTGAACCATTTCGGAGATATTCTTTGTTATTTGTGCCAGTTTTGCAATACTTATAACTTCCCCAAATGGAAGGTCGTTATTCACTTTTATATCTTGGTCGTGCAAAGAGAAGCTAATTTCAAAGCATTCATATAGCAACCAGCTTTAAAAGATTTGACAATCACTCAATGTCTACTTGTATTCCCATATTCCCCTTGCACCTATAAGAAAATTACCTATAAGATAATTTCTACAGGTGTTTATTTTGACTATCACGAAGAAGATAGAAGAGCAAGAGTTTGATACCGGTAGCGTGAGTGAGTGAGTGATTAGGGTTTAAGGGCCCGTCGACAGCTAGGTCATTAGAGCCCCATGATACCGGTAGCGAAATGACAGAAAATGACCGTTGCACTCCTGAAATCAACTAAGGAAGGGGATGTGTAACACTGTGTTGCATAGTTACACGGCGAAAGGTTCACGAATTACACGGATGCATGAATCCGCTTTTGCCTACCTCTGTTCTAAGCCTACCTAAACTGTGAAACAAGGCGGTTCTTTCTTTTTTTTTAATTTATTTAGAGTCGCTTTAACAATTAAGTCATATCGCGACTATTCTATGTAATACAGCGGTATACAATAAATTTGATACAATTATTTAACCAAAAACATGAGAATACAATCAAATCAGTACAACAAAAATATCCTTCATATTATATCAAGGCGGTTTTAAAAGGTGTGCATTTGTTTCTATTTTATATCTGAATGACAAATCATCTTGTTAATGCTTGTGTAGCTTTGTAAGCAGTTTCTAGCTGCCTTAGTAACAAATGCTAGTCTCCTTAGCGCGATAGAGGGGATTTTGTCCCACTGGGAAGTCTGGTTCGGGGTGCACTCAGCCTCGTTAGGTCCCTGAGGGGCCAGCTGAGGAGCTACTGAGTTGAAACATAGCGGCCTCTGGGCGAGAAGACCGTATAAACGGCCGGAAGGGACCGAATTATTCTGTATAATTCATAACACATATTTACATTATTCAGCCTATAAATTTGAATAACTATTTATGTGTTGCAGACGCTCAAGGTCATCCGAGCCACGATATTAATGCAATGTTTGAATTTATTATTTACAGGTCTCTTATCTCATTGGTGGCTATTAGCCCTTCTTGAACTTTCTAGTAGGAAGGAACGTATGAACCATTAGGAAAGCAATGCCTTCCCTTTCACTTAACCTTCCTCTAATGACCAAATGATGGCGTGTGAATAATTCATTTACCGAAGAAGGTTATAAAAGCAGGAACTTTGGTTACACTGATGATTGATGAAAATGACAATCGTTACAACCTAGTGTGAACAATACCTCAAACGTGTAGCTAAAGCAACGTGAAAAACATTGTGTTTGGAGAGCTGTTTTACCAAAGTATACAAAATAGTAGGTATACATAAATATAAGTAGATATGCAGTGAAAGAGTTGCTTTTCTGAGTGTTTGTATATGAACAAAGGAAAGGTTGCGGAAGTTATGGTCGCATATTAATATTTTCTTTCTTTGAGTTAACTAGAAAATACTCCAACATTTATCATAAAGTTTGTTTTTCGTTGGTATTGTTATAATTGCCAGAATTACAAGCATTAGATGTAATAGACGTGGTAGGAACGCAAGATATATGCTTCATTTGTCATAAAAATATGTCATATGACATTTTAATCAAAATCGTTAGGGCCATTTTCAAGAAAATAAAAATTTTCGAAAAATTTTCCGTGTAAAGGGTACTTTAGGGTGGGGCTATTTTCTTCAAAACCTTCGTGTCGCATCTTTGAAAGACATTAAACTTAAATATCAACTTTGGTTTTTAAACTACTTTTCGTTTTTTAGTTTTGCTGCCCACAGACTGACAAGACACAGACATACACATATGCGGACCTTTTTCTAAAAGTGCCGGTTTTGGTTCAGGGGACCTCAAAACATATATTTCCGGTGAATCTCGACATCGAAATTTTGGGTGGAATACCAGGACCCAGGGCTTATTTGGGCATCATTTCACCAATTCACAGATCCATTCATTGTTTGAGATGACTTATCCAGTTAAGGACATTAAATTAAAACAAAGTTATCACTCGTATTTTCACAAATTTAAGCAAAGTCTTTGATAAATAAAGTTTTGGTATGCATCGCTGCTCACAAAGAAAATCCGCACTCGTGCACAACTTATAAATACGTGCAGTGGTTGTTAGCTCATTAGCTACTGAAAAAATCTGAAATCTGAAATATGTACGTAATGATTTTCATTTCTTTCTCTACTCACTCTTCTACAAAGTATTCTTAAAAACGCTTCTATTCGATTTACTTCATGTTAATCGAGATACAATTAAGATGTTAATAACGTCTTGCTTGGACTCCGAAGTTGGTTTTTGGATTCGACTTCCTTAAACGCAGTTTTCCGCGAAACTTCGGAGAAGGAAACAAGCAGACCACAAGTTGATAACGGCAGCCGTGGAAACCCAACATGCATGTAATGAAGATAGACATTTGTACAAATGTTACTGCTACATACTTTCTTGTAGGTACAAAGAGAATAGGCTGATAGTCAAATCTTTTAAGAGCTGATCGCTAATCGATGGCTCTGACTTCCATTTTCTTTGCATGTTGCGTGGATAAGGAACGAATCACTTCCTAATTGAGAAAAATATAAATATTTGAAAACTCAAAGAAATATCTCGAAAATGTCTATGTGCACAAACAAAATGCACTTAACACAACTTGTGTTAATTTAATAAGATTTTGTTTATCTTTTAGGGTTTACCACTTACGTAACAGAGGACTTCAGAGCCCTTTGCCAAAAAATTTAAGACATATTTTCCATTGGTGATGAGAATATCTTAAAGATTGGCATTTTAATGAAATCGTTAGAGCCATTTTTGAGAAAATAAAACTTTTGTAACATTTTTAAATGTAAAGCGTAGTTTGGTGTGGGGAATTTTCTTGAAAATTTTCGTGTCACATCGTTTGAAGATCCTTAACTTAAATACCAACTTTGGTATTCAACCAAACTTCCGTTTTGGAGTGATATCGTTCTCTATTTCTCTCATACACACACACACACACACACACACACATGCACACACACATGCACACACACGCGCGCGCGCGCGGATCCTTTTCTATAATTGGTTTCCCTTGGATAGTCTGGACCTCAAAACAAGTACTTCCAGCGAAATATCGATATCAAATTTTTGGGTGGAATGCAATACGTACTTGGTTTACTGTATGTGGTAGAGAAAGCAAAAAATCCAGTAGAACAATAATTTTGTGTTTCTCCACAGTAACGAAACAAGAAACTAGAGAATCTGTGTTACATATGCGCAACATCCTACGTAATTTGAGGCAATAGAGTCGCCTTAAAATGGCTTACTCTCCTTTCGGTGAAGCATCTAATGCTGAAATAGCTTAAATAATTCGAACAGGGAAACCTCACAATACAGAATACAACAGCAAATATGTTAGCAATGAGTTTGACAAATTTTGTATTGAACAAAGTTATAAATTAAGAGCAGATACTCCAACTTCTGATATTGCCAACATCTTAAAAACTGGAGCATCGATATGAGAATTTTATAGACATCTCAATGGACATTTCTTTTAAGAGGTTACTAATTACAATACAGCATTTAAATAACATTTCATAGGAGATATCATCCTTTAATTCGTGAAATAGTCGTCAAATTCTGTGGATAAGTTGGCAATGACATAAGAGGCGACAAAGAGGTGCGAAAAGCGTGTAATTTTCCAGAGAAATCGCAAGGGGTGGAAGGAGGTAAGACGGTGGAAGCATCATAATTTTGAATCATAAGGAACAATAGACGAAGGCTTATCAGTTTATGTACTTCCTGTACGCTGCGATATCTTCTCTGGGAAAGGCAAACTATGGGACCCATATGGACCAAGGAAGCTGCCACCTGCGGCACTCTTAAGAGCGTCTGTCTGCCTCTTCAGTATTCCCTTCTCATCCATCCGACACTCCAGCTTCCGGTAGCACCGTTTCCGCTACTAGGAGAAAAAAAACTACATCATTGTGCAATTATCCAACAATGATTTGTATCTGCAGCCAGAATGTAACTTATAGATGAAGCGAACAAGGGTTTTAAATGAATAATTTGGAAACAGCACTTAAATACAATAGAAGAAAATAGAATTCCCAAAATAGCAAGAAACTACCAACTACAAGGAGAAAGGAGGACCGAGGAAAAGATGGAAGAAACAAACTTGTTGCTTATGTACTCGTATTTGCCATTTAGGAGCTTTGATGGCCAAAGCACCCCTTTATTCTAATTATTCTCCACCTTCCCTTCCTTTAACTTTCCTTGCTTCTTAGCCTTTCTTGTCATTTATATTTGAGTTCGTTATTATCCCATATAGCTCCAAATTATTTTCCCTTTATCTTTACCCATGCTTCAATTTTTATGGATAACTGAAGTATTTTTAGAAAATAGTCCATGGGCGTGCTGTATTTATGTCTGTAAACAGCATAACTCAAAAAATCTGATGTGTTGCAGTCACATGACTTTCTCTACTGTTGTACTAACCATTCTTACAAACTCTTATTCCTATATCTTCTTCGTGTTAGTTGAGGTAAAGATTTGCAAAAATTATCGTATTCATTATTTCCTTGTGACTACCAAGGGAATATTAGAATACAGTAGTCTTTGAGCGATAGTCAAGTCTTTTAAAGCTTTGAGATTCCGTTCTCTTTGCACGGTTAACACATAAAAAAACGAATAACTGTGTTGCATTTAAAAAAAGTTTGTTTTCCGAAACTGACACAAGTAATATCCCTGAAATGCTCCACTCTACAAATTGACATAAATTGTATGTTTTAGCGAGGTCTACATGTCTTTGTATAGTAAGATTTGGTCTATCTCTTACAATTTACGAGTTACTTAAAAGTCATCCAGAGTAAACAGGACTACATAGGCTATAGTCAAACATACATTTCATTTGTCATAAAAATATCTCAAACATATGACATTTTAGTCAAAATCGTTGGAGCCATTTTCAAGAAAATCAAATTTTCGAAAAACTTTCCATGTAAAGGATAGTTTAGGGTGGGGCTATTTTCTTCAAAATCTTCGTGTCGCATCCTTGAAAGACACTAAACTTAAATACTAACTTTGGTTTTTAACCTACTTTTCGTTTTTGAGCTATGATGTTCACACACACATACACACACACACACACACACACACACACACACACACACACACACACACACGTACCTTTTTCTAAAAAAGCTTTTTTTTGTATTCAGGGGGTCTCAAAACATATATTTCCGGTGAAATCTCGACATCGAATTCTTGGGTGGAATACAATACTTCCCCTACTTACAGCAGAGAAAGTAAAATTTATTAACTTTGAAAAAAAAATCACACTTTTTATAGTTTTTACAAAGCTTTATAATTCAACAACTGGTAAACATTAAAACAACAGAAAAATCACTCCCACTATTCTTTTCTGCATACTCAGTTTGTTGATTACAAGCATTCGAATTCCATATTCGGAGCAGTAGATTTCCGGGAAATGCAGCACTCTCTACACAAGTGTTTTCCTCGTAGTGAACCACGCGGAAGCAAATGAACAATGTGCATACTCTGCCTTCGGTTTCATGGCTTTCTTTCTCCTACTCGTTCACACACATTACTGTTCAAAATACTGCTTGTTGCACTCTGACACGTGCGAAAGAGGCTAAAAACATGAAAATAACTTTCACTGCCAAACAAAATAGCTTTAAACCTCATTTACATTAACAACCGAGATGCACTTTTCTGCGTTACATCCACTGCGTGTGCACATCGTTTGACGTCACTGGCGTGAGCAAGCACAACTACCAGCCACTCTACTTCAATGCTTGGCGTGATACCTAACAGTACTAATTCATAGCAGGTTGATGTTGGAAACATACTCCTCAGCGAGCATTACAATTGGATTAGCAAAAGTTAATTAAGAAAGACCGCCTCCGTAGTGCAGTTGGTAACGCGCTTGCCTCCGGCGCGGAGGACCCGTGTTCGATCCCCAGTAACAGTATGGGGATTTTCTACCCGCTGGGAGGTCTGGCGCGGGGTACACTCAGCCTCGTTAGGTCCCGGGGGCACCAATTGAAAGAGCTAGTAATAATAATAATAATAATAATAATAATAATAATAATAATAATAATAATAATAATAATAATAATAATAATAATTAATAATAATAATAATAAAATAACAATAACTAGTAATAAAATACAACAATAAGACGAACAAGTGCCATGAAACATTACTACCCTCATGTTATCTAATTAACCCCATTCAGGATGAGCTGGCCACCTGGTATAGGTATATATATAATAAACTAAAATCAACAATATTATAATATCTTAGAAATAGGTAATACCAGATAAAAGGTGTTTAGTTGGGTGTTTTAAGGAGATCTGCAATTCTTTTTCTAAAAGATTTTTTTCTATAATTTAATGTTTACCAGTTACGCAAAGTTATACAAAATTCCTTCCGAATAACAGACTACAATATAGGCATTTTATTTCTTAAGTGCATTATATTTGAATCCAAACCAATAGAGTAACTGTTGAGAAGATAAAAAACTTCCAGAAACGTTCCATATAGAGTAATTTCTGGCTGAACTTTCTCGAACTTTCACACACACACACACACACGCACACGCACACGCACACGCACACGCACACGCACACGCACACATACACGGACCTTTTCCTAAAAAGGTTCTTTTGGACTCAGGTGGCCTCAAAACATTTATTTTCGGTGAAATATCAAGCTCAGAATTCTGGGTGGAATACAATAAACACGTCATCTTACAGAAGAAATAATTATAAAACCAAGAATTTGCAAATCTTAAAAACAGTCAGAATTCCCAATCAGTAATATCATTTGCCCTTTCTGCTTAGCAAAAATAAGAACCTCCCATTTATTTTGGCTGCAAAAATGTTTACTTTATCTACTGCGTACTTATAGTACACCCAAAAACTCGATATCAAGATTTCATATATTTTTGGGTCTGCCTTAATCTCCCATCTTCCCCTTGCACGTATAACATAGCAATTGTGTTTATCTCGTCTAATATGAGGTAGACAGAGGAATAAGCGTGACTTGTACAAGAGCAGAGAAAGTCATGTGAGTGCAACAGTTAGATGTGTAGGATGGGTTTGTTGTGCAGCTGCACTGGTCATCACAGACATACTTTTGAAGATAAAGCGTGTGTTTTGGTTGTAGAATGCTGATAATTGTGCGAGTCCATGCAGTCAGTCAGGCAGGCAGCCTTGGCCCGGAAAGTGGATCAGGGGCAGTATCTGTGTAGCAGCTTTGTTTGACAAGGTCGCTGACAGGAAGCACTGCATGGGCTTCCACTTCCGCTTCCTGAGACACATGCAGGTGACAAGAATACCAGGTGGCGGTGGCGGGGTGGCGACTTTTAGGAACCAATTACTCACCCATTAGCTCGCGTCTTAATCAACATTCGCTACAAGCACGGAGCTACCAACCACCATTCCCAGGACACACACCGAGCACACCCAGAGCCATCAATCTGTAAGCATTGGTTCATTTCAATGACCCTCATATCTCTGTTCCATTTTTTATTTGTTGTTCGACATATTTAATTGAGTTGAGGAGAACTGTCATAAGTTTCCTTCATGTAAACTGCAAGACCAACAGGAATAGAGTCAAGACGGTGGCCATTGTAAAGTAATGCAGCTTTCAAACTTAGCTTGGAGGAATCTGTGATCAACCCCCATTCCATAGCAAGTAATAAAGTAAGTGGATGTGAAATAGGTCAAATAGCAGATGAAAAATTCCGGTATCATTTTTTTCCATCGACAATGCTGCCTTTTATAGCTGGAGTCAATCAGAAATAGCAAGTCATCTATATGGTTTCTAGACTCTCACCAAACCACAGCAAAAGCCATAGATCGTTTTTATTTTTCAGTCATTCTGATAGTATAACAAAACAAGAGTTGCAACATATACGAGTACTATACTAACAGTTGTTTTTTCTCTGTTTTAACTTTCTTCTGTTTTCTTAGTACGCCTGTGTATGTTGGTTACTGGGAATAGACAAGGTTATATTGACGTCACTTAAACTGTTATTATTAGTGAGATTCTCCATAAATAGCAATGAGGTCACCCTTTTTTAAGCAACTCTAACTTATCACAGATTAAAAAGGCTTATTAAACACCCTTGATATAAATGAGAATCACCTATAATTTATTGAAATGCACTCAACAAGTACGTTTGCACCTTGAATGCACCGACACGTGGTGCACAATTTCTCCGTATCTCACACGTTGCTGTTATGACATCATGAGAACAGGTTAATACCGGGTTGCAAGAAAACTACCTAGTAGCTACTCCCTTCTTTAGTTAATGACTGGGTAAACTAGTGAAGTCTCTAAACTTCAGTGCGTTGCAAGAAACACATCAGACGATTCGTTTACGACTCCCATCTTTAAGAAGATAAGATGTAGTACGACAGAGCCGGATTAGTCGATTACATAGTTACCTCACGTATGATGTCGCTGCAACAAACAATTCTACCACATGCAACATATGCATGAACGTTTGTTAGGAGAACCTAAATCTAACCTTTAAACTCTATGTTGTCATATTCTTGAAATGGATTGAATGATGACGCAGCATTATATTCTTGAACCACTATTTATTAACTCAGGATAACTTTGCACCTACGCATATACTGGCAGCTCTGACAGTGGAATGGCGTAAACATTTATTGGCAAGTTGCGTAAAGAAGGACAGGAAACTCTTCATTTTATCGCATTGGCCACGGTAGCTTGTCGAAATTGGAAACATGCACCAGTACTAAAAATGCTGATAAAAAGTATTTTGTGAGGAAAGATGGTTTTCAGGACATACGCAATCTTAAACGAAATACACTCAGATCCAATATAACCTCTTTGTCAGAGAAGATTGTATAATGAAGAACAGAATAGAAATACAACACTTCCTGGCATAAAACTATAATTCTATCGACAATAATGCATACAACAATAGTTTTTATCTACTTGTATCTGAGGATGTCATAATATGAAAAAATAAGAGGAAACCATGCAATAAAAACAATAATGGATGCCATTCTCTGTTTATAGGTCCGAGATTCGATCTTTAGTGATATTTGATTGAATAGTGTTGTAGATCGCTCTTACAACTCATTTGAGAGGAAAATGAGCACTTTAGCGCTAAAGAAATCTCTAAGTACTTTCTTGCAACCCAGTAGGTATATGTGGTGAGATACCTCAGCGCCTCGCCGAGGCTACTAGAAGAACTAGACCCGCACAAGTACGCCATCCACTATTCGTCCTAGCAAACGCCTCTTTGGAACAGAATTCATGGTTTCTTTCTTAATTCGTGGGTTATTGTTGATTCATCTGCCGTTTAAATGATATTTTACTACGTTGTGTATTGCTCAGGACAGCTATTTTGTCCATGATTGCTTCTATGAGCCTATTACGTTTAAATTTATTTTTCAGAAAATCTAGAGTTATCTTGCTGTCCGAATAGTATATACTACTTTCTTTATATACATAATTTCCAAACCTTCACATTCTTCTAACTTCTCGAAAATTTTCAGTCTGATTATTTGTACAGTCAGTTTAATTTGAACTTAAGTTGTGTGTGCGCGCGCATGAGCGCACGCGCGTGTTTGTCTAGCCAGCATTACTAGAAAACGAAGTGTCAAATAGCTTAAAACAATGCAAGGCAGGTTATATCGAGCATTTTGCACACACCAAATAGTGAAAAAGATTCTTAACATTAGTAGAAACTGCCATGGAATCTCCTTAACCGATCTCAGAATACGCATTTCAGGTGCTTGTATTTTGCTGTAATCGGCATTTTTGAAGGTCCATGCCATACGATAATACAGGGAGTGCCATGGCATACTCGCAAATACAAATGCAAGTGGCTATTCAAGACACGTCTATATGGGTGTCCGATAGACAATAACAAGAGTAGAGAAATTCATGTGAGTACAACACATCAGATTTTTTAAAAATGTGTTGTTATGTTCAGGATCTCAAAAGTAAAAGCTGGATAATCCATTTTTTTTTGGGGGCGGGGGAATATAATACTTCCTCTACTTACTAGAGAGATGCCAGAGAAAGTGTTAAAGTGTTGTATGAACAATTTTTATAAGACACAAAAGCTAATAGTGAGAAGAGAAAGTAGTCCCCATTTAGTCATGTAATTATTTACTCGTATTTATTTTAATTTCATCCTGACACAACTGCTGCTTGCTTTCTATGGCATCAACACGACAACATGTTTCTTATTAAATAAATTGTTTTAAATGGGGTTTCAAAATGTACTTTGAAGCTTTATGATTTAGGGTTTATTAATTTATTTTGATTTATGCGATACTTTAAATTTTATCATCTTTCCGGTCTATTCCAACCCTTCAAGACAGTTCAGTTTACCATCTGCTATCGACTCTGTTGATAGATTAGAACTGCCTTAAGCAATCTGTTGCTGCTGTTCATCCCAAGTTTATATCCACTCATATTTCTTTGTTCACAGTCCCAAACTTCTGTAACATTCACAGGCATACACACTTATTTTGTAATGCAAAATTTAATTATTCATACAGCTTGTAGTAATCATTTTTGCAAACATTTTATTTTACTTTCTCTACTGCATATAGTAAGTAGAGGAAGTATTGTATTCCACTCAAAAATTCGATGTCGAGATTTCACCGGAAATATGTGTTTCGAGGCCACCTAAATCCCGTGCGTGCGTGCGTGCGTGCGTGCGTGCGTGTGTGTGTGTGTGTGTGTGTGAATACAAAACTTTGTAAATATCTTCGATCACCACCATTTTAAAGAACCTCCCCTTTAAATTAAATATTGCATAAAAAACGTTAAATTATTTTTTTATTTTCTCAAAATGTCTAACGATATTTGATTTAAAATTACGATATTTACATGGCTGAGTAACTTTTTATATTAAACTTTCTAGTGATAGCCTGCGAATCTCTCTTCATTCTGAATGAGTTTTGTACAACTGGTAAACCATAAGAGATAGGAAAACACTTACTTGCACAAAAAATGTAGATATCCTTAAACCACACCATTTATTTGCCCCATCTTTTCTGTACCTTTAGACACTTCCAAGATATTCGCTGTTCTTGGTTTTAGTTTTCCAATGCTTTATGATTACTTTGTCTACTACCTATAGCAAGTAAGGTCAGTATTGCATTTCACCCAAAATTTTGATGTCGAGACTTCGCAGGAAATATATATGAGCTCCTGAATCTCCTCCAAAAAGTATTTTTAGAAATAGGTCCATCTGTGTGTATGTGTGTGTCTGTGTGCACGTGCGTGTGAATACTATAATTCAAAAACGAAAAGTCAGTTAGATACAAAACTTGGTATTTTAAGTTCTGCATCTTCCAAGAATGTCACACGAAGATTTTGAAGAAAGCACCAGCATTTCCCAAACTACCCTTTGCATCGAAAATGTATCAACAAAATTAATTTTGTCAAAGAACGGCTATTTATGATTCTGATTAAGTCTAAAGTGGCAAAATGAGCTCTTCACTGGAATAAAGGGAAGTTCACTGGACATTCACAGAGAATTTAAGTTAGATATTTTATTTCTCATATCAACATATCAAATATGTGAAATAATAATAATAATAATAATAATAATAATAATAATAATAATAATAATAATAATAATAATAATAATAATAATAATAATAATAATAATAATAATAATAATAATAATAATAATAATAATAATAACGGTGATGACGACGGTGGTGGTGGTGGTGATGCTGCTCCTGGTGGTGATGGTGGTGGTGCTGGTGGTGGTGGTGATGGTGATGATGGTATGGTGGTGATGGTGGTGGTGATGATGATGGTATGGTGGTGATGGTGATGATGGTGGTGATGGTGATGGTGGTGATGGTGATGGTGATGGTAGTGATGGTAATGATGATGGTGGTGGTGATGGTGATGGTGGTGATAGTGATGATGGTGGTGTGTGTGTGTGTAGTGTTTAACGCCCGCTTTTACTACTACGGCACCACAGGCGGTGACACTGATGATACATGGAATGAAGATGGAGCACCGGTGGAATGAGATGGCGGGGGAAACCGGAGTACCCGGAGAAAACCCGCCCAGACGCCGCTTCGTCCACCACGAATACCACATGCGGGTCCCTGGGATCGAACCCGGGCCGCCTAGGTGGTAATGATGGTGGTGATGATGGTGGTGATGGTGATGGTGATGATGGTGGTGGTGATGGTGATGGTGATGGTGGTGGTGGTGATGATATCTGGCGTGTTGCACTCACATGAATTTGTCTACTCTTATACCATTCTTAGGAACACATTACTCTATCTTATTCACGTTAGTTGAGATAAACATTTGCAGAAATTATCTTATTGCTCATTTTCTTGTAGGAACAAGGGGAATATGGGAATACAGTAGGCTTTGAGCGATAGTCATATCTTTTAAATCTTTAAAGTTCCGTTAAATTTACACGGCTAAGACATAAAAAAATGAATAATGATCTTCCATTTGTGGAATGTACACGTATTGTAAAACTATCACAAATAACAAGGAGTGTCTTCGAAATGGTTCGCTGCACAAAAAAAAAAAAAAAAAAAAAAAAAAAAAAAAAAAAAAAAAAATTGTACATCTGTTTTTGGAAGATCTATATTTTTGTATAGAAAGATTTGGTCTGTCTTTTATGGTTTACCATAATGTAAGTCATCAAGAGTAAACAGGACTACGTAGACAATAGCCAGAAAATTCAAAATATACATTTCATTTTCCATAAAAATATTTCAAAATCGTAAGAGCCATTTTCGAGAAAATAAAAATTACCGATACATTTTCCGTGTAAAGGGTAGTTTTGGGGTGGATGAATTTTCCTCAAAAGTTTCGTGTCCTTGAACCATATTAAAATTAAATGCCAACTTTGGTTTTTAACAAACTTTTCATTTTCGAGTTATACTGTTCACAGACACACACACACACACACACACACACACACACACACACACACACACACACACACACACAAACACGCGGACCTTTTTCTAAAATGCTTTCTTGGGTTCAAAGGGCCTCAAAACATATAATTACATTTCCGATGAAATCTCGACATCGAATTTTTGGGTGGAATACTTACTAACTATGCGTTGTAGAGAAAGTAAAAATGTAAGGTCGAAAAAAACCAATTTTTCTACACATATGCATCAAAATCATCTCACAACTTCCCTCTTTTGTCTAGTAGTCTCTCTCTCTCTCTCCAGATTCATAGCTTTTTCCTTGCTGGGAGATATCACTTAACTACTCCTTTCCGCTGAATTTGGTTGTTTGTTTTGCTCCAAACACTGCCAAAAATTTAAACAGTAAAGGGGTGTTTAAATGTAGTGGACATGGCATTTAAAGCCGACGCTGGGCCTTTAAAAATGGCAGAATCTAAAACATTTTCACAACCAGCCAATGACTGGAGGTTTGGGGCATATTTTTATGCATAAGCCTAAAAGTTGTCTAGTTGATAATTTCGCCCATTTTTCAGTACCAGTGTTCCTTAATTCTGTTATTGAGAAGGGAATGTAGATAAAGAAAGAAGCGATAGTCCACCTCCGCTGTGCCCTGCCGTGCCCCGGGAGAAGGTCATCATCATCTCAGCAGACCGGAATTGCCCCCCCCCCCACCCCTCCCCTCTTCCTTCCGCAGTAGCTCGTTCCCCTGCCCCATTTGGTTCTTGAGGAAGGTTCGCTCCCGATCGGGGCCACCTGGACCAACAGCCTAAGATTTTCCCACGCAGTTCTCAGCTGTCCCATCCCTCCACCATGAGATGAAGGGGGCAGATTTCTTAGTCAGGTAGAGAGCAACTTCTTCCTTCCTTCCTTCCCTCCCTCACATCCAACATTTGTTTGTTGTTGTTTCCAATTATACAATCCCACAACAGAATGGTCATCTACTAATATTGAAAATACATGAAAACAGTGCTATTTTCGGTATCGGCACGTTACTGGCTGATTTAATCAAATTTCAACTACAAAATCTCAGGTTACAGTCTTTAAAATACTTTCTAGAAGTTGAGAAATACAATAATAGACAAGAGCGGGTTACAAATCCGGTTCGTACCACTGACATCAATTCCTCTGATCTTCCCATAAAATTAAAACCAAGTCTTTTGTAAATTTTGTTGTCAGTTCACGGAAAATAAAAACTGAGAACATGTCAAGTTGTGATTTCTAGTGACACTGCCATTAAGCACGTTGTTTCACCCCCCCCCCCCTACTTATTTATGTGAGCAGGGTTTCTCTACACTGACAACAATCAAAATGAAACAAAGAAATCGCTTGAATCCAGAATCACCATTGATACTGACACTAACGAGGATTCATACAATTTAATGTGTGTGTGTGTGTGTGTGTGCGTGTGCGTGTGTGTGTGTTAGCTGTGAAGTAGTTCCTGTATTTATTGTATGTATTTAATAAGTTATAAGTGTGATAATATATTTTAGATATGAATTTGAATAAACAATAACTCTAGAAACACTAAGTATGCCAGCTAATATGGTAAGTTATCTAGGGGGTATGCGGAGAGAAAAAAATTCTGATGTGTTGCACTCACATGACCGAACTCCTGCGGGACGAAATGCTGGCACACCGGCGACGCTGATGTGATCCTGGCAATTGACAGCGTCGTTAAACAAAAAAATAATTTGAATTTGAATTTCTCTACTCTTGCAGAAGAATGAACATGTGATTTTTATATAGCTTCTATAAACTGTCATTAACTGAGGAGAATGTCTTTTCCTTGAACGCGCAATCGCGCTGTGGAGTGGGGAGTTTCTTGGTACGATGCAAACAGTAACTCCAGCAGTTCAAAATGACTGTCTACAAGACAGTTGAACTGTAAACAGTGCCAGTGTTGCCACAACATTAAATCGTGTGGTTCTTGAGTCTTCAATAAATGTAATTGGTCGTACGATCATAAGTATGTATCGTAATTGCTTTGTTTTATGAGGTAATACAGAGAGACCCAAAAACATCTGAACCGCTGCGCACACAGAAACGCGATAACGCAGCTGCTGTCACGTGGTTAACTTGTTTTTCTCTACTCTGAAAGTGCAGTATTGAGCTGACGTGATAACGTTTGATTGAGTTATTACCAGTGTGCTTTATTATTTCGTCTTGAACTTAGTCACAAAGTGTATTATGGTTCAGCATTTGTTTTCTACTGCACAGTGTGTATTTATTTATGATTCGTACGTGTTAACTCAGTCAGCTCGCCAAGTGAAAGCGCGAGTGGCAAAAATATTTCCACGTGACCTGCGATTTCTCTCTCTGGGGTAACTTGAAGCATAAGGTGTACTAGACAAACCTACACACTCTGGAAGAATGAAAACAAAATATCCACATTTCTCAACGTGAACTACGGCGAGAAATGGATAGTGTCTTAAAGAGGTATTAGTTTCGGTGGCTAGTTTCGGCATCTAATAGCATAGGTAAGTAAAGCCTTTGAAAGTGGTTTTAAAAACGGTGTATGGCAGTCGGCGACGTTAAATTATTTTTGTTGTTTAACGACGCTGTCAATTGCCAGGATCACATCAGCGTCGCCGGTGTGCCGGAATTTTGTCCCGCAGGAGTTCTTTTACATGCCAGTAAATCTACTGACATGGAGCTGTCGTTTTTAAGCACACTTAAAAACCGTCGGTCTGGGCCGGGTTTGAACCCGCGACCTTGGGATCAGTAGGCCAGCGTCTAACCGACTCAGCAGTCGGCGACGAGCGCCAAGGACGCGTACAGGCAAAACACAGCGCATCCGGTTCGGATCACCCGTTATAATCTATTGTGATGCTCTTTCGCGTAATATTTATTGTACCGGGAAATAAAGGATAGTTGCTTTTTGCAGAAGGTGTAAAACGTCAGAGCGAGAGGAAAAAACAAATGTCAAACACAAGGTCATAGAACTTCTGAGATAGATACAACACATCTAATTTGTTGTCTACTTCACATTAATCGAAATAGTTCCATTGTTTATGTTGTGTTTTATCACATGGCGCTCTAATACATGTTTCTTATCGAGAACTCCATCTGTGATAACGTTATCAAGTATAAAGGAGATAAAATTTGGGCTGTATCTGCCAATAGTGCGCTCCCTGCCATCTGTTGGCAGTCATCCCCATATAAGAAGGAAGCGACCTTGAAGAAAGAGATGATGATAGTGGCCAGAGGCAAGACGTACTGCCCCTTCCCGAGGGAGATCCGCCCCCCTCCTATCTCCCCGAGGGGCATTTCTTTCCCATTGTGCTGTAAACCAGACTTTACCAGCGAAAAGAACAGGAACAGCAGTATCAGCCGTTTCCTGTTACGCAAACACCACTTTCCGTCTTCCAGGACCATCGATCCTAAAAACATACCTTTGTCTTATCAATGAACATGCATTATCTATGTTCGCAATGATAAACATGCGAGGACAGCAGTGAACACTTTTAGAAACACAAATAAGGGTTAGTTTAAAAAATCTTATGTGTTGCACTCACATGACTTTCTCTACTCTTGTACTAACCATTCTAACAAACTCTTATTCCTATATCTTCTTCATGTTAGTTAAGATAAACATTCGTACAAACTATCTTACTGCTTATGTCCTTGTAGGTGTAAGGGAATATTAGAATACAGAAGACTTTGTGCGACAGTCAAATCTTTTTGACCTTTGAGATTCCGTTCTCTTTGCACGATTAACATATAAAAAAATGAACAGCGTTGTTGCATTTCGCTAAAGTTCTAAGTTTTCCGAAAATCACACACATAACAAGGAATATCTCCGAAATGGTTCACCCTACAAGAAAATTTATTGAGACATAAATTGTGTATTTTAGCAAGATCTACATTTTTGTAGAGTATAATTTGGTCTATCTCTAACGGTTTACCAGTTATGCAAAATTCATCCAAAGTAAATACGACTACAGGGGCTATAGCCAGAAAATTCAAGATATACATTTCATTTGTCATCAAAATATCTCAAACATATGATATTTTAATCAAAATCGCTAGAGCCATTTTCAAGAAAATCAAAATTTTCGAAAAATGTTCCATGTAAAGGGTAGTTTAGGGTAGAGCTATTTTCTTCAAAATCTTTGTGTCGCATCTTTAAAAGACATTAAACTTAAATACCAACTTTGGTTTCTAACCGACTTTTCGTTTTTGAGTTATGCTGTCCACAGACTGACACACAGACACACACACCTACATTTTTCTAAAAATGCTTTTTTTTTTTTTATTCAGGGGGCCTCAAAACATATTTCCGGTGAAATCTCGACATCGAATTTTTGGGTGGAATACAATGCTTTCCCTACTTACCAGTAGAGAAAGTAAGAATCTTATGTGTTGCACTTACATGACTTTCTCTACTCTTGTGCTAACCATTCTTATAAACTCTTATTACCTTATCTTCTTCATTTTAGTTGAGATAGACATTTACAAATTATCTTATTGCTGATTTTCTTTTGCTGCAAGCGGAATATGGGAATACACCAGGCTTTGAGTGATAGTGAAATCTTATAAAACCTTTGGAATTACAGTCTCTTTGCACGGTCAAGAGATAAAAAAGTGAATAACGACCTTCTGTTTGAGAAAAGTTTAACTAAGGCAAAATTAACACAAATAACAAGGATATATCTCCGAAATAATTCATTCAAAAATGTATTTGGACTCGTGTGTTTTAATGAGATCTGTGTTTTTAATACTGTAAGATTTGGTCTGTCTCTTACGATCTATGCAAAAGTCATCAAGAGTAAACAGCACTACAAAGGATATAGCCACAAAATTCAAAAAATACACTTCATTTGACATAAAAATATCTTAAACATATGGCATTTTAATCAAAATCGTTAGAGCCATTTTTCAGAAAAAGTTTTTGGAAAATATTCCATGTAAAGGATAGTTTATGGTGGAGAAATTTTCTTTAAAATCTTCGTGAACTATGAAATTTGGTGTGTCTATGAATGTTCTCTTTCTTAAACATCTGATGTGTTGCACTCACATGACTTTCTCTACTCTTGTACTAAGCATTCTTACAAACCCTTATTCCTATATCTTCTTGTGTTAGTTGAGATAAATATTTGTACAAATTATCTTATTGCTTATTTCTTCGTAGATACAAGGTGAATATTAGAATACAGTAGGCGTCGAGCGATAGTCAAATCTTTTAAAGCTTAGAGATTCCGTTCACTTTGTACGGCTAACATATAAAAAAATCTGATGTGTTGCACTCACATACTAAGTATAAATACGAACACTTATTCCTCTATCTTCTTCATGTTAGACGAGATAAGCATTTGCAGAAATTACCTTATTGCTAATTTTCTTGTAGATGCAAGGGGAACATGGAAATACAGTAGACTTTGACCGATAGTCAAATTTTTTAAAGCTGGTCACTATATGAAGGTTTTGAAATTCCGTTCTTTTTGCACGACCAAACAGATAAAAAGCTGAATAACGACCTTCCATTTGAAAAGTATAATTTACGCAAAAGTCATGGATAGTAAACAGGACTACATGGGTATAGCCAGAAAATTCAATATATTTATTTCATTTGCCATAAAAATATGTTAAACATCTGCTGTTTTAATCAAAATCCTTAGAACCATTTTTAAGAAAATTAAATTTTTGAATAAAAATGTTCCATATAAAGAGGTGGAGAATTTTTCTTCAAAATCTTCGTGTCGTGTCCTTCAAAGGACTTAAACTGAAATACCAACTTTGGTTTTCAACGGACCTTTCGTTTTTGGATTACAACTGGATTGTACAAATCAACAGTTAGGAGCCATGCTTCCCTGATAATCATGTATCCAATTTTGTTTGCCATCTCAGAAGCAACAGTCCCTTTTGTTTAAACCTAAATATATTAAAACCCTTTTTGACAGGTTTTACGTCCTTAGTTCAATATCAAACGTACGTGGCCCACATAAACTCTTTTGCTGTATTTGTGACTACTCATATTTAACCCTCAATGTTTACTATTCTATTATTATTATTATTATTATTATTATTATTATTATTATTATTATTATTATTATTATTATTATTATTATTATTATTATTATTATTATTATTATTATTATTATTATTATTATTATTATTATTATTATTATTATTATTATTATTAGTATTATTATTATTATTATTATTATTATTATTATTATTATTATTATTATTATTATTATTATTATTATTATTATTATTATTATTATTATTATTATTATTATTATTATTATTATTATTATTATTATTATTATTATTATTATTATTATTATCATTACTATTATTATCATCATCATCGTTGTTGTCGTCGTCCCTGTCGTCGCTGTCGTAGTCGCTGTCGCTATCCCTATCACTATCATTATCATTATTATTATTGGTGTTGGTAGTATTAGTAATGGTGGTGGTGGTGACGGTGGTGGTGGTGGCGGTGGTGGTGGTGATGGTGGTGGTGGTGGCGGTGGTGGTGGCGGTGGCGGTGGTGGTGGTGACGGTGGTGTTGACGGTGGTGGCTGTGGTGGTGGTGGCGGTGGTGGTGGTGGTGACGGTGGTGGTGGTGGTGGGGGTGACGGTGGTGGTGGTAGTGACGGTGGTGGTGGTGGTGACGGTGGTGGTGACTGTGGTGGCGGTGGCGGTGGTGGTGACGGTGGCGGTGACGGTGGTGGTGGTGGCGACGGTAGTGGTGGCATTGGTGGTGGTGACGGTGGTGGTGGTGACGGTGGTGGTGGTGACGGTGGTGGTGGTGACGGTGGTGGTGGTGACGGTGGTGGCGGTGGTGGTGGTGATGGTGGTGGTGGCGGTGGTGGTGGTGACGGTGGTGGTGGTGACGGTGGTGGTGGCGGTAGTGGTGATGGTGGCGGTGGTGACGGTGGTGGCGGTGGTGACGGTAGTGGCGGTGGTGACGGTGGTGGTGGTGACGGTGGTGGTGGCGGTGGTGGTGGTGGTGACGGTGGTGGTGGTGACGGTGGTGGTAGTGGCGGTGGTGGGGGTGGCGGTGGTGGTGAGGGTGGTGGTGGCGGTGGTGGTGGTGGCGGTGGTGGTGATGGTGCTGGCGGTGGTGGTGTTGGTGACGGTGGTGGTGTTGGTGACGGTGGTGGTGGTGACGGTGGTGGTGGTGGTGGTGGCGGTGGTGGTGGCGGTGGCGGTTGTGGTGGTGGTGACGGCGGTGGTGGCGGTGGCGGTGGCAGTGGCGGTGGTGCTGACGGTGGTGGTGGTGGTGACGGTGGTGGTGGTGGTGGTGACGGTGGTGGTGGTGACGGTGGTGGTGGTGGTGACGGTGGTGGTGGTGACGGTGGTGGTGGTGGCGGTGGCAGTGGCGGTGGTGGTGGTGACGGTGGCGGTGGCAGTGGCGGTGGTGGTGGTGACGGTGGTGGTGGCGGTGGTTGTGGCGGTGGTGGTGGCGGTGGTGGTGGCCGTGGTGATGGTGGTGCTGACGGTGGTGGTGGCGGTGGCGGTGGCAGTGGCGGTGGTGGTGGTGACGGTGGTGGTGGCGGTGGTGGTGGTGACGGTGGTGATGACGGTGGTGGTGGTGACGGTGGTGGTGGCGGTAGTGGCGGAGGTGATGGTGGTGTAGGTGACGGTGGCGGTGGTGGTGGTGGCGGTGGTGGTGGTGGTGGTGGTGACGGTGGTGGTGGCGGCGGTGGTGGTGGTGACGGTGGTGGTGGAGATGGTAATGGTGGTGGTGACGGTGGCGGTGGTGCTGGTGGTGACGGTGGTGGTGGTGGTGACGGTGGTGGTGGTGACGGTAGAGGTGGTGGTGGTGGTGACGGTGGCGGTGGTGGTAGTGACGGTGATGGTGGTGGTCGTGACGGTGTTGGTGGCGGTGGTGGTGACGGTGGTGGTGGCGGTGGTGGTGGTGAGGGTGGTGGCGGTGGTGGCGGTGGTGACGGTCGTGACGGTGACGGTGGTGGCGGTGGTGGTGGTGACGATGGTGGTGGTGACGGTGGTGGCGGTGGTGTATGTCGTGACGGTGGTGGCGGAGGTGGCGGAGGTGGTGGTGGTGGTGACGGTGGTGGCGGTGGTGGCGGTGGTGGTGGTATTGGTGACGGTGACGGTGGTGCTGGCGGTAGTGGTGATGGTGGCGGTGGTGACGGTGGTAGTGGTGACGGTAGTGGTGGCGGTGGTGGTGGTGACGGTGGTGGTGACGGTGGTGGTGGGGGTGGTGGTGGTGACGGTGGTGGTGGCGGTGGTGGTGGCGGTGGTGATGGTGGTGGCGGTGGTGGTGTTGGTGACGGTGGTGGTGTTGGTGATGGAGGTGGTGGTGGCGACGGTGGTGGTGGTGGCGGTGGTGGTGGCGGTGGCGGTTATGGTGCTGGTGACGGTGGTGGTGGCGGTGGCGTGGCAGTGGCGGTGGTGCTGACGGTGGTGGTGGTGGTGACGGTGGTGGTGGTGACGGTGGTGGTGGTGACGGAGGTGGTGGTGGTTGCGGTGGCAGTGGCGGTGGTGGTGGTGACGGTGGCGGTGGCAGTGGCGGTGGTGGTGGTGGCGGTGGTGGTGGCCGTGGTGATGGTGGTGGTGACGGTGGTGGTGGCGGTGGCGGTGGCAGTGGCGGTGGTGGTGACGGTGGTGGTGGCCGTGGTGATGGTGGTGGTGACGGTGGTGGTGGCGGTGGCAGTGGCGGTGGTGGTGGTGACGGTGGTGGTGGCGGTGGTGGTGGTGACGGTGGTGATGACGGTGGTGGTGGTGACGGTGGTGGTGGCGGTAGTGGCGGAGGTGATGGTGGTGTAGGTGACGGTGGCGGTGGTGGTGGTGGTGGCGGTGGTGGTGGCGGTGGTGGTGGTGGTGGTGACGGTGGTGGTGGCGGCGGTGGTGGTGGTGACGGTGGTGGTGGAGATGGTAATGGTGGTGGTGGTGACGGTGGCGGTGGTGCTGGTGGTGACGGTGGTGGTGGTGGTGACGGTGGTGGTGGTGACGGTGGTGGTGGTGGTGGTGACGGTGGTGGTGGTGGTGACGGTGGCGGTGGTGGTAGTGACGGTGATGGTGGTGGTCGTGACGGTGTTGGTGGCGGTAGTGGTGACGGTGGTGGTGGCGGTGGTGGTGGTGAGGGTGGTGGCGGTGGTGGCGGTGGTGACGGTCGTGACGGTGACGGTGGTGGCGGTGGTGGTGGTGACGATGGTGGTGGTGACGGTGGTGGCGGTGGTGTATGTCGTGACGGTGGTGGCGGAGGTGGTGGTGGTGGTGACGGTGGTGGCGGTGGTGGCGGTGGTATTGGTGACGGTGACGGTGGTGGTGGCGGTAGTGGTGATGGTGGCGGTGGTGACGGTGGTGGTGGTGACGGTGGTAGTGGTGACGGTAGTGGTGGCGGTGGTGGTGGTGACGGTGGTGGTGGTGACGGTGACGGTGGTGGTGGTGGCGGTGGTGGTGGGGGTGGTGGTGGTGACGGTGGTGGTGGCGGTGGTGGTGGCGGTGGTGATGGTGGTGGCGGTGGTGGTGTTGGTGACGGTGGTGGTGTTGGTGACGGAGGTGGTGGTGGTGACGGTGATGGTGGTGGTGGCGGTGGTGGTGGCGGTGGCGGTTATGGTGCTGGTGACGGTGGTGGTGGCGGTGGCGGTGGCAGTGGCGGTGGTGCTGACGGTGGTGGTGGTGGTGACGGTGGTGGTGGTGACGGTGGTGGTGGTGACGGAGGTGGTGGTGGTTGCGGTGGCAGTGGCGGTGGTGGTGGTGACGGTGGCGGTGGCAGTGGCGGTGGTGGTGGTGGCGGTGGTGGTGGCCGTGGTGATGGTGGTGGTGACGGTGGTGGTGGCGGTGGCGGTGGCAGTGGCGGTGGTGGTGACGGTGGTGGTGGCCGTGGTGATGGTGGTGGTGACGGTGGTGGTGGCGGTGGCAGTGGCGGTGGTGGTGGTGACGGTGGTGGTGGCGGTGGTGGTGGTGACGGTGGTGATGACGGTGGTGGTGGTGACGGTGGTGGTGGCGGTAGTGGCGGAGGTGATGGTGGTGTAGGTGACGGTGGCGGTGGTGGTGGTGGTGGCGGTGGTGGTGGCGGTGGTGGTGGTGGTGGTGACGGTGGTGGTGGCGGCGGTGGTGGTGGTGACGGTGGTGGTGGAGATGGTAATGGTGGTGGTGGTGACGGTGGCGGTGGTGCTGGTGGTGACGGTGGTGGTGGTGGTGACGGTGGTGGTGGTGACGGTAGAGGTGGTGGTGGTGACGGTGGTGGTGGTGGTGACGGTGGCGGTGGTGGTAGTGACGGTGATGGTGGTGGTCGTGACGGTGTTGGTGGCGGTAGTGGTGACGGTGGTGGTGGCGGTGGTGGTGGTGAGGGTGGTGGCGGTGGTGGCGGTGGTGACGGTCGTGACGGTGACGGTGGTGGCGGTGGTGGTGGTGACGATGGTGGTGGTGACGGTGGTGGCGGTGGTGTATGTCGTGACGGTGGTGGCGGAGGTGGTGGTGGTGGTGACGGTGGTGGCGGTGGTGGCGGTGGTATTGGTGACGGTGACGGTGGTGGTGGCGGTAGTGGTGATGGTGGCGGTGGTGACGGTGGTGGTGGTGACGGTGGTAGTGGTGACGGTAGTGGTGGCGGTGGTGGTGGTGACGGTGGTGGTGGTGACGGTGACGGTGGTGGTGGTGGCGGTGGTGGTGGGGGTGGTGGTGGTGACGGTGGTGGTGGCGGTGGTGGTGGCGGTGGTGATGGTGGTGGCGGTGGTGGTGTTGGTGACGGTGGTGGTGTTGGTGACGGAGGTGGTGGTGGTGACGGTGATGGTGGTGGTGGCGGTGGTGGTGGCGGTGGCGGTTATGGTGCTGGTGACGGTGGTGGTGGCGGTGGCGGTGGCAGTGGCGGTGGTGCTGACGGTGGTGGTGGTGGTGACGGTGGTGGTGGTGACGGTGGTGGTGGTGACGGAGGTGGTGGTGGTTGCGGTGGCAGTGGCGGTGGTGGTGGTGACGGTGGCGGTGGCAGTGGCGGTGGTGGTGGTGACGGTGGTGGTGGTGGCGGTGGTGGTGGCGGTGGTGGTGGCCGTGGTGATGGTGGTGGTGACGGTGGTGGTGGCGGTGGCGGTGGCAGTGGCGGTGGTGGTGACGGTGGTGGTGGCGGTGGTGGTGGTGACGGTGGTGGTGATGACGGTGGTGGTGGTGACGGTGGTGGTGGCGGTAGTGGCGGAGGTGATGGTGGTGTAGGTGACGGTGGCGGTGGTGGCGGTGGTGGCGGTGGTGGTGTTGGCGGTGGTGGTGGTGACGGTGGTGGTGGTGGCGGCGGTGGTGGTGGTGGTGACGGTGGTGGTGGTGACGGTGGTGGTGGAGATGGTAACGGTGGTGGTGGTGACGGTGGCGGTGGTGGTTACGGTGGTGGTGATGACGGTGGTGGTGGTGACGGTAGCGGTGGTGGTGGTGACGGTGGTGGTGACGGTGGCGGTGGTGGTGGTGACGGTGATGGTGGTGACGGTGGTGGTGGTGACGGTGGTGGTGGCGGTGGTGGTGGTGGTGACGGTGGTGGCGGTGGTGGTGGTGAGGGTGGTGGCGGTTGTGGCGGTGGTGACGGTGGTGACGGTGGTGGTGGTGGTGACGGTGGTGACGGTGGTGGCGGTGGTGGTGGTGAGGATGGTGGTGGTGACGGTGGTGGCGGTGGTGGTGGTCGTGACGGTGGTGGCGGAGGTGGTGGTGGTGACGGTGGTTGCGGTGGTGGTGGTGGTGACGGTGACGGTGACGGGCACGGTGAGGGGCACGGTGACGCTGACGGTCACTGTCACGGGCACGGTGACGGGCACGTTGACGCGCACGGTGACGGGCACGGTCACGGGCACTGTGACGGGCACGGTGACGGGCACATCGACGGGAAATGTGACGGGCACGGTGACGGGTTCGGTGACGTGATCGGTGACGGGCACGCAGACGGGCACGCTGACAGGCACACGCACTGTGACGGGCATGGTGCCGGGCACGGTGACAGGCACGGTGACAGGCACGGTGACAGGCACGGTGACGGGCACTTTGACTGTCATGCTGACGGGCACTGTCATGGGCACGGTGACGGCCACGTTGACGTGCACGGTGACGGGCACGGTGACGTGCACGGTGACGGTCACGCTGACGGGCACGGTCACGGTGACACCCACGGTGACGGGCACGGTGACAGGCACGGTGACATGCACGGTGACGGGCACGCTGACGGACACGTTGATGGGCACGCTGACTGGCACGGTGACGTATACTTTTACGATGATGGCTACAGAGACGAGACGTGACGAGACGAGACGGGACGAGACGAGACGGGACGAGACGAGACGAGACGAGACGTGACGTGACGAGACGAGACGAGACGGGCTCGGTGACGGCCACGGTGAGGGGCAGGGTGGCGGGCACGTTGACGGGCACGGAGACGGGCACGGAGACGGGCACGGTGACCATCACGGTGACGGTGACGGTGAGGGCACGGTGACGGGCACTGTGACGGGCACGGTGACGGGCCCGGTGACGCATACGCTTGCGATGATGGCTACAGAGACGAGACGAGACGTGTCGAGACGAGACGAGACGCGACGTGTCGTGACGTGACGAGACGAGACGGGCACGGTGACGGCCACGGTGAGGGGCAGGGTGGCGGGCACGTTGACGGGCACGGAGACGGGCACGGAGACGGGCACGGTGACCATCACGGTGACGGTGACGGTGAGGGCACGGTGACGGGCACGGTGACATACACTGTGACGGGGACGGTGACGCATACGCTTACGATGCTGTCTACAGAGACGAGACAAGGCGAGACGAGCTCGGATACGGGCACGGTGACGGGCGCGGTGACGGGCACGGTGACGGGCACGGTGACCGGCACGGTCACGGTCACGGTGACGGGCACGGTGACTGGCACGTTGATGGTCACGCTGACGGGCACTATCAGGTGCACGGTGACGGGCACGGTGACGAGCACGTTGACGGTAACGCTGACGGGCACTGTCACGGGCACGTTGACGGTCACGGTGACGGGAACGGTGCCGGGAACGGTGACGGGCACGGTGATGGACACGTTGACGGGCACGTTGACGGACACGGTGACGGGCCCGTTGACGGGCACGGTGACGGGAACGGTGACGGTCACGTTGACGGTCACGCTCACGGGCACGGTCAGGGGCACGGTCACGGGCACAGTGACGGGCACGGTAGCGGGAACGGTGACGGGCACGGTGACGGGTACGTGACGGGAACGTGACGGGCACGGTGACGGACACTGTGACGGGCACGGTGACGGGCACGGTGACATGCGCGGTGAAGGGCACGCTGACGGGCACTGTGACGGGCACGCTGACGGTCACGGTGACGGGATCGGTGACGGCACGCAGACGGGCACGCTGACGGGCACGGGCACGGGCACGGTGACGGGAACGGTGACGGGCACGGTGACGCATACGCTTACGATGATGGCTAAAGAGACCGGACGAGACGAGACGAGACGTGACCTTACGTAACGAGACGTGACGTGACGAGACGAGACGGGACGAGACGAGACGAGACGTGACGTGACGTGACGTGAAGTGACGTGACGTGACGTGACGTGACGAGACGAGACGAGCATGGTGACGGGCGCGGTGACGGTCGAGGTGACGGTCACGTTGACGGTCACGGTGACGGGAACGGTGACGGTCACGTTACGGGCACGGTGACGCATACGCTTACGATGATGGCTACAGAGACCGGACGAGACGAGACGTGACCTGACGAGACGAGACGAGACGGTGACGGTGACGGTGACGGTGACGGTGACGGTGACGGTGACGGTGACGGTGACGGTGACGGTGACGGTGACGGTGACGGTGACGGTGACGGTGACGGTGACGGTGACGGTGACGGTGACGGTGACGGTGACGGTGACGGTGACGGTGACGGTGACGGTGACGGTGACGGTGACGGTGACGGTGACGGTGACGGTGACGGTGACGGTGACGGTGACGGTGACGGTGACGGTGACGGTGACCGTGACCGTGACCGTGACCGTGACCGTGACCGTGACCGTGACCGTGACCGTGACCGTGACCGTGACCGTGACCGTGACCGTGACCGTGACCGTGACCGTGACCGTGACCGTGACCGCGACCGCGACCGCGACCGCGACCGCGACCGCGACCGCGACCGCGACCGCGACCGCGACCGCGACCGCGACCGCGACCGCGACCGCGACGGCGACGGCGACGGCGACGGCGACGGCGACGGCGACGGCGACGGAGACGGAGACGGAGACGGAGACGGAGACGGAGACGGAGACGGAGACGGAGACGGAGACGGAGACGGAGACGGAGACGGAGACGGAGACGTGACCTGACGTAACGAGACGAGACGTGACGTGACGTGTCGTGACGTGACCAGACGTGACGGGAAGAGACGAGACGTGACGTGTCGTGTCGTGACGTGTCGTGACGAGACGGGCACGGTGACGGTCACGGTGACGAGCACGATGACGGGCACGATGACGGTGACGGTGACGGTGACTGTGACGGGCACGGTGACGGGGACGGTGACGGTCATGGTGACGGGCACTGTGACGGGCACGGTGACATACAAGATGACGGGGACGGGGACGCTGACGCATACGCCTACGATGCTGGCTACAGAGGCGAGACGAGGCGAGACGTGCACGGATACCGGCACCGTGCCCGTCACCGTTCCCGTCACCGTTCCCGTCACCGTGCCTGTCAGTTTCGCCGTGACCGTGCCCTGCAAAGTGCCCGCACCTGTGCCCTTCACCGTGAACGTCACCGTGCCAGTCACCGTTCCCTTCACCGTGCCCGTCAATTTGGCCGTGACCGTGCCGGTGACCGTGCCCGTCAGATTGCCCGTGACCGTGCCCGTCACCGTGCCCGTCAGGGTCCGTCACTGTACCCCTCACCGTGCCCCTCACCGTGCCCGTGACCGTACCCGTCAACGTGCCCGTCACCGTGCCAGTCACCTTGCCTGTCACGATGCGCGTCACCGTGACCGTCACCGTGACCGTGATCCTACCCGTCAGAGTGACCGTCAACGTGCCCGTCACCGTGACCGTGCCCGTCACCTTGACCGTCCCGGTTCCCGTCACCTTGCTCGTCACGGTGCCCGTCACCGTGACCGTCACCGTCACCGTCCTCGCGCCCGTCTCCGCGACCGTCATCGCACCCGTCACCGTGCCCGTCACCGTGCTCGTCTCGTCTCGTCTCTGTGGCCATCATCGTAAGCGTATGCGCCACCGTCCCCGTCACCGTGCCCGTCAGCGTTGCCGTCACCGTGCCCGTCAGATACCCCGTGACCGTGACCGTTACAGTGCCCACCACCGTGCACGTCGCCGTGCCCGTCACCGTGCTCGTCTCGTCTCTGTGGCCATCATCGTAAGCGTATGCGTCACCGTCCCCGTCACCGTGCCCGTCACCGTCCCCGTCACCGTGCCCGTCAGCGTTCCCGTCACCGTGCCCGTCAGATACCCCGTGACCGTGCCCGTTACAGTGCCCGCCACCGTGCACGTCGCCGTGCCCGTCACCGTGCTCGTCTCGTCTCTGTGGCCATCATCGTAAGCGTATGCTTCACCGTCCCCGTCACCGTGTCCGTCACCGTGCCTGTCACCGTGCTCGTCACCGTTCCCGTCACCGTGCCCGTCATAGTTCCCGTCACCGTGCCCGTCAGAATCCCCGTGACCGTGCCCGTTACAGTGCCCGCCACCGTGCCCGTCACCGTACCAGTCAGAGTGAACGTCAATGTGCCCATCTCCGCGACCATCACCGCGCCCGTCACCGTGCCCGTCACCGTGCTCGTCTCGTCTCGTCTCTGTGGCCATCATCGTAAGCGTATGCGCCACCGTCCCCGTCAGCGTCTCCGTCACCATGCCCGTAACCATACCCGTATCCGTCACCGTGACCGTCACCGTGCCCGTCACCTTGCCCGTCGCGGTGCCCATCACCGTGGCCGTCACCTTTCCCGTCACCGTGCCCGTCACCGTTCCCGTCACCGTGCCCGTCACCGTTACCGTCACTGTGCCCGTCACCGTTCCCGTCACCGTGCCCGTCAGATTCCCCGTGACCGTGCCCGTTACAGTGACCGCCACAGTGCTGGTCACCGTACCCTTCAGCGTCTCCGTCACCGTGCCCGTAACCATACCCGTCACCGTCACCGTGACCGTCACCGTGCCCGTCACCGTGCCCATCACCTTTCCCGTCACCGAGCCCGTAACCATGCCCGTCACCGTCACCGTCTACGTTACCGTGCCCGTCACCGTGTCCGTCACCGTGCCCGTCACCGTTCCCGTAACAGTTCCCGTCACCCTCACTGTGACCGTGCCCGTCAGAGTGTCCGTCAACGTGCCCGTCACCGTGACCTTCAACGTGCCCGTCCCCTTGCCCGTCACCGTGCCCGTCACCGCGCCCGTCTCCGCGACCGTCACCACGCCCGTCACGGTGCCCGTCACCGTGTTCGTCTCGTCTCCAAGGCCATCGTAAGCGTATGTGTCACCGTGCCCGTCACCGTGCCCGTCACGGAGACGAGACGAGACGTGACGAGACGAGACGTGTCGTGACGTGACGTGACGTGATGGGCACGGTGATGGGGACGGTGACGGTGACGTGGCACGGGTACGATAACGGGGACGGTAACGAATACGCTTACGATGATGGCTACAGAGACGAGACGAGAGGATACGAGCACCGTGACGGTCACGGTGACGGGCAATGTGAAGGTCACGGTGACGAGCATGGTGACGGGCACGATGATGGGCACACTGACGGACATTGTCACGGGCACCGTCACGGGCACTGTGACGGTCAAGGTGACGCGAACGGTGACGCGCACGGTGATGGGTACAGTGACGGGCACGGTGACGGGCACGGTGAAGGATACTGTGACGGGCACGGTGACGGCCACGCTGAGGTGCACGCTGACGGGAACGGTCACGGCCACGGTGACGGGCAAGGTATCGGGCACGGTGACGCATTCGCTTACGATTATGGCTACAGAGACCTGACGAGACGAGACGTGACGTGACCTGACGTAACGAGACGTGACGTATCGTGACGAGACGTGACGAGACGTGACCTGACGTGACGTGAGGTGACGTGACCTGACGTGACGTGATGTGACGAGACGAGACGTGCACGGTGACGGGCACCGTGACGGGCACGGTGACGGCCAAGGTGACTTACTCGGTGACGGGCATGCTGCCGGGAACAGTCACGCTCTCGCTGACGGGTACGGTGACGGTCACGGCGACAGGCACGGTGACGGGAACGGTGACGGGCACGTTACGGGCACGGTGACGCATACGTTTACGATGATGGCTACAGAGACCGGACGAGACGTGACCTGACGTAACGAGACGAGACGTGACGGTACGTGACGTGAGGTGACGTGACGAGACGAGACGTGACGGGACGAGACTAGACGAAACGAGACGGGCACGGTGACGGTCACGGTGACGGGCACGGTGACGGGAACTGTGACGGTAACGGTGACGGGAACGGTGACGGGCACGGTGACGGTCACGGTGACGGCCACTGTGACGGGCACGGTGACGGGCACGTTGACGGGCACAGTGACGGGCAAGATTACGGGCACGTTGACGGTCACGCTGACTGGCATTATCATGAGCACGGTGACGGAAACGGTGACGGGCACGTTACGGGCACGCTGACGGGCACGGTGATTGTCACGCTGACGGGCACGGTCACTGGCACGGTCACGGGCACGTTGACGGGCACGGTGACATGAACGGTGACGGGCACGGTGACGGGTACGGTGACGGCGACGGGCACGGTGACAGGGACAGTGACGGGCACGGTCACGGGACGGTGACGGGCACGTTGACGGGCACAGTGACGGGCACGGTGACGGGCACGGTGACGGGCACGGTGATGGGTACGGTGACGGCGACGGTGACGGGCACGGTGACAGGGGCGGTGACGGGCACGGTCACGGGACGGTGACGGCCACGGTGACGGGCACGGTGACGGGCACGTTGACGGGCACAGTGACGGGCACGATTACGGTCACGTTGACGGTCACGCTGACTGGCATTATCATGAGCACGGTGACGGGAACCGTGACGGGCACGTTACGGGCACGCTGACGGGCACGGTGATTGTCACGCTGACGGGCACGGTCACTGGCACGGTCACGGGCACGTTGACGGGCACGGTGACTGGAACGGTGACGGGCACGGTGACGGGCACGGTGACAGGGACGGTGACGGGCACGGGCACGGTGACGGCCACGGTGACGGACACGGTGACGGGCACGTTGAGGGCACAGTGACGGGCACGATTACGGGCACGTTGACGGTGACGCTGACTGGCATTATCATGAGCACCATGACGGGAACGGTGACGTGCACGTTACGTGCACGCTGACGGGCACGGTGATTGTCACGCGTACGGGCACGGTCACTGGCACGGTCACGGGCACGTTGACAGGCACGGTGACTGGAACGGTGACGGGCACGGTGACGGGTACGGTGACTTCGACGGTGACGGGCACCGTGACATGCACGGTGAAGGGCAAGGTGAAGGGCACTTTGACGGGCACTGTGACGGGCACGGTGGCGGGAAAGGTCACGGGCAATCTGAGGGGCACGGTCACGGGAACGGTCACGGGCAATTTGACGGGCACGTTACGGGAACGGTGACGAGCACGGTGACGGGCACGGTGACAGGCACGGTGACGGACACGGTGACGGGGACATTGACGCATACGCTTACGATGATGGCTACAGAGACCGGACGAGACGAGACGTGACCTGACGTAACGAGACGTGACATGACGTGACGAGACGAGACGAGACGTGTCGAGACGAGACGAGACGTGACGTGACGTGACGTGACCTGACGTAACGAGACGTGACATCACGTGACGAGACGAGACGAGTCGTGACGAGACGACACGAGACGAGACGGTGACGGGAACGGTTACGGGCACGTTGACGGGACCGGTGACGGGCACGGTGAGAGACACGGTTACGGACATGGTGACGGGCACGGTGACGGGCACGGTGACGGTCACGCTGATGGGCAGGGTCACGGGCACGGTCACGGGCAGTGTGACGGGCACAGTGACGTGCACGGTGACGGGCACGGAGACAGGCACGGTGACAGGCACGGTGACGGACACGGTTACGGGGACGGTGACGCTTACGCTTACGATAATGGCTACAGAGACCTGACGTAACGAGACGTGACGTGACGTGACGAGACGAGACGGTGACGGTGACGGGCACGGTGACGCTGACGGGCACGGTGACGGTCACGGTGACGGGATCAGTGACGGGAACGGTTACGGGCACGTTGACGGGACCGGTGACGGGCACGGTGACGGTCACGGTTACGGACATGGTGACGGGCACGGTGACGGGCACGGTGACGGTCACGCTGACGGGCAGTGTCACCGGCACGGTCACGGGCACTGTGACGGGCACTGTGACGGGCACGGTGACATGGACGGTGAAGGGCACGTGGACGGGCACGGTGAGGGGCACGGTAACGGGAGTGGTCACGGGCACGGTCACGGGCACTGTGACGGGCACGGTGACGGGCACGGTGACGTGCACTGTGACGGGAACGGTAACGCGCACGTTACGGGAACGGTGACGCATACGCTTACGATGATGGCTACAGAGACCGGACGAGACGAGACGAGACGTGACCTGACGTAACGAGACGAGACGAGACGTGACGTGACGTGTCGTGACGTGACGTGACCAGACGTGACGACACGAGACAAGACGAGACGTGACGTGTCGTGACGTGTCGTGTCGTGACGTGACGTGACGAGACGGGCACGGTGGCGGGCACGGTGACGGTGACTGTGACAGGCACGGTGACGGGCACGGTGACGGGCACGCTGACATACACAGTGACGGGGACGCTGACGCATACGCTTACGATGCTCGCTACAGAGGCGAGACGAGCACGGATACCGGCACCGTGCCCGTCACCGTTCCCGTCACCGTTCCGTCACCGTGCCCGTCACCGTTCCCGTCACCGTGCCTGTCAGTTTCCCCGTGACCGTGCCCGGCACAGTGCCCGCCCGTTGCCCGTCACCGTGCCAGTCACCGTTCCCTTCACCGTGCCCGTCAAATTGCCCGTGACCGTGCCGGTGACCGTGCCCGTCAGATTGCCCGTGACCGTCACCGTGACCGTGACCCTACACGTCAGAGTGACCGTCAACGTGCCCGTCACCGTGACCGTTACCGTGCCCGTCACCTCGACCGTCACGGTTCCCGTCACCTTGCCCGTCACGGTCCCCGTCACCATACCCGTCAGAGTGACCGTCAACGTGTCCGTTTCCGCGACCGTCTCCGCGCCCCTCACCCGTCACCGTGCCCGTCACCGTGCTCGTCTCGTCTCCGCTCTGTGGCCATCATCGTAAGCGTATGCGCCACCGTCCCGGTCACCGTCTCCGTAACCGTGCCCGTAACCATGCCAGTCACCGTCACCGTCAACGTCACCTTGCCCGTCACCGTTACCGTAACTGTTCCCGTCACCGTCACTGTGACCTTGACCGTCAGAGTGACCGTCAACGTGCCCGTCACCGTGACCGTCAATGTACCAGTCACCTTGCCCGTCACAGTGCCCGTCACCGCGCCCATATCTGCGACCGTCACCACGCCCGTCACGGTGCCCGTCACCGTGCTCGTCTCGTCTCGTCTCTTTGGCCATCGTAGGCGTATGCGTCACCGTGCCCGTCACCGTGCCCGACACGGAGACGAGACGAGACTAGACGTGACGTGACGTGACGTGACGACACGAGACGAGACGAGACGTGTCGTGACGTGAAGTGATGGGCACGGTGACGGTGACGGTGACGGGCACGGGTACGATGACGGTGACGGGGACGGTAACGCATACGCTTACGATGATGGCTACAGAGACGAGACGAGAGGATACGAGCACCGTGACGGTCACGGTGACGGGCGCGGTGACGGTTACGGTGACGGGCACGATGACGGGCAATGTGAAGGGCACGGTGACGAGCATGGTGACGGGCACGGTGACGGGCACGATGACGGGCACACTGACGGCCATTGTCACGGTCACCGTCACGGGCACGGTGACGCGAGCGATGACGCGCACGGTGATGGGCACAGTGACTGGCACGGGGACGGGCACGGTGACGTGCACGGTGAAGGGTACTGTGACGGGCACGGTGACGGTCACGCTGAGGTGCACGCTGACGGGAACGGTCACGGCCACGGTGACGGGCACGGTGTCGGGAACGGTGACGCATACGCTTACGATTATGGCTACAGAGACCGGACGAGACGAGACGTGACGTGACCTGACGTAACGAGACGTGACGTGCCTATCGTGACGAGACGAGACGTGACGTTAGGTGACGTGACGAGACGAGACGAGTGCGGCACGGTGAAGGGCACGGTGACCGGAACGGTGATGGGAACGGTGACGGCCACGTTACGGGCACGGTGACTTATACGCTAACGATGATGGCTACAGAGACCGGACGAGACGAGACGTGACCTGACGTAACGAGACGAGACGTGACGTGACGTGACGAGACGAGACGTGACGTGACGTGACGAGACGAGACGTGACGAGACGAGACGAGACGAAACGAGACGGGCACGGTGACGGTCACGGTGACGTGCACGGTGACGGGAACTGTGACGGCCACGGTGACGCATACGTTTACGATGAGGGCTACAGAGACCGGATGAGACGAGACGTGACGTGACCTGACGTAACGAGACTTGACGTGACGAGACGAGACCAGACGAGACGAGACGAGGCGTGACGTGACGAGACGAAAAGAGACGAGACGTGAAGTGACGTGACGTGTCGTGACGAGACGTGACGTGAGGTGACGTGACGAGACGAGTGCGGCACGGTGACGGGCACGGTGACGGGCACGGTGACGGGAACGGTGACGGGCACGGTGACGCATACGCTAACGATGATGGCTACAGAGACCGGACGAGACGAGACGTGACGTGACCTGACGTAACGAGACGTGACGTGGCGAGACGAGACCTGACGAGACGAGACGTGACGTGACGAGACGAGACGTGATGTGACGTAACGTGACGTGACGTGTCGTGACGAGACGAGACGTGACGTGACTGGACGGGACGTGACGTGACATGACGTTACGTGACGTGAAGTGACGTGACGAGACGAGACGTGAGGTGACCAGACGTGACGTGACGTGAAACTGACCTGACGAGACGAGACGTTGACGTGACGTGACCCGACGAGACGTGCACGGTGACGGGCTCGGAGACGGGCAAGGTGACGGGCAAGGGCACGGTAACGGGCAAGGTGTCGGACTTTTGACGTGACGTGACGAGACGGGCACGGTGACGGGCACGGTGGCGTGTACGGTGACGGGCACGGTGACGGGTAGGGTACGGGCACGGTGACGGGAACGATGACGGGCACGGTGACGGGCACGGTGACGCATACGCTTACGATGATGGCTTCAGAGACCGGAGGAGACGAGACGTGACGTGACCTGACGTAACGAGACGTGACGTGACGAGACGAGACCAGACGAGACGAGACGTGACGTCACGTGACGAGACGAGACATGACGTGACGTGACGTGAAGTATCGTGACGAGACGAGACGAGCACGTTGACGGGCGCGGTGACCGTCGCGGTGACGGTCACGGTGACGGGCACATTGACGGGCACGGTGACAGGCACGGTGACGGACACGGTTACGGGGACGGTGACGCTTACGCTTACGATAATGGCTACAGAGACCTGACGTAACGAGACGTGACGTGACGTGACGAGACGAGACGGTGACGGTGACGGGCCCGGTGAGGGGCACGGTGACGCTGACGGGCACGGTGACGGTCACGGTGACGGGATCAGTGACGGGAACGGTTACGGGCACGTTGACGGGACCGGTGACGGGCACGGTGACGGTCACGGTTACGGACATGGTGACGGGCACGGTGACGGGCACGGTGACGGTCACGCTCACGGGCAGTGTCACCGGCACGGTCACGGGCACTGTGACGGGCACTGTGACGGGCACGGTGACATGGACGGTGAAGGGCACGTGGACGGGCACGGTGAGGGGCACGGTAACGGGAGCGGTCACGGGCACGGTCACGGGCACTGTGACGGGCACGGTGACGGGCACGGTGACGTGCACTGTGACGGGAACGGTAACGCGCACGTTACGGGAACGGTGACGCATACGCTTACGATGATGGCTACAGAGACCGGACGAGACGAGACTTGACGTGACCTGACGTAACGAGACGAGACGAGACAAGACGTGACGTGACGTGACGTGACGTGACCAGACGTGACGAGACGAGACAAGACGAGACGTGACGTGTCGTGACGTGTCCTGTCGTGACGTGACGTGACGAGACGGGCACGGTGGCGGGCACGGTGAAGGTGACTGTGACGGGCACGGTGACGGGCACGGTGACGGGCACGGTGACATACACAGTGACGGGGACGGGGACGCTGACGCATACGCTTACGATGCTCGCTAAAGAGGCGAGACGAGGCGAGACGAGCACGGATACCGGCACCGTGCCCGTCACCGTTCCGTCACCGTGCCCGTCACCGTTCCCGTCACCGTGCCTGTAAGTTTCCCCGTGACCGTGCCCGGCACAGTGCCCGTCACGTGCCCGTCACCGTGACCGTCACCGTGCCAGTCACCGTTCCCTTCACCGTGCCCGTCAAATTGCGCGTGACCGTGCCGGTGACCGTGCCCGTCAGATTGCCCGTGACCGTGACCGTCACCGTGACCGTGACCCTACCCGTCAGAGTGACCGTCAACGTGCCCGTCACCGTGACCGTGACCGTGCCCGTCACCTCGACCGTCACGGTTCCCGTCACCTTGCCCGTCACGGTCCCCGTCACCATACCCGTCAGAGTGACCGTCAACGTGCCCGTCTCCGCGACCGTCTCCGCGCCCCTCACCGTGCCCGTCACCGTGCTCGTCTCCGCTCTGTGGCCATCATCGTAAGCGTATGCGCCACCGTCCCGGTCACCGTCTCCGTAACCGTGCCCGTAACCATGCCAGTCACCGTCACCGTCAACGTCACCTTGCCCGTCACCGTTACCGTAACAGTTCCCGTCACCATCACTGTGACCTTGACCGTCAGAGTGACCGTCAACGTGCCCGTCACCGTGACCGTCAATGTACCAGTCACCTTGCCCGTTACAGTGCCCGTCACCGCGCCCATATCTGCGACCGTCACCACGCCCGTCACGGTGCCCGTCACCGTGCTCGTCTCGTCTCGTCTCTTTGGCCATCGTAGGCGTATGCGTCACCGTGCCCGTCACCGTGCCCGTCACGGAGACGAGACGAGACTAGACGTGACGTGACGACACGAGACGAGACGAGACGTGGCGTGACGTGAAGTGATAGGCACGGTGACGGTGACGGTGACGGGCACGGGTACGATGACGGTGACGGGGACGGTAACGCATACGCTTACGATGATGGCTACAGAGACGAGACGAGAGGATACGAGCACCGTGACGGTCACGGTGACGGGCGCGGTGACGGTTACGGTGACGGGCACGATGACGGGCAATGTGAAGGGCACCGTGACGAGCATGGTGACGGGCACGGTGACGGGCACGATGACGGGCACACTGACGGGCATTGTCACGGTCACCGTCACGGGCACGGTGACGCGAGCGATGACGCGCACGGTGATTGGCACAGTGACTGGCACGGGGACGGGCACGGTGACGTGCACGGTGAAGGGTACTGTGACGGGCACGGTGACGGTCACGCTGAGGTGCACGCTGACGGGAACGGTCACGGCCACGGTGACGGGCACGGTGTCGGGAACGGTGACGCATACGCTTACGATTATGGCTACAGAGACCGGACGAGACGAGACGTGACGTGACCTGACGTAACGAGACGTGACGTGCCTATCGTGACGAGACGAGACGTGACGTTAGGTGACGTGACGAGACGAGACGAGTGCGGCACGGTGAAGGGCACGGTGACCGGAACGGTGATGGGAACGGTGACGGCCACGTTACGGGCACGGTGACTTATACGCTAACGATGATGGCTACAGAGACCGGACGAGACGTGACGTGACCTGACGTAACGAGACGAGACGTGACGTGACGAGACGAGACGTGACGTGACGTGACGTGACGAGACGAGACGTGACGAGACGAGACGAAACGAGACGGGCACGGTGACGGTCACGGTGACGTGCACGGTGACGGGAACTGTGACGGCCACGGTGACGCATACGTTTACGATGAGGGCTACAGAGACCGGATGAGACGAGACGTGACGTGACCTGACGTAACGAGACTTGACGTGACGAGACGAGACCAGACGAGACGAGACGAGGCGTGACGTGACGAGACGAAAAGAGACGAGACGTGAAGTGACGTGACGTGTCGTGACGAGACGTGACGTGAGGTGACGTGACGAGACGAGCGCGGCACGGTGACGGGCACGGAGACGGGCACGGTGACGGGAACGGTGACGGGCACGGTGACGCATACGCTAACGATGATGGCTACAGAGACCGGACGAGACGAGACGTGACGTGACCTGACGTAACGAGACGTGACGTGGCGAGACGGGACCTGACGAGACGAGACGTGACGTGACGAGACGAGACGTGACGTGACGTAACGTGACGTGACGTGTCGTGACGAGACGAGACGTGACGTGACTGGACGGGACGTGACATGACGTTACGTGACGTGAAGTGACGTGACGAGACGAGACGTGAGGTGACCAGACGTGACGTGACGTGAAACTGACCTGACGAGACGAGACGTTGACGTGACGTGACCCGACGAGACGTGCACGGTGACGGGCACGGAGACGGGCAAGGTGACGGGCAAGGGCACGGTAACGGGCAAGGTGACGGACTTTTGACGTGACGTGACGAGACGGGCACGGTGACGGGCACGGTGGCGTGTACGGTGACGGGCACGGTGACGGGTACGGTGACGGGCACGGTGACGGGAACGATGACGGGCACGGTGACGGGCACGGTGACGCATACGCTTACGATGATGGCTTCAGAGACCGGAAGAGACGAGACGTGACGTGACCTGACGTAACGAGACGTGACGTGACGAGACGAGACCAGACGAGACGAGACGTGACGTCACGTGACGAGACGAGACATGACGTGACGTGACGTGAAGTATCGTGACGAGACGAGAGGAGCACGTTGACGGGCGCGGTGTCCGTCGCGGTGACGGGCGCGGTGACGGTCACGGTGACGGGCACATTGACGGGCACGTTGACGGGCACAGTGACGGGCACGGTGACGGGCACGTTCACGGTCAGGCTGACGGGCACTATCACGAGCACGGTGACGGGAACGGTGACGGGCACGGTTACGGGCACGGTGACGGGCACGGTGACGGGCACGGTTACGGGCACGAAGTCGGGCACTGTGACGGGCACGGTGACAGGCAAAGTGATTGCCACGCTGACGGGCACGGTCACTGGCACGGTCTCGGGCACTTTGACGGGCACGGTGTCTGGAACGTTGACGGGCACGGTGACTGGCACGGTGACGGGTACTGTGACGGCGACGGTGACGGGCACGGTGACGTGGCCGGTGACGGGCATGGTGACGGCCACGGTGACGGGCACGGCGACATGCACGGTGAAGGGCACGGCGACATGCACGGTGAAGGGCACGGTGAAGGGCACGTTGACGGGCATGGTGACGGGCACGGTGGCGTGCACGGTCACGGGCAATCTGACGGGCACGGTCACGGGCAATTTAACGGGAACTGTGACGGGCAAGGTGACGGGAACGGTGACGAGCACGGTGACGGGCACTGTGACAGGCACGGTGACGGACACGGTGACGGGGACGGTGACGCATACGCTTACGATGATGGCTACAGAGACCGGACGAGACGAGACGTGACCTGACGTAACGAGACGTGACGTGACGAGACGAGACCAGACGAGACGAGACGTGTCGTGACGAGACGAGGCGAGACGAGACGAGACGAGACGAGGCGTGACGTGACGAGAGGAGACGACACGAGACGAGACGAGACGGTGACGGGCACGGTTAGGGGCACGGTGACGGTGGCGCTGACGGGCACGGTGACGGGATCAGTGACGGGAACGGTTATGGGCACGTTGACGGGACCGGTGACGTGCACGGTGACGGGCACGGTGACGGACACGGTTACGGACATGGTGACGGGCACGGTGACGGGCACGGTGACGGTCACGCTGACGCGCAGGGTCACGGGCACGGTCACGGGCACTGTGACGGGCACTGTGACGGGCACGGTGACGGGCACGGTGACAGGCACGGTGACGGACACGGTTACGGGGACGGTGACGCATACGCTTACGATGATGGCTACAGAGACCTGACGTAACGAGACATGACGTGACGAGACGAGAAGAGACGTGACGTGACGTGACGTGACGTGACGAGACGAGAGGAGACGACACGAGACGAGACGGTGACGGTGACTGTGACGGGCACGGTGAGGGGCACGGTGACGCTGACGGGCACTGTGACGGTCACGGTGACGGGATCACTGACGGGAACGGTTACGGGCACGTTGACGGGACCGGTGACGGCCACGGTGGCGGACACGGTTACGGACATGGTCACGGGCACGGTGACGGGCACGGTGACGGTCACGCTGACAGGCAGGGTCACGGGCACGGTCATGTTCACGGTGACGGGCACGGTGACATGCTTGGTGAAGGGCACGGTGACGGGCACGGTGAGGGGCACGGTAACGCCAGCGGTCACGGGCACGGTCACGGGCACTGTGACTGGCACGGTGACGGGCACGGTGACGTGCACTGTGACGGGAACGGTAACGGGCACGGTCACGCATACGCTTACGATGATGGCTACAGAGACCGGACGAGACGAGACAAGACGTGACCTGACGTAACGAGACGAGACGAGACGTGACGTGACGTGTCGTGACGTGACCAGACGTGACGAGACGAGACGAGACGTGACGTGTCGTGACGTGTCGTGTCGTGACGTGACGTAACGAGACGGGCACGGTGACGGGCACGGTGACGGGCGCGGTGACGGGCACGGTGACGGTGACCGTGCCGGGCACGGTGACGGAACGGTGACGGGCACACTGACGGGCATTGTCACGGGCACCGTCACGGGCACGGTGACGCGAGCGGTGACGCGCACAGTGATGGGCTCAGTGACGGGCACGGTGTCGGGCACGGTGAAGGGTACTGTGACGGGCACGGTGACGGTCACGCTGAGGTGCACGCTGACGGGAACGGTCACGGCCACGGTGACGGGCACGGTGTCGGTCACGGTGACGCATACGCTTACGATTATGGCTACAGAGACCGGACGAGACGAGACGTGACGTGACGTGACGTAACGAGACGTGACGTGACGTGACGTATCGTGACGAGACGAGACGTGACGTGACGTGAGGTGACGTGACGAGACGAGTGCGGCACGGTGAAAGGCACGGTGACCGGAACGGTGACGGGAACGGTGACGGGAACGGTGACGGCCACGTTACGGGCACGGTGACTTATACGCTAACGATGATGGCTACAGAGACCGGACGAGACGAGACGTGACCTGACGTAACGAGACGAGACGTGACGTGACGTGACGAGACGTGACGTGACGTGACGTGACGAGACGAGACGTGACGTGACGAGACGAGACGAGACGGGCACGGTGATGGGCACGGTGACGGGAACGGTGACGGGCACGGTGACGGGAACAGTGACGGGCACGGTGACGGCCACGGTGACGTGCTCGGTGACGGGCATGCTGACGGGCACAGTCACGCTCACGGTGACGGGCACGGTGACGGGCACGGCGACAGGCACGGTGACGGGCACGTTACGGGCACGGTGACGCATACGTTTACGATGATGGCTACAGAGACCGGATGAGAAGAGACGTGACCTGACGTAACGAGACGAGACGTGACGTGACGTGAGGTGACGTGACGTGACGAGACGAGACGAGACGCGAATGGACGGGACGTGACGTGACGCTACGTGACGTGAAGTGACGTGACGAGACGAGACGAGACGTGAGGTGACCAGACGTGACGTGACGTGAAACTGACGTGACGAGACGAGACGTTGACGTGACGTGACCCGACGAGACGCGACGAGACGTGCACGGTGACGGGCACGGAGACGGGCAAGGTGACGGGCAAGGGCACGGTAACGGGCAAGGTGACGGACTTTTGACGTGACGGGACGAGACGGGCACGGTGACGGTTACGGTGACGGGTACGGTGACGGGTACGGTGACGGGCACGATGACGGGAACGATGACGGGCACGGTGACGGGCACGGTGACGCATACGCTTACGATGAGGGCTACAGAGACCGGACGAAACGAGACGTGACGTGATCTGACGTAACGAGACTTGACGTGACGACACGAGACCAGACGTGAGGTGACGAGACGAGACGAGTGCGGCACGGTGACGGGCACGGTGACAGGAACGGTGACGGGCACGGTGACGGGAACGGTGACGGTCACGTTACGGGCACGGTGACGCATACGCAAACCATGATGGCTACAGAGACCGGACGAGACGAGACGTGACCTGACGTAACGAGACGTGACGTGACGAGACGAGACCAGACGAGACGAGACGTGACGTGACATGACGTGACGTGAATTGACGTGACGTGTCGTGACGAGACGAGACGTGACGCGAATGGACGGGACGTGACGTGACGCTACGTGACGTGAAGTGACGTGACGAGACGAGACGAGACGTGAGGTGACCAGACGTGACGTGACGTGAAACTGACGTGACGAGACGAGACGTTGACGTGACGTGACCCGACGAGACGCGACGAGACGTGCACGGTGACGGGCACGGAGACGGGCAAGGTGACGGGCAAGGGCACGGTAACGGGCAAGGTGACGGACTTTTGACGTGACGGGACGAGACGGGCACGGTGACGGTTACGGTGACGGGTACGGTGACGGGTACGGTGACGGGCACGATGACGGGCACGGTGACGGGCACGGTGACGCATACGCTTACGATGATGGCTTCAGAGACCGGAAGAGACGAGACGTGACCTGACGTAACGAGACGTGAGGTAACCAGACGAGACCAGACGAGACGAGACGTGACGTCACGTGTCGAGACGAGACGAGACATGACGTGACGTATCGTGACGAGACGAGACGAGCACGTTGACGGGCGCGGTGACGGGCACGGTGACGGGCACGGTGACGGGCACAGTGACGGGCGCGGTGACGGGCACGTTGACGGTCTCATTGACGGGCACTATCACGAGCATGGTGACGGGAACAGTGACGGGAACGGTGACGGGCACGGTGACGCGCACGTTGACGGGCGCGGTGACGGACACGGTGACAGGCACGGTGACGGGCACGGTGATTGTCACGCTGACGGGCACGGTCACGGGCACGGTCACGAGCACGTTGACGGGCACGGTGACTGGAACGGTGACGGGCAAAGTGACGGGTACTGTGACAGGGACGGTGACGGGCACGGTGACGGGCACGGTGACGGGCACGGTGACGGGCACTTTGACAAGCACGGTGAAGGGCACTGTGAAGGGCACGTGAACGGGCACGGTGACGTGCACTGTGGCGGGCACGGTCACGGGCAAACTGACGTGCACGGTCTCGGGCACGGTCACGGGCAATTTGACTGGCACAGTGACGGGAACGGTGACTGGCACGGTGACAGGCACGGTGGCGGGCACTATGACGGGCACGGTCACGGGGAATCTGACAGGCACGGTGACGGGAACGGTGACGGGAACGGTGACGGGCACCACCACCGTCACCACCGCCACTACCGTCACCACCACCACCATCACCACCGCCAACATCACCACTACCGCCACCGCCAACGTCACCGTCACCATCACCACCACCACCGTCACCACCACCACCTCCGCCACCACTGTCACGACCACCACCACCGCCACCACCGTCACCACCACCATCGTCACCACCACCACCGTCACCACCGCCACCACCCTCACCACCACCGCCACCACCGTCACCACCACCACCGCCACCACCACCACCGTCACCACCGCCACCGCCGCCACCAACAACGTCACCACCACCACCATCACCGTCACCACCACCGCAACCGTCACCACCACTACCACCGTCACCACCACCACCGCTACCGTCACCACCACCACCGTCACCACCACCGCCACCGTCACCACCACCACCATTACCATCTCCACCACCACGGTCACCACCATCACCGTCACCACCACCACCACCGCCGCCACCACCACCGCCACCACCACCACCGCCACCACCACCGCCACCACCACCACCGCCACCGTCACCTACACCACCATCACCTCCGCCACTACCGCCACCACCACCGTCACCACCACCACCACCGTCATCACCACCACCGTCACCACCACCACCGCCACCGCCACCGTCAACAGCACCAGCGCCACTGCCACCGGCACCGCCACCGTCACCACCACCATCACCACGGCCACCACCACCGCCACCACCACCGCCACCACCACCGCCACCACCACCGTCACCACCATCACCGCCACTGCCACCGCCACCGTCACCACCACCACCGCCACTGCCACCGCCACCACCACCGTCACCACCACCACCACCGTCAGCACCACCGCCACTGCCACCGCCACCGTCACCACCACCACCAATGCCACCACTACCGTCACCACCACCACCGTCAGCACCACCACCGCCACCACCACCACCATCACCACCACCACCGTCACCACCACCGCCACCGCCACCACAGTCACCACCACCGTCACCACCACCACCGTCACCACCACCACCGTCACCCCCACCACCACCGTCACCACCACCACCGCCACCACCATCGCCACCACCACCACCATCACCATCACCACCGCCACCACCACCGTCACCACCACCGCCACCACCACCGTCAACACCACCACCATTACTAATACTACCAACACCAATAATAATAACCGTGACCGTGACCGTACCCGTCAGAGTGACCGTCAACGAGTCCGTCACCGTGACCGTGCCCGTCACCTTGCCCGTCACCGTGACCGTCACCGTCGCCGTCCCCGCGCCCGTCTCCGCGACCGTCACCCCGCCCGTCACCGTGCCCGTCACCGGGCTCGTCTCGTCTCTGTGGCCATCATCGTAAGCGTATGCGTCACCGTCCCCGTCACTGTGCCCGTCACCGTGCCTGACACCGTGCCCGTCACCGTTCCCGTCTCCTTGCCCGTCACCGTTCCCGTCACCGTGCCCTTTAGATCCCCGTGACCGTGCCCGTTACAGTGCGCGCCCCCGTGCCCGTCGCCTTTCACGTCACCGTGCTCGTCTCGTCTCTGTGGCCATCATCGTTAGCGTATGCGTCACCGTCCCCGCCACCGTGCCCGTCACCGTTCCCGTCACCGTGCCCGTCACCGTTCCCGTCACTGTGTACGTCACCGTTCCCGTCACCGTGACCGTCAGATTCCCCGTGACCATGCCCGTTACAGTGCTCGGCACCGTGCTCGTCACCGTACCCGTCAGAGTGACCGTGAACGTGCCCGTCTCCGCGACCGTCTCCGCGCCCTTCACCGTGCCCGTCACCGTGCTCGTCTCGTCTCTGTAGCCATCATCGTAAGCGTATGCGCCACCGTCCCGGTCACCGTCTCCGTCACCGTGCCCGTAACCATGCCCGTCACCGTCACCGTCAACGTCACCGTACCCGTCACCGTGCCCGTCACCGTTCCCGTAACAGTTCCCGTCATCGTCACTGTGACCGTGCCCGTCAGAGTGACCGTCAACGTGCCCGTTACTTTGCCCGTCAACGAGCCCGTCTCGGGACCGTCACCACGCCCGTCACGGTGCCCGTCACCGTGCTCGTCTCGTCTCGTCTCTTTGGCCATCGTAAGCGTATGCGTCACCGTGCCGGACACCGTGCCCGTCACGGAGACGAGACGAGACTAGACGTGACGTGACGACACGAGACGAGACGTGACGTGACGTGACGTGACGTGATGGGCACGGTGACGGGGACGGTGACGGGCACGGGTACGTAGACGGTGACGGGGACGGTAACGCATACGCTTACGATGATGGCTACAGAGACGAGACGAGAGGATACGAGGACCGTGACGGTCACGGTGACGGTCGCGGTGTCGGTTACGGTGACGGGCACGATGACGTTAACGATGACGGGCGAACTGACGGGCATTGTCACGGGAACCGTCACGGGCACGGTGACGGGCAAGGTGACGCGAACGGTGACGCGCACGGTGATGGGTACAGCGACGGGCACTGTGACCTGCACGGGTACTGTGACGGGCACGGTGCCGGTCACGCTGAGGTGCACGCTGACGGGAACGGTCACGGCCACGGTGACGGGCACGGTGTCGGGCACGGTGACGCATACGCTTACGATTATGGCTACAGAGACCGGACGAGACGAGACGTGACGTGACCTGACGTAACGAGACGTGACGTATCATGACGAGACGAGACGTGACGTGAGGTGACGTGACGAGACGAGACGAGTGCAGCACGGTGAAGGGCACGGTGACGGGAACGGTAACGGCCACGTTACGGGCACGGAGACTTATACGCTAACGATGATGGCTACAGAGACCGGACGAGACGAGACGTGACCTGACGTAACGAGACGAGACGTGACGTGACGAGACGAGACGAGGCGTGACGTGACGAGACGAGACGTGACGCGACGTGACCTGACGTGACGTGACGTGAGGTGACGTGACCGAACGTGACGAGACGAGACGGGCACGGTGATGGGCACGGTGACGAGAACGATGACGGGCACGGTGACGGGCACAGTGAAGGGCACGGTGACGGCCACGGTGACGTGCTCGGTGACGGGCATGCTGACGGACACAGTGACGGCCATGGTGTCGGGCACGTTGACGGTCACGCTGACGGGCACTATCACGAGCACGGTGACGGGAATGGTGACGGTAACGGTGACCGGAACGGTGACGGGCACGGTGACGGACACGGTGACGGGCACGGTGAAGGTCACGGTGATTGTCACGCTGACGGGCACGGTCACGGGCACGTTGACGGGCACGGTGACTGGAACGGTGACGGGCACGGTGACGGGTACGGTGACGGGGACGGTGACGGCCACGTTGACGGGGACGGTGACGGGCACGGTGACATGCACGGTGAAGGGCACGGTTAAGGGCACCTTGACGGGCACGGTAACGGGCACGGTGGCGGGCACGGTCACGGGCACGGTAACGGGCAATTAGATGGGCACGGTGAAGGGAACGGTGACTGGCACAGTGACAGGCACGGTGGCGGGCACTGTGACGGGCACGGTCACGGGGAATCTGACAGGCACGGTGACGGGAACGGTGACGGGAAAGGTGACGGGCACCACGGCCGTCACCACCGCCACCACCGTCGCCACCACCACCGTCACCACCGCCACCATCACCACTACCGCCACCACCACCGTCACCGTCCACATCACTACCACCGCCACCACCGTCACCACCACCACCTCCGCCACCACCGTCACGACCACCACCATCGCCATCACCGTCACCACCACCCTCGTCACCACCACCACCGTCACCACCACCGCCACCACCGTCACCACCACGGCCACCACCGTCACCACCACCACCTCCGCCACCACCGTCACCACCACCACCACCATCACCGTCACCACCACCGCAACCGTCACCACCACTACCACCGTCACCACCACCGCTACCGTCACCACCACCGTCACCACCACCGCCATCACCACCACCATTACCATCTCCACCACCACCGTCACCACCACCACCGTCACCACCACCACTGCCGCCGCCACCACCACCACCGTCACCACCACCGCCACCAGCACCACCACCGTCATCACCACCACCGTCACCAGCACCACCGCCACCACCACAGTCACCACCACCACCGCCACTGCCACCGCCACCACCACCGTCACCACCACCATCACCACGGCCACCACCACCGCTACCACAACCGCCACCACCACCGCCACCACCACCGCCACCACCACCGCCAAAACCACCACCGTCACCACCATCACCGCCACTGCCACCGCCACCGTCACCACCACCACGGCCACTGCCACCGCCACCACCACCACCGTCACCACCACCACCCTCACTACCACCACCGTCACCACCACCACCGTCACCACCACCACCACCGTCAGCACCACCGCCACTGCCACCGCCACCACCACCGTCACCACCACCGTCACCACCACCACCATTACTAATACTAACAACACCAATAATAATAACCGTGACCGTGACCGTACCCGTCAGAGTGACCGTCAACGTGCCCGTCACCGTGACCGTGACCGTCACCATGCCCGTCACGGTGCCCGTCACCGTGACCGTCACCGTCACAGTCCCCGCGCCCGTCTGCGCGACCGTCGCCCCGCCCGTCACCGGGCTCGTCTCGTCTCTGTGGCCATCATCGTAAGCGTATGCGTCACCGTCCCCGTCACCGTGCCCGTCACCGTGCCTGTCACCGTGCCCGTCACCGTTCCCGTCACCGTGCCCATCAGATTCCCCGTGACCGTGCCCGTTATGGTGCGCGCCCCCGTGCCCGTCGCCGTTCCCGTCACCGTGCTCGTCTCGTGTCTGTGGCCATCATCGTTAGCGTATGCGTCACCGTCCCCGTCACCGTGCCCGTCACCGTTCCCGTCACCGCTCCCGTCACCGTTCCCGTCACTGTGCCCGTTACCTTTCCCGTCACCGTGCCCGTCACCGTGCTCGACTCGTCTCTGTGGCCATCATCGTAAGCGTATGCGCCACCGTCCCGGTCACCGTCTCCGTCACCATGCCCGTAACCATGCCCGTCACCCTCACCGTCAACCTCACCGTGCCCGTCACCGTTCCCGTAACAGTTCCCGTCACCGTCACTGTGAACCTGCCCGTCAGAGTGACCGTCAACGTGCCCGTCACCGTGACCGTCAACGTGCCCGTCACCCCGCCCGTCACCGTGCCCGTCACCGCGCCCGTCTCCGCGACCGTCACCACGCCGGTCACGGTGACTGTCACCGTTCTCGTTTCGTCTTTTGGCCATCGTAAGCGAATGCGTCACCGTGCCCGTCACCGTGCCCGTCACGGAGACGAGACGAGACGAGACTAGACGTGACGTGACGTGACGAGACGTGACGTGACCCGACGAGACGCGACGAGACGTGCACGGTGACGGGCACGGAGCCGGGCAAGGTGACGGGCAAGGGCACGGTAACGGGCAAGGTGACGGACTTTTGACGTGACGAGACGGGCACGGTGACGGGCACGGTGACGGGTACGGTGACAGCACGGTGACGGGAACGACGATGGGCACGGTGACGGGCACGGTGACGCATACGCTTACGATGATGGCTTCAGAGACTGGAAGAGACGAGACGTGACGTGACCAGACGTAACGAGACGTGACGTGACGAGACGAGACCAGACGAGACGAGACGAGACGTGACGTCACGTGACGAGACGAGACATGACGTAACGTGACGTGACGTATCGTGACGAGACGAGATGAGACGAGCACGTTGACGGGCGCGGTGACCGTCGCGGTGACGGGCGCGGTGACGGTCACGGTGACGCGCACGTTGACGGGCACGGTGACGGACACGGTGACGGGCACGGTGACGGGCTCGGTGATTGTCACGCTGACGGGCACGGTCACGGGCACGGTCAAGGGCACGTTGACGGGCACGGTAACTGGAACGGTGACGGGCACGGTGACGGGTACGGTGACGGGGACGGTGAAGGGCACGGTGACGGGCACGCTGACATGCACGGTGAAGGGCACGGTGAAGGGCAGTTTGACGGGCACGGTGACGGGCACGGTGGCGGGCTCGGTCTCGGGCAATCTGGCGTGCACGATCACGGGCACGGTCACGGGCAATTTGACGGGCACGGTGACGGGAACGGTGACTGGCATGGTGACGGGAACGGTGACGGGAACGGTGACGGGCACCACCATCGTCACCACCGCCACCACTGTCACCATCACCACCGTCACCACCGCCACCACCGCCACCACAGTCACCACCACCACCGTCACCACCACCACCGTCACCACCACCGTCACCCCCACCACCACCACCGTCACCACCACCGCCACCACCACCGCCGCCACCACCACCGTCACCACCACCGCCACCACCATCACCACCAACGCCACCACCACCGTCACCACAACCGCAACCACCACCGTCACCACCACCATTACTAATACTACCAACACCAATAATAATAACCGTGACCGTGACCGTACCCGTCAGAGGGACCGTCAACCCGCCCGTCACCGTGCCAGTCACCGGGCTCGTCTCGTCTCTGTGGCAATCATCGTAAGCGTATGCGTCACCGTCCCCGTCACTGTGCTCGTCACCGTGCCTGTCAACGTGCCCGTCACCGTTCCCGTCACCGTGCCCGTCACCGTTCGCGTCACCGTGCCCGTCAGATTCCCCGTGACCGTGCCCGTTACAGTGCGCGCCCCCGTGCCCTCGCCGTTCCCGTCACCGTGCTCGTCTCGTCTCTGTGGCCATCATCGTTAGCGTATGCGTCACCGTCCCCGACACCGTGCCCGTCACCGTACCCGTCACTGTGTACGTCACCGTTCCCGTCACCGTTCCCGTCAGATTCCCCATGACCGTGCCCGTTACAGTGCCCGCCACCGTGCTCGTCACCGTAGCCGTCAGAGTGACCGTCAACGTGTCCGTCTCCGCCGCCGTCTCCGCGCCCTTCACCGTGCCCGTCACCGTGCTCGTCTCGTCTCTGTGGCCATCATCGTAAGCGTATGCGCCACCGTCCCGGTCACCGTCTCCGTCACCGTGCCCGTAACCATGCCCGTCACCGTTAACGTCACCGTGCCCGTCACCGTGCCCGTCACCGTGCCCGTGACCGTTCCCGTAACAGTTCCCTTCACCGTCACTGTGACCGTGCCCGTCAGAGTGACCGTCAACGTGCCCGTCAACGCGCCCGTCTATGCGACCGTCACCACGCCCGTCACGGTGCCCGCCACCGTGCTCGTCTCGTCTCCTCTCGTCTCTTTGGCCATCGTAAGCGTATGCGTCACCGTGCCCGTCACCGTGCCCGTCACGGAGACGAGACGAGACGAGACTAGACGTGACGACACGAGACGAGACGAGACGTGTCTTGACGTGACGTGACGTGACGTGATGGGCACGGTGACGGGGACGGTGACGGTGACGGCCACGGGTACGATGACGGTGACGGGGACGGTAACGCATACGCTTACGATGATGGCTACAGAGACGAGACGAGAGGATACGAGCACCGTGACGGTCACGGTGACGGTCGCGGTGACGGTTACGGTGACGGGCACGATGACGGGCAATGTGAAGGGAACGGTGACGAGCATGGTGACGGGCACGGTGACGTTCACGAGGACGGGCAAACTGACGGGCATTGTCACGGGAACCGTCACAGGCACGGTGACGGGCAAGGTGACGCGAACGGTGACGCGCACGGTGATGGGCACAGCGACGGGCATGGTGACGGGCACGGTGACGGGTACGGGTACTGTGACGGGCACGGTGCCGGTCACGCTGAGGTGCATGCTGACGGGAACGGTCACGGGCACGGTGACGGGCACGGTGACGCATACGCTTACGATTATGGCTACAGAGACCGGACGAGACGAGACGTGACGTGAGCTGACGTAACGAGACGTGGCGTATCGTGACGAGACGAGACGAGACGTGACGTGAGGTGACGTGAGGAGACGAGTGCAGCACGGTGAAGGGCACGGTGACGGGAACGGTGACGGCCACGTTACGGGCACGGTGACTTATACGCTAACGATGATGGCTACAGAGACCGGACGAGACGAGACGTGACCTGACGTAACGAGACGAGACGTGAAGAGACGAGACGAGACGTGACGAGACGTGACCTGACGTGACGTGAGGTGACGTGACCGAACGTGACGTGACGAGACGAGACGGGCACGTTGATGGGCACGGTGTCGGGAACGGTGACGGGCACGGTAACGGGCACAGTGACGGGCACGGTGACGGTCACGGTGACGTGCTCGGTGACGGGTATGCTGACGGGCACAGTCACGCTCACGGTGACGGGCACGGTGACAGTCACGGTGACGGGCACGGTGACGGGCACTGTCACGGGCGCGGTGACGGGCACATGACGGGCATGGTGACGGGCACGTTGACGGTCAGGCTGATGGGCACTATCACGAGCACGATGACGGGAACGGTGACGGCCACTGTGACGCGCACGTTGACGGGCACGGTGACGGACACGGTGACGGGCACGGTGAGGGGCACGGTGATTGTCACGCTGACGAGCACGGTCACGGGCACGTTGAAGGGCACGGTGACTGGAACGGTGACGGGCACGGTGACTGGAACTGTGACGGGCACGGTGACGTGTACGGTGACGGGGACGGTGACGGGCACGTTACGGGGACGGTGACGGGCACGGTGACAGGCACGGTGGCGGGCACTGTGACGGGCACGGTCACGGGGAATCTGACAGGCACGGTGAGGGGAACGGTCACGGGCACGTTGACTGGCACGGTGACTGGAACGGTGACGGGAACGGTGACGTGTACGGTGACGGTGACGGGCACGTTGAAGGGGATGGTGACGGGCACGGTGACGGGCACGGTGACGGGCACGGTGACGGGCACGGTGACAGGCAGGTGGCGGGCACTGTGACGGGCACGGTCACGGGGAATCTGACAGGCACGGTGAGGGGAACGGTGACGGGAACGGTGACGGGCACTGTGACTGGAACGGTGACTGGCACGGTGACGTGTACGGTGAAGGGCACGGTTAAGGGCACCTTGACAGGCCCGGTGTAGGGCACGGTGGCGGGCACGGTCACGTGCAATCTGACGGGCACCGTCACGGGCACGGTCACGGGCAATTTGACGGGCATGGTGAGGGGAACGGTGACGGGAACGGTGACGGGAACGGTGACTGGCACGGTGACAGGCACGGTGGCGGGCACTGTGACGGGCACGGTCACGGGGAATCTGACAGCACGGTGAGGGGAACGGTGACGGGAACGGTGACGGGAACAGTGACGGGCACCACCACCGTCGCCACCGCCACCACCGTCACCACCACCACCGTCACCACCGCCACCATCACCACTACCGCCACTACCACCGTCACCATCACCATCACCACCACCGCCACCACCGTCACCACCACCACCTCCGCCACCACCGTCACGACCACCACCACCGCCACCACCGTCACCACCACCATCGTCACCACCACCGCCACCACCGTCACCACCACCACCGTCACCACCGACACCACCCTAACCACCACCACCGCCACCACCGTCACCACCACCAACTCCGCCACCACCGTCACCACCACCACCGCCACCAACACCGTCACCACCACCATCACCACCACCGCAACCGTCACCACCACTACCACCGTCACCACCACCGCTACCGTCACCACCACGACCGTCACCACCACCACCGTCACCACCACCACCGTCACCACCACCACCGCCGCCGCCACCACCACCGTCACCACCACCACCGCCACCACCACCGCCACCACCACCGCCACCCTCACCTACACCACAATCACCTCCGCCACTACCGCCACCACCACCGTCACTACCACCACCACCGTCATCACCACCACCGTCACCAGCACCACCGCCACCACCACCGTCACCACCACCACCGCCACTGCCACCGCCACCGCCACCACCACCGTCACCACCACCATCACCACGGCCACCACCACGGCCACCACCACCGCCACCACCGCCACCACCGTCACCACCATCACCGCCACCGTCACCACCACCACGGCCACTGCCACCGCAACACCACCACCGTCACCACCACCGTCACTACCACCACCGTCACCACCACCACCACCGTCAGCACCACCGCCACTGCCACCGCCACCGTCACCACCACCACCGTCACCACCAATGCCACCACTACCGTCGCCACCACCACCACCGTCACCACCACCGCCACCACCACCACCACCGTCACCAGCACCACCGCGACCGCCACCACAGTCACCACCACCACCGTCACCACCACCACCGACACCACCACCACCGTCACCCCCACCACCACCGCCACCACCACCGTCACCACCACCGCCACCACCACCATTATCACCACCACCGCCACCACCACCGTCACCACCACCGTCACCACCACCATTACTAATACTACCAACACCAATAATAATAACCGTGACCGTGACCGTACCCGTCAGAGTGACGGTCAACGTGCCCGTCACCGTGACCGTGACCGTCACCTAGCCCGTCACGGTGCCCGTCACCGTGACCGTCACTGTCACGTCCCCGCGCCCGTCTCCGCGTCCGTCACCCCGCCCGTCACCGGGCTCGTCTCTTCTCTGTGGCCATCATCGTAAGCGTATACGTCACCGTCCCCGTCACCGTGCCTGTCACCGTGCCCGTCACCGTTCCCGTCACCGTGCCCGTCACCGTTCCCGTCACCGTGCCCGTCAGATTCCCCGTGACCGTGCCCGTTAGAGTGCGCGCCCCCGTGCCCGTCGCTGTTCCCGTCACCGTGCTCGTCTCGTCTCGTCTCTGTGGCCATCATCGTTAGCGTAATCGTCACCGTCACCATTCCCGTCACCGCTCCCGTCCCCGTGCCCGTCACCGTTCCCGTCACTGTGCCCGTAACCGTTCCCGTCACCGTGCTCGTCACATTCCCCGTGACCGTGCCCGTTACAGTGCCCGCCACCGTGCTCGTCACCGTACCCGTCAGAGTGACCGTCAACGTGCCCGTCTCCGTGACCGTCTCCGCGCCCTTCATCGTGCCCGTCACCGTGCTCGTCTCGTCTCTGTGGCCATCATCGTAAGCGTATGCGCCACCGTCCCGGTCACCGTCTCCGTCACCGTGCCCGTAACCATGGCCGTCTCCGCCACCGTCAACCTCACCGTGCCCGTCACCGTGCCCATCACCGTGCCCGTCACCGTTCCCGTAACAGTTCCCGTCACCGTCACTGTGACCGTGCCCGTCAGTGTGACCGTCAACGTGCCCGTCACCGTGACCGTCAACCTGCCCGTCACCTTGCCCGTAACCGTGCCCGTCACCGCGCCCGTCTCCGCGACCGTCACCACGCCCGTCACGGTGCCCGTCACCGTGCTCGTCTCGTCTCGTCTCTTTGGCCATCGTAAGCGTATGCGTCACCGTGCCCGTCACCGTGCCCGTCACTGAGATGAGACGAGACGAGACGAGACTAGACGTGACGTGACGTGACGAGACGAGACGTGACGCGACGTGATGGGCACGGTGACGGTGACGGGCACGGGTACGATGACGGTGACGGGGACGGTAACGCATACGCTTACGATGATGGCTACAGAGACGAGACGAGAGGATACGAGCACCGTGACGGTCACGGTGACGGGCGCGGTGACGGTTACGGTTACGGGCACGATGACGGACAATGTGAAGGGCACGGTGACGAGCATGGTGACGGGCACGGTGACGGGCACGATGACGGGCACACTGACGGGCATTGTCACGGGAACCGTCACGGGCACGGTGACGGGCAAGGTGACGCGAACGGTGACGCGCACGGTGATGGGCACAATGACGGGCACGGTGACGGGCACGGTGAAGGGTACTGTGACGGGCACGGTGACGGTCACGCTGAGGTGCACGCTGACGGGAACGGTCACGGCCACGATGACGGGCACGGTGTCGGGCACGGTGACGCATACGCTTACGATTATGGCTACAGAGACCGGACGAGACGAGACGTGACGTGACCTGACGTAACGAGACGTGACGTGACGTATCGTGACTAGACGAGACGTGACGTGACGTGAGGTGACGTGACGAGACGAGTGCGGCACGGTGAAGGGCACGGTGACGGGAACGGTGACGGCCACGTTACGGGCACGGTGACTTATACGCTAACGATGATGGCTACAGAGACCGGACGAGACGAGACGTTACCTGACGTAACGAGACGAGACGTGACGTGACGTGACGAGACGTGACGTGACGTGACGAGACGAGACGTGACGTGACGAGACGTGACAAGACGTGTCCTGACGTGACGTGACGTGAGGTGACGTGACCTGACGTGACGTGACGTGACGAGACGAGACGGGCACGGTGATGGGCACGGTGACGGGAACTGTGACGGGCACAGTGACGGGCACGGTGACGCCCACGGTGACGGCCACGGTGACGTGCTCGGTGACGGGCATGCTGACGGGCACAGTCACGCTCACGGTGACGGGAACGATGACGGGCACGTTACGGGCACGGTGACGCATACGTTTACGATGATGGCTACAGAGACCGCACTAGACGAGACGTGACGAGTCGAGACCAAACGAGACCGGCACGGTGACGGTCACGGTGACGGGCACAGTGACGGGAACTGTGACGGCCACGGTGACGCATACGCTTACGATGAGGGCTACAGAGACCGATCGAGACGAGACGTGACGTGACCTGACGTCACGAGTCTTGACGTGACGAGACGACACGTGACGTGACGAGACGAAAACAGACGAGACGTGTCGTGACGAGAAGGTGACGTGACGTGAGGTGACGTGACGAGACGAGACGAATGCGGCACGGTGACGGGCACGGTGACGGGCACGTTGACGGGCACGGTGACGGCAACAGTGACGGGCACGTTACGGGCACGGTGACGCATACGCTAACGATGATGGCTACAGAGACCGGACGAGACGAGACGTGACGTGACCTGACGTAACGAAACGTGACGTGACGAGACGAGACCAGACGAGACGAGACGTGACGAGACGAGACGTGACGTGTCGTGACGAGACGAGACGACACGTGACGTGACTGGACGGGACATGACGTTACGTGACGTGACGAGACGAGAGGTGACCAGACGTGACGTGACGTGAAACTGACGTGACGAGACGAGACGTTGACGTGAAGTGACCCGACGAAACGCGACGAGATGTGCACGGTGACGGGCACGGAGACGGGCAAGGGCACGGAAACGGGCAACGTGACGGACTTTTGACGTGACGTGACCTGACGAGACGGGTACGGTGACAGCACGTGACAGGAACGATGATGGGCACGGTGACGCATACGCTTACGATGATGGCTTCAGAGACCGGAAGAGACAAGACGTGACGTGACCTGACGTAACGAGACGTGACGTGACGAGACGAGACCAGACGAGACGTGACGTCACGTGACGAGACGAGACATGACGTAACGTGACGTGACGTATCGTGACGAGACGAGATGAGACGAGCACGTTGACTGGCGCGGTGACCGTCGCGGTGACGGGCGCGGTGACGGGAACGGTGACGGGAACGGTGACGTGCACGGTGACGCGCACGTTGACGGGCGCGGTGACGGACACGGTGACGGGCACGGTGACGGGCACGGTGATTGTCACGCTGACGGGCACGGTCACGGTCAAGGGCACGTTGACGGGCACGGTGACGGGCACGGTGACATGCACGGTGAAGGGCACGGTGAAGGGCACGTTGACGGGCACGGTGACGGGCACGGTGGCGGGCACGGTCACGGGCAATCTGACGGGCACGGTCACGGGCACGGTCACGGGCAATTTGACGGGCACGCTGACGGGAACGGTGACTGGCACGGTGACGGGAACGGTGACGGGCACCACCACCGTCACCACCGCCACCACCGTCACCACCACCGTCACCACCGCCACCACCGTCACCACCACCACCTCCGCCACCACCGTCACGACCACCACCACCGCCACCACCGTCACCACCACCATGGTCACCACCACCACCGCCACCACCGTCACCACCACCAACGTCACCACCACCGCCACCACCGTCACCACCGCCACCACCGCCCCCACCCTCACCACCACCACCGCCACCACCGTCACCACCACCACCACAACCGTCACCACCACCACCGCCGCCACCAACACCGTCACCACCACCATCACCGTCACCACCACCACCGCAACCGTCACCACCACTACCACCGTCACCACCACCGCTACCGTCACTACCACCACCGTCACCACCACCACCGTCACCTCCACCACCGCCACCGTCACCACCACCATTACCATCTCCACCACCACCGTCACCACCACCGCCGCCACCACCGCCACCGTCACCACCACCGCCACCACCACCGCCACCACCACCGCAACCACCACCGCCACCGTCACCTACACCACCATCACCTCCGCCACTACCGCCACCACCACCGTCACCACCGTCATCACCACCACCGTCACCACCACCACCGCCACCACCACCGTCACCACCACCACCGCCACTGCCACCGCCACCGCCACCACCACCGACACCACCACCATCACCACGGCCACCACCACCGCCACCACTACCGCCACCACCAACACCGTCACCACCATCACCGCCACTGCCACCGCCACCGTCACCACCACCGCCACTGCCACCGCCACCACCACCGTCACCACCATCACCGTCACTACCACCACCGTGACCACCACCACCGTCACCACTACCACCACCATCAGCACCACTGCCACTGCCACCACCACCGTCACCACCACCACCAATGCCATTACTACCGTCGCCACCACCACCACCGTCACCACCACCACCGTCACCACCGTCACCACCACCGTCACCACCACCGCCACCGCCACCACAGTCACCGCCACCACCGTCACCACCACCACCGTCACCCCCACCACCACCACCGACACCACCACAACCGCCACCACCACCGCCGCCACCACCACCGCCACCATCACCACCACCACCGCCACCACCACCGTCACCACCACCGCCACCACCACCATTACTAATACTACCAACACCAATAATAATAACCGTGACCGTGACCGTACCCGTCAGAGTGACCGTCAACGTGCCCGTCACCGTGACCGTGACGGTGCCCGTCACCTTGCCCGTCACGGTGCCCGTCACCGTGACCGTCACCGTGACCGTCCCCGCGCCCATCTCCCCGACCGTCACCCCGCGCGTCACTCGTCTCGTCTCTGTGGCCATCATCGTAAGCTTATGCGTCACCGTCCCCGTCACCGTGCCCTTCACCGTGCCCGTCACCGTGCCCGTGACCGTTCCCGTCACCGTGCTCGTGACCGTTCCCGTCACCGTGCCGTTCAGATTTCCCGTGACCGTGCCCGTTACAGTGCGCGCCACCGTGCCCTTCGCCGTTCCCGTCACCGTTCTCGTCTCGTCTCGTCTCTGTGGCCATCATCGTTAGCGTATGCGTCACCGTCCCCCTCACCCTGGCCGTCACCGTGCCCGTCTCGTCTCGTCACGTCACGTCTCGTATCGTCTCGTCACGTCACGTCACGTCACGTCTCGTCTCGTCTCGTTACGTCAGGTCACGTCTCGTCTCGTCCGGTCTCTGTAGCCATCATCGTTAGCGTATAAGTCACCGTGCCCGTAACGTGGCCGTCACCGTTCCCGTCCCCGTTCCCGTCACAGTACCCGTCACCGTGCCCATGAAGCTTCCCGTCAGAGTGACCGTCAGGGTGCCCGTCACAGTGCCCGTGACCGTGCCCGTCAGCGTTACCGTGTACGTGCCTGTCACCGTCCCCGTCACCGTCTCCGTCACCGTGCCCGTAACCATGCCCGTCACCGTACACGTCAGAAGCACCTTCAACGTGCCCGTCACCTTGACCGTCAACGTGCCCGTCACGTTCACCGTCACGGTGCCCGTCACCGTTCCCGTCACCGTGCCCATTACCGCTCCCGTCACCGTGCCCGTCAGATTCCCCGTGACCGTGCCCGTTACAGTACCCCCCACCGTGCCCGTCGTCGTTGCCGTCACCGTGTCGGTCTCCGTGCCCCTCACCGTGCCGTTACCGTTCCCGTCACAGTTCCCGTGACCGTGCCCGTGACGGTACCCGTCAGAGTGACCTTCAACGTGCCCGTCAACGTGCCAGTCACCTTGCCCGTCACCGTGCCCGTCACCGTGACCTTCATTCTGCCCGTCTCCGCGAACCTCACCACGCCCCTCACCGTGCCCGTCACCGTGCTCGTCTCGTCTCTTCTCGTCTCTGTGGCCATCATCGTAAGCGTATTTGCCAACGTCCCCGTCACCGTCTCCGTCACCGTGCCCATAACTATGCCCGTCACCGTCAACGTCACCGTGCCCGTCACAGTGCCCATCACCGTTCCCGTCACAGTTCCCGTCACCGTCAGCGTGCCCGTCACCGCGCCCGTCTCCGCAACCGTCACCACGCCCGTCACGGTGCCCGTCACCGTGCTCGTCTCCTCTCGACTCTTTGCCATCGTAAGCGTATGCGTCACCGTCCCCGTCACTGTGTCCGTCGCCGTGCCCCTCACCGTAAACGTAAACGTGCCCATCACCGTGCCATTGCCAGTCCGCGTGCCCGTCTGCGTGCCCGTCACCGTGCTCCTCTCGTCGCGTCTCGTCACGTCTCGTCTCTTCGCGTTACCTCTCGTCACGTCACGTCACGTCAACGTCTCGTCTCGTCTTGTCTCGTCACGTCACGTCTCTGCTCGTCACGTCACGTCATGTCTCGTCTCGTCACGTCACGTCACGTCTCGTCTCGTCTCGTCACGTTCCGTGTCGTCTCGTCACGTCTCGTCTCTGTAGCCATCATCGTAAGCGTATGCGTCACCGTGCCCGTCACCGTGCCCGTCACGGAGACGAGACGAGACGTGACGTGACGTGACGAGAGGACACGTGTCGTGACGTGACGTGACGGGCACGGTGACGGGGACGATGACGGTGACGGGGACGGTGACGCATACGCTTACGATGATGGCTACAGAGACGAGACGAGAGGATACGAGCACCGTGACGGTCACGGTGACAGGCGCCGTGACGGGCGCGGTGACACGCGCGGTCACGGTTACGGTGACGGGCACGATGACGGGCAATGTGAAGGGCACGGTGACGAGCTTGGTGACGGGCACGATGACGGGCACACTGATGGGCATTGTCACGGGCACCTTCACGGGCAGTGTGACGGGCAAGGTGACGCGAACGGTGAAGCGCACGGTGATGGGCACGGTGACGGGCACGGTGAAGCTCACTGTGACGGGCACGGTGACGATCACGCTGAGGTGCACGCTGACGGGAAGGGTCACGGCCACGGTGACCGGCACGGTGTTGGGCACGGTGACGCATACGCTTACGATTATGACTACAGAGACCGGACGAGACGAGACGTGACGTGTCGTAACGTGACGTGACGTATCGTGACGAGACGAGACGTGACGTGACGTGAGGTGACGTGACGACACGAGACGAGTGCGGCACGGTGACGGGAACGGTGACGGGAACGGTGACGGCCACGTTACGGGCACGGTGACTTATACGCTAACGATGATGGCTACAGAGACCGGACGATACGAGACGTGACGAGACGAGACGTGACATGACGTGACGTGAGGTGACGTGACGAGACGGGCACGGTGATGGGCACGGTGACGGGCACGGTGACGGGCACAGTGACGGGTACCATGACGGCCACGGTGACGTGCTCGGTGACGGGCATGCTGACGGGGACGGTGACGCATACGCTTACGATGATGGCTACAGAGACCGGACGAGACGAGACGTGACCTGCCGTAACGAGACGAGACGTGACGTTACGTGACGTGAGGTGACGTGACGTGACGAGACGAGACGAGACGTGACGTGACGAGACGAGACGTGACGAGACGAAACGAGACGGGCACGGTGACGGGAACTGTGACGGCCACGGAGACGCATACGCTTATGATGATGGCTACAGAGACCGGACGAGACGATACGTGACGTGACCTGACGTAACGAGACTTGACGTGACGAGACGAGACCAGACGAGACGAGACGTGACGTGACGTGACGAAAAGAGACGAGACGTGACGTGACGTGACGTGTCGTGACGAGACGTGACGTGACGTGAGGTGACGTGACGAGACGAGACGAGTGCTGCACGGTGACGGGAACGGTGACGGGCGCGGTGACGGGAACGGTGACGGGAACGGTGACGGGCACGTTACGGGCACGGCGACGCATACGCTAACGATGATGGCTACAGAGACCGGACGAGACGAGACGTGACGTGACCTGACGTAACGAGACGTGACGTGACGAGACCAGACAAGACGAGACGTGACGTGACGTAACGAGACGAGACATGACGTGACGTATCGTGACGAGACGAGACGAGCACGGTGACGGGCACGCAGACGGGCACGGTGACGGGCAAGGGCACGGTAACGGGCAAGGTGACGGACTTTTGACGTGACGTGACGAGACGGGCACGGTGTCGGGCATGGTGACGGGTACGGTGACGGGCACGGTGACGGGCACGGTGACGGGAACGATAACGGGAACGGTGACGGGCACGGTGAAGCATACGCTTACGATGATGGCTTCAGAGACCGGAAGAGTCGAGACGTGACGTGACCTGACGTAGCGAGACGTGACGTGACGAGACCAGACGAGACGAGACGTGACGTGACGTGACGAGACGAGACATGACGTGACGTATCGTGACGAGACGAGACGAGCACGGTGACGGGCGCGGTGACCGTCGCGGTGACGGTCACGGTGACGGGCACGGTGACGGTCACGGTGACGGGCACGGTGACGTGCACGGTGACGGGCACGGTAACGTGCACGGTGACGGGCACGGTAACGTGCACGGTGACGGGCACGGTGACGGGCACGGAGACGGGCACGTCGACGGTCACGCTGACGGGCACCATCGCGGGCACGGTGACGGGAACGGTGATTGTCGCGCTGACGGACACGGTCACGGGCTCGGTCACGGGCACTTTGACGGGCATGGTGACTGGAACGGTGACGGGCACGGTGACGGGGACGGTGACGGGCACGTAGACGGGGACGGGCACGGTGAGGGGCACGGTGACGGGCCCGTTGACGGGCACGGTGACGGGAACGGTGACGGACACGTTACGGACACGGTGACGCATACGCTTACGATGATGGCTACAGAGACCGGACGAGACGAGACGAGACGTGACCAGACGTAACGAGACGTGACGAGACGAGACGTGTCGTGACGAGACGAGACGTGACGTGACGTGACGAGACGAGACGAGAGGAGACGAGACGAGACGTTGTCGTTGTCGTAGTCGCTGTCGCTATCCCTATCACTATCATTATCATTATTGGTGTTGGTAGTATTAGTAATGGTGGTGGTGGTGACGGTGGTGGTGGCGGTGGTGGTGACGGTGGTGGTGGCGGTGGTGGTGATGGTGGAGGTGGCGGTGGTGGTGACGATGGTGGTGGCGGCGGTGGTGGTGGTGGTGACGTTGGTGGTGGGGGGACGGTGGTGGTGACGGTGGTGGTGGTGACTGTGGTGGCCGTGGCGGTGGTGGTGGTGACGGTGGTGGTGGTGGTGACGGTGGTGGTGGTGGCGGCAGTGGTGGTGACGGTGGTGACGGTGGTGGTGGTGGCGACGGTAGTGGTGGCGACGGTAGTGGTGGCATTGGTGGTGGTGACGGTGGTGGTGGCGGTGGTGGTGGTGATGGTGGTGGTGGTGACGGTGGTGGTGGCGGTGGTGGTGATGGTGGTGGTGGCGGTGGTGGTGACGGTGGTGGTGGTGACGGTGATGGTGGTGACGGTGGTGGTGGCGGTAGTGGTGACGGTGGTGGTGGTGACGGTGGTGGCGTTGGTGACGGTGGTGGTGGTGACGGTGGTGGCGCTGGTGACGGTAGTGGTGGTGACGGTGGTGGAGACGGTGGTGGTGACGGTGGTGGTGGCGGTGGTGGTGACGGTGGTGGTGGTGACGGTGGTGGTGGCGGTGGTGGTGGGGGTGGCGGTGGTGGTGACGGTGGTGGCGGTGGTGGTGGCGGTGGTGATGGTGGTGGTGTTGGTGACGGTGGTGGTGTTGGCGACGGTGGTGGTGACGGTGGTGGTGGCGGTGGTGGTGGCCGTGGCGGTTGTGGTGGTGGTGACGGTGGTGGTGGCGGTGGCGGTGGCAGTGGTGGTGGTGCTGACGGTGGTGGTGGTGGTGACGGTGGTGGTGGTGACGGTGGTGGTGGTGGTGGCGGTGGCAGTGGCGGTAGTGGTGACGGTGGCGGTGGCAGTGGTGGTGACGGTGGTGGTGGTGGCGGCGTTGGTGGTGGCCGTGGTGATGGTGGTGGTTACGGTGGTGGTGGCGGTGGTGGTGACGGTGGTGGCGGCGGTGGTGGTGGCGATGGTGGTGACGGTGGTGGTGGTGGGGGTGACGGTGGTGGTGGTGGTGACGGTGGTGGTGGTGACTGTGGTGGCGCTGGCGGTGGTGACGGTGGTGGTGGTGGCCGTGGTGGTGACGGTGGTGGCATTGGTGGTGTTACGGTGGTGGTGGTGACGGTGGTGTTGGCGGTGGTGGTGATGGTGGTGACGGTTGTGGTGACGGTGGTGGTGGCGGTGGTGGTGAAGGTGGTGGTGTCGGTGGTGGTGGTGACGGTGGTGGTGGTGACGGTGGTGGTGGTGGTGACGGTGGTGGTGGCGGTAGTGGTGATGGTGGCGGTGGTGACGGTGGTGACGGTGGTGGCGGTGGTGACGGTGGTGGTGACGGTGGTGGTGACGGTGGTGGTGGCGGTGGTGCTGGTGACGGTGGTGGTGGTGACGTTGGTGGTGGTGACGGTGGTGGTGGCGGTAGTGGTGATGGTAGCGGTGGTGACGGTGGTGACGGTGGTGGCGGTGGTGACGGTGGTGGTGACGGTGCTGGTGACGGTGGTGGTGACGGTGGTGGTGGCGGTGGTGGTGGTGACGGTGGTGGTGGTGGTGGCGGTGGTGGTGGCGGTGGCGGTTGTGGTGGTGGTGACGGTGGTGGTGGTGGTAACGGTGGCAGTGGCGGTGGTGCTGACGGTGGTGGTGGTGACGGTGGTGGTGGTGACGGTGGTGGTGACGGTGGTGGTGGTGACGGTGGTGGTGGTGGCGGTGGCAGTGGCGGTGGTGGTGACGGTGGCGGTGACGGTGGCGGTGGCAGTGGCGGTGGTGGTGGTGACGGTGGTGGTGGCGGTGGTGGTGGCGGTGGTGGTGGCGGTGGTGGTGGCCGTGGTGATGGTGGTGGTGACGGTGGTGGTGGCGGTGGCGGTGGCAGTGGCGGTGGTGGTGACGGTGGTGGTGGCGGTGGTGGTGACGGTGGTGGTGATGACGGTGGTGGTGGTGACGGTGGTGATGGCGGTAATGGTGGAGGTGATGGTGGTGTAGGTGACGCTGGCGGTGGTGGTGGCGGTGGTGGTGGTGGCGGTGGTGGTGACGGTGGTGGGGGTGGCGGCGGTGGTGGTGGTGACGGTGGTGGTGACGTTGTGGTGGAGATGGTAATGGTGGTGGTGGTGACGGTGGCGGTGGTGGTGGTGACGGTGGTGGTGGTGACAGTAGCGGTGGTGGTGGTGACGGTGGTGGTGGTGACGGTGGCGGTGGTGGTGACGGTGATGGTGGTGGTGACGGTCATGGTGGCGGTGGTGGTGGTGACGGTGGTGGTGGTGACGGTGGTGGTGGCGGTGGTGGTGGTGACGGTGGTGGCGGTGGAGGTGAGGGTGGTGGCGGTGGTGGCGGTGGTGGTGACGATGGTGGTGGTGACGGTGGTGGCGGTGGTGGTGGTCGTGACGGTGGTGGCGGAGGTGGTGGTGGTGGTGACGGTGGTGGCGGTGGTGATGGTGACGGTGGCGGTGGTGACGGTGGTGGCGGTGGTGACGGTGGTGGTGACGGTGGTGGTGGTGACGATGGTAGTGGTGACGGTGGTGGTGTTGGCGGTGGTGGTGGTGACGGTGGTGGTGGCGGTGGTGGTGGTGATGGTGGCGGTCGTGATGGTGGTGGCGGTGGTGGTGTCGTGACGGTGGTGGAGTTGGTGACAGTGGTGGTGGTGACGGTGGTGGTGGTGGCGGTGGTGGTGGCGGTGGCGGTGGTGGCGGTGGCGGTGGTGGCGGTGGCGGTGGTGCTGACGGTGGTGGTGGTGGTGACGGTGGTGGTGGTGACGGTGGTGGTGGTGACGGTGGTGGTGGCGGTGGCAGTGGCGGTGGTGGTCGTGACGGTGGCGGTGGCAGTGGAGGTGGTGGTGGTGACGGTGGTGGTGGCGGTGGTGGTGGCGGTGGTGGTGGCCGTGGTGTGGTGGTGGTGACGTTGGCGGTGGCAGTGGCTTTGGTGGTGACGGTGGTGGTGGCGGTGGTGGTGATGGTGGTGGTGATGACGGTGGTGGTGGTGGCGGTAGTGGCGGAGGTGATGGTGGTGTAGGTGACGGTGGCGGTGGTGGTGGCGGTGGTGGTGGCGGTTGTGGTGGTTACGGTGGTGGTGGTGGCGGCGGTGGTGGTGACGGTGGTGGTGGTGACGGTGGTGGTGGAGATGGTAATGGTGGTGGTGCTGACGGTGGTGGTGGTGGTGACGGTGGTGGTGGTGACGGTCGCGGTGGTGGTGACGGTGGTGAAGGTGGTGACGGTGGCGGTGGTGGTGGTGACGGTGATGGTGGTGGTGGTGACGGTGTTGGTGGCGGTGGTGGTGACGGTGGTGGTGGTGACGGTGGTGGAGGTGGTGGTGAGGGTGGTGGCGGTGGTGGCGATGGTGACGGTGGTGACGGTGGTGGTGGTGACGGTGGTGGCGGTGGTGGTGACGATGGTGGTGGTGACGGTGGTGGCGGTGGTGGTGGTCATGACGGTGGTGGCGGAGGTGGCGGTGGTGGTGGTCATGACGGTGGTGGTGGAGGTGGTGGTGGTGGTGACGGTGGTGGCGGTGGTGGTGATAGTGACCTAGACGGGCACGGTGAGGGGCCCGGTGACGCTTACGGGCACTGTCACGGGCACAGTGACGGTCACGGTGACGAGCACGTTGACGGGCACGGTGACGGGCACGGTGACGGGCACGTTGACGGGCACGGTGACGGGAACGGTGACGGACACGTTACGGGCACGGTGACGCATACGCTTACGATGATGGCTACAGAGACCGGACGAGACGAGACGAGACGTGACCAGACGTAACGAGACGTGACGTGACGAGACGAGACGAGACGTGTCGTGACGAGACGAGACGAGACGAGACGTGACGTGACGTGACGTGACGAGACGAGACGAGAGGAGACGAGACGAGACGAGCCGAGACGAGACGAGACGTTTTCGTTGTCGTTGTCGTAGTCGCTGTCGCTATCCCCATCACTATCATTATCATTATTATTATTGGTGTTGGTAGTATTAGTAATGGTGGTGGTGACGGTGGTGGTGGCGCTGGTGGTGGTGACGGTGGTGGTGGTGGTGACGGTGGTGGTGACGGTGGTGGTGACGGTGGTGGTGGTGGTGACGGTGGTGGTGGTGGCGGTGGCAGTGGCGGTGGCGGTGGTTGTGGTGACGGTGGCGGTGACGGTGGCGGTGGCAGTGGCGGTGGTGATGGTGACGGTGGTGGTGGTGGCGGTGGTGGTGGTGGCGGTGGTGGTGGCCGTGGTGATGGTGGTGGTGACGGTGGTGGTGGCGGTGGCGGTGGCAGTGGCGGTGGTGGTGACGGTGGTGGTGGCGGTGGTGGTGGTGACGGTGGTGGTGATGACGGTGGTGGTGGTGACGGTGGTGATGGCGGTAATGGCGGAGGTGATGGTGGTGTAGGTGACGGTGGCGGTGGTGGTGGCGGTGGTGGTGGCGGTGGTGGTGGTGGTGATGGTGACGGTGGTGGAGGTGGCGGCGGTGGTGGTGGTGACGGTGGTGGTGGAGATGGTAATGGTGGTGGTGGTGACGGTGGCGGTGGTGGTGGTGACGGTGGTGGTGGTGACGGTAGCGGTGGTGGTGACGGTGGTGGTGGTGGTGACGGTGGCGGTGGTGGTGACGGTGATGGTTGTGGTGACGGTCATGGTGGCGGTGGTGGTGGTGACGGTGGTGGTGGTGACGGTGGTGGTGGCGGTGGTGGTGGTGACGGTGGTGGCGGTGGTGGTGAGGGTGGTGGCGGTGGTGGCGGTGGTGTTGGTGGTGGCGGTGGTGGTGACGATGGTGGTGGTGACGGTGGTGGTGGTCGTGACGGTGGTGGCGGAGGTGGTGGTAGTGGTGACGGTGGTGGCGGTGGTGGTGGTGATGGTGACGGTGACGGTGGCGGTGGTGGCGGTGGTGACGGTGGTGGTGGTGGTGACGGTGGTGGTGGTGACGGTGGTGGTGGTGACGGTGGTGGTGTTAGCGGTGGTGGTGGGGGTGGCGGTGGTGGTGACGGTGGTGGTGGCGGTGGTGGTGGTGATGGTGGCGGTCGTGATGGTGGTGGCGGTGGTGGTGTCGTGACGGTGGTGGAGTTGGTGACAGTGGTGGTGGTGACGGTGGTGGTGGTGGTGGTGGCGGTGGTGGTGGCGGAGGCGGTGGTGGCGGTGGCAGTGGTGCTAACGGTGGTGGTGGTGGTGACGGTGGTGGTGGTGACGGTGGTGGTGGTGGTGACGGTGGTGGTGGCGGTGGCAGTGGCGGTGGTGGTCGTGACGGTGGCGGTGGAGGTGGTGGTGGTGACGGTGGTGGTGACGGTGGTGGTGGTGGCGGTGGTGGTGGCCGTGGTGATGGTGGTGGTGACGTTGGCGGTGGCAGTGGCGGTGGTGGTGACGGTGGTGGTGGCGGTGGTGGTGACGGTGGTGGTGATGACGGTGGCTGTGGTGACGGTGGTGGTGGCGGTAGTGGCGGAGGTGATGGTGGTGTAGGTGACGGTGGCGGTGGTGGTGGTGACGGTGGTGGTGGATGCGGCGGTGGTGGTGACGGTGGTGGATGTGACGGTGGTGGTGGAGATGGTAATGGTGGTGGTGGTGACGGTGGTTCTGACGGTGGTGGTGGTGACGGTGGTGGTGGTGACGGTAGCGGTGGTGGTGACGGTGGTGAAGGTGGTGACGGTGGCGGCGGTGGTGGTGACGGTGATGGTGGTGGTGGTGACGGTGTTGGTGGCGGTGGTGGTGACGGTGGTGGTGGTGACAGTGGTGGAGGTGGTGGTGGTGAGGGTGGTGGCGGTGGTGGCGATGGTGACGGTGGTGGTGGTGACGGTGGTGGCGGTGGTGGTGACGATGGTGTGGTGACGGTGATGGCGGTGGTGGTCATGACGGTGGTGGCGGAGGTGGTGGCGGAGGTGGTGGTGGTGGTGACGGTGGTGGCGGTGGTGGTGATGGTGACGGTGACGGGCACGGTGAGGGGCCCGGTGACGCTGACGGGCACTGTCACGGGCACTGTGACGGTCACGGTGACGGGCACGGTGACGGGCACGGTGACGGGCACAGTCACGGGCCCTGTGGCGGGCACGGTGACGGGCACGGTGACGGGAACGGTGACGGGCGTGGTGACATGCACGGTGAAGGGCACGGTGACGGGCACTGTATCGGGATCGGTGACGGAGTCGGTGACGGGTTCGCAGACCGGCACGGGCACGGTGACGGGCACGGTGACGGGCCCGGTGACAGGCACGGTCACGGTGACGGCCTCGGTGACGGGCAGGTGACAGGCACGGTGACAGGCACGGTGACGGGCACGGTAATAGGCATGGTGACGGGCACGCTGACGGACACGTTGATGGGCACGCTGACTGGCACGGTGACGCATACTTTTACGATGATGGCTACAGAGACGAGACGAGACGTGACGAGACGAGATGTGACGTGACGAGACGGGCACGGTGACGGCCACGGTGAGGGGCACGGTGCCGGGCGCTTAGACGGGCACGGTGACGGGCACCATGACCATCACAGTGACGGTGACGGTAACGGTGACGGGCACGGTGACATACACTGTGACGGGGACGGTGACGCATACGCTTACGATACTGGCAACAGAGACGAGACGAGGCGAGACGAGCACGGATACGGGCACGGTGACGGGCACCGTGCCTGGCACGGTGACGGGCACGGTGACGGTCACGGTGACGGGCACGGTGACGGGCACGGTGACGGGCACCTTGACGGTCACGCTGACGGTTACCTTCACGGGCACGGTGACGGTCACGGTTACGGGATCGGTGACGGGCACGATGACGGGCTCGGTGCCCGGCACGGTGACGGGCACGGTGACGGTCACGCTGATGGGCACGGTCACGGGCACTTTCACGGGCACTGACGGGCACGGTGACGGGAACGGTGACGGGCACGGTGACGGTACGGTGAGGGGGACGGTGACGGGCACGGTTACGGGCGCGGTGACGGGCACGGTGACATGCACGGTGAAGGGCTCGGTGACTGGCACGGTGACGGGCACGCTGACGGGCACGGTGACGGGATCGGGCATGGTTACGGGCACGGTGACGGGAACGGTGACGGACACGTTACGGGCACGGTGACGCATACGCTTACGATGATGGCTACAGAGACCGGACGAGACGAGACGTGACATGACGTGACGTGACGAGACCAGACGAGACGTGACGCGACGAGACGAGACGAGACGTGAGGTGACGTGACGTGTCGTGACGAGACGAGACGTGACGGGACGTGAAGTGACGTGACGAGAGGAGACGTGAGGTTACCAGACGTGACGTGACGTTAAACTGACGTGACGAGACGAGACGAGACGTTGACGTGACGTGACCCGACGAGACGTGCACGGTGACGGGCACGCAGGCGGGCACGGTGACGGGCAAGGGCACGGTAACGGGCAAGGGCACAGTAACGGGCAAGGTGACGGACTTTTGACGTGACGTGACGAGACGGGCACGGTGACGGGTACGGTGACGGGCACGGTGACGGGAACGATGACGGTCACGGTGACGGGCAAGGTGAAGCATACGCTTACGATGATGGCTTCAGAGACCGGAAGAGACGAGACGTGACGTGACCTGACGTAACGAGACGTGACGTGACGAGACGAGACCAGACGAGACGAGACGTGACGTGACGTGACCAGACGAGACGAGACATGACATGACGTGACGTGACGTATCGTGACGAGACGAGACTAGTACGGTGACGGGCACGGTGACCGTCGCGGTGACGTTCGCGGGGACGGTCACGGTGACGGGCTGGGTGACGTGCACGGTGATGGGCACGGTGACGGGTACGGTGACGGAGACGCTGAAGGGCACGATGACGGGCACGGTGACGGGCACGGTGACATGCACGGTGACGGGCACGTTGACGGGCACGGTGACGGGAACGGTGACGGACACGTTACGGGCACGGTGACGCATACGCTAACGATGATGGCTACAGAGACCGGACGAGACGAGACGTGACCAGACGTAACGAGACGTGACGTGACGAGACGAGACGAGACGTGACGAGACGAGACGAGACGTGACGAGACGAGACGAGACGTTGTCGTAGTCGCTGTCGCTATCCCTATCACTATCATTATCATTATTATTATTGGTGTTGTAGTATTAGTAATGGTGGTGGTGACGGTGGTGGTGGCGGTGGTGGTGACGGTGGTGTTGGCGGTGGTGGTGATGGTGGTGGTGGCGGTGGTGGTGACGGTGGTGGTGGCGACAGTGGTGGTGGCGGTGATGGTGGTGACGGTGGTGGTGGTGGGGGGGACGGTGGTGGTGACGGTGGTGGTGGCGGTGGCGGTGGTGGTGGTGACGGTGGTGGTGGTGATGGTGGTGGTGGCAGTGGTGGTGACGGTGGTGGCGGTGGTGGTGGTGGCGACGGTAGTGGTGGCATTGGTGGTGGTGACGGTGGTGGTGGTGACGGTGGTGGTAGCGGTGGTGGTGATGGTGGTGGTGGTGACGGTGGTGGCGGGTGGTGGTGATGATGGTGTTGGCGGTGGTGGTGGTGACGGTGGTGGTGGCGGTAGTGGTGATGGTGGCGGTGGTGACGGTGGTGGCGGTGGTGACGGTGGTGGTGGTGACGGTGGTGGCGGTGGTGACGGTGGTGGTGGTGACGGTGGTGGTGGTGACGGTGGTGGTGGTAACGGTGGTGGTGGTGACGGTGGTGGTGGCGGTGGTGGTGATGGTGGTGGTGGGGGTGGCGGTGGTGGTGACGGTGGTGGTGGCGGTAGTGGTGGTGGCGGTGGTGATGGTGGTGGCGGTGGTGGTGTTGGTGACGGTGGTGGTGTTGGTGACGGTGGTGGTGACGATGGTGGTGGTGGCGGTGGTGGTGGCGGTGGCGGTTGTGGTGGTGGTGACGGTGGTGGTGGCGGTGGCGGTGGCAGTGGTGGTGGTGGTGACGGTGGCGGTGGTGACGGTGGTGGTGGTGACGGTGGTGGTGGTGGCGGTGGCAGTGGCGGTGGTGGTGACGGTGGTGGTGGCGGTGGTGGTGGTGGTCACGGTGGTGGTGATGACGGTGGTGGTGGTGACGGTGGTGGTGGCGGTAGTGGCGGAGGTGATGGTGGTGTAGGTGACGGTGGCGGTGGTGGTGACGGTGGTGGTGGCGGTGGTGGTGGTGACGGTGGTGGCGGCGGTGGTGGTGGCGGTGGTGGTGGTGACGGTGGTGGGGGTGGGGGTGACGGTGGTGGTGGTGACGGTGGTGGTGGTGACTGTGGTGGCGGTGGCGGTGGTGGTGGTGACGGTGGTGGTGGTGATGGTGGTGGTGGCCGTGGTGGTGTCGGTGGTGGTGGTGACGGTGGTGGTGGTGGCGACGGTAGTGGTGGCGTTGGTGGTGGTGACGGTGGTGGTGGTGACGGTTGTGGTGGCGGTGGTGATGGTGGTGGTGAAGGTGGTGGTGGTGACGGTGGTGGTGGCGGTGGTGGTGATGGTGGTGGTGTCGGTGGTGGTGACGGTGGTGACGGTGGTGGTGACGGTGGTGGTGGTGATGGTGGTGGTGGCGGTAGTGGTGATGGTGGCGGTGGTGACGGTGGTGGTGGTGACGGTGGTGGCGGTGGTGGTGGTGACGGTGGTGGTGGTTACGGTGGTGGTGGTGACGGTGGTGGTGGCGGTGGTGGTGACGGCGGTGGTGGTGACGGTGGTGGTGGCGGTGGTGGTGGGGGTGGCGGTGGTGGTGGTGACGGTGGTGCTGGTGACGGTGGTGGGGGTGGGGTTGACGGTGGTGGTGGTGACGGTGGTGGTGGTGACTGTGGTGGCGGTGGCGGTGGTGGTGGTGACGGTGGTGGTGGTGGTGATGGTGGTGGTGGCCGTGGTGGTGTCGGTGGTGGTGGTGACGGTGGTGGTGGTGGCGACGGTAGTGGTGGCGTTGGTGGTGGTGACGGTGGTGGTGGTGACGGTGGTGGTGGCGGTGGTGATGGTGGTGGTGAAGGTGGTGGTGGTGACGGTGGTGGCGGTGGTGGTGATGGTGGTAGTGTCGGTGGTGGAGGTGGCGGCGGTGGTGGTGGTGACGGTGGTGGTGGTGACGGTGGTGGTGGTGACGCTGATGGTGGTGACGGTCATGGTGGCGGTGGTGGTGACGGTGGTGAGGGTGGTGGTGACGGTGGTGGTGGTGACGGTGGTGGTGGCGGTAGTGGTGATGGTGGCGGTGGTGACGGTGGTGGTGGTGGTGACGGTGGTGGCGGTGGTGACGGTGGTGGTGACGGTGGTGGTGATGACGGTGGTGGTGGTGACGGTGGTGGTGGCGGTAATGGCGGAGGTGATGGTGGTGTAGGTGACGGTGGCGGTGGTGGTAGTGGTGGCGGTGGTGGTGGCGGTGGTGGTGGAGATGGTAATGGTGGTGGTGACGGTGGCGGTGGTGGTGACGGTGGTGGTGGTGACGGTAGCGGTGGTGGTGACGGTGGTGGTGACGGTGGCGGTGGTGGTGACGGTGATGGTGGTGGTGGTTGTGACGGTGTTGGTGGCGGTGGTGGTGACGGTGGTGGTGGTGACGGTGGTGGTGGCGGTGGTAGTGGTGGTGGCGACGGTGGTGGCGGTGGTGATGAGGGTGGTGGCGGTGGTGGCGGTGGTGACGGTGGTGACGGTGGTGGCGGTGGTGGTGACGATGGTGGTGGTAACGGTGGTGGCGGTGGTGGTGGTCATGACGGTGGTGGCGGAGGTGGTGGCGGAGGTGGTGGCGGAGGTGGTGGTGGTGACGGTGGTGGTGGTGACGGTGACGGTGACGGGCACGGTGAGGGGCACGGTGACGCTGACGGGCCCTGTCACGGGAACGGTGACGGTCATGGTGACGAGCACGTTGACGGGCACGGTAACGGACACGGTGACGGGCACGGTGACGGACACGTTGACGGGCACGGTGACGGACACGTTGACGGGCACGGTGACGGACAGGGTAACGGGCACGGTGACGGGCACGGTGACGGACACAGTGACGGGCATGGTCACGGGCCCTGTGACGGGCACGGTGACGGACGCTGTGACGGGCACGGTGACGGGAACGGTGACGGGCACGGTGACATGCACGGTGAAGGGCACGGTGACGGGCACGGTGACAGGATCGGTGACGGGGTCGGTGACGGGCACGCAGACGGGCACGACCGGCACGGTGACGGGCACGGTGAACAGGCACGGTGACGATTCACGGCTGACGGAGCACGTTGAGGGCAACGTTGACTGAGCACGGTGGACGCATACTTTTAAGATGATGGCAACAGAGACTGACGAGACTGACAGACAGACGGACGTGACCGAGACGAGACGGGACGAGACGAGACGAGACGTGCACGTGACGGGCACGAGCGGGACGGACACGGTGACTGGCACGGTGACGGGCCCGCTGACGGACACGGTGATGGGTACGCTGACGGGCACGGTGACGCATACGCTTACGATGATGGCTACAGAGACGAGACGAGACGTGTCGAGACGGGCACGGTGACGGCCACGGTGAGGCACGTGCGCGCGTAGACGGGCGACGTGACGGGCACCGGATGACGGGCATCGACGGTGACGGTGACGGTGACGGGCCCGGTGACATACACTGTGACGGTGACGGTGACGGTGACGCATACGCTTGCACTGAGACAGAGACGAGACGAGCACGGATGCAACGGGCACGGGATGCACTGGCACGGTGCGAGGACGTGCACGGACGGTGACGGGAACGGTGACGGGCACGGTGACGGGCACGGTGACCGGCACGGTGACGGACACGGTGACGGGCACGGTGACCGGCACGGTGACGGACACGGTGACGGGCACGGTGACGGTCACGCTGATGGGCACGGTCACGGGCACGGTCACGGGCCTTGTGACGGGCACGGTGACGGGTACCGTGAGGGGCACGGTGACGGGCACGCTGCCGGGCACGGTGACGGGCACGGTGAAGGGCACGGCGACGGGCCCGCTGACGGGCACGGTGAGAGATCGTTGACGGGCACGCTGACAGGCACGGGCACGGTGACGGGAACGGTGACAGACACGTTACGGGCACGCTGACGCATACGCTTACGATGATGGCTACAGAGACCGGACGAGACGAGACGAGACGAGACGTGACGTGACGTGACGTGAGGTGACGTGACGACCAGACGAGGACCAGACGACGAGACAAGATGACGACCAGACGAAAAGGCGAGATGACGAGTCGAGGAAAGACGACACAACGAGAGGAAGACGAGACGGGACAACGACGAGACGAGCCGACGAGACGAGACGACGGCCTAACGCAACGAGGAGACGAGACGAAGAAACGACGACGAAAAGAGACCAGAGGACGAGACGAGACGACGAGACGACGAGACGACTACGAGACGAGACGTCGAGACGACAAGACGACTAGACGACAAAGAGACGAGACCACGAGACGAGACCACAAGACGAGACGACGTGAGAACGAGACGACGACGAGACGAGAGGACGAGACGAGACGACGAAGAGACGCTACGACGGGACGACGAGACTAAACGACTACGAGACGATACGACGACAAAGACTAGACCACGAGACGACGACGTGACGACGAGACGATTACGAGCCGAAACGAGGAGACGGGATGACGGCGAGATGACGAGACGGCGTGACGACGAGACGAGACGACGACGAGGCGAGAGGACGAGTCGAGACGAGATGAGACGACTACACGAGACGACCACGAGACCAGACGAGCAGACGTCGAGACGAGAAGAGCAGACGACGAGACGAACGACGAGATGAGGCGACGAGACGACAAAGAGACGACACCTTGAGACGAGACGAGGACGACACTAGACGACGAGACGAGGCGACGAGACGACCAGACGTCGAGACGAGAAGACCAGAAGACGAGACGACGACGAGACGACCAGACGAAGAGTGGAGATGACGAGATGATGACGTGACGACCAGACGAGAAGACGACGAGACGATACGAAGACAAGACGAGACGAGGAGACGAGGCGACGAGTCGAGACGACGAGATGAGATGATGAGACGAGACGACGATGAGACAAAGACGAGACGAAACGAGGAGACGAGACGACGAGGCGACGACGAGACCACGAGACGAAACGACACGAGGGGCCAAGACGAGGACGAGACAACGACGAGGCGAGAGGACGAGACGACGAGACGAGAACACGACGAGACGTGACGACGAGACGAAACGAGGAGACGGGACGACGACGAGACGGCGAGACGACGACCAGACGAGAGGACGACGAGGTGAGAGGACAAGTCGAGATGACGACGAGGTGAGACGACGACGAAACCAGACGACCAGACGTCGAGACGAGAAGAGGAGACGACGAGACGACGATGAGACGAGGAGACGACCAGACGACGAGATGTACACGAGACGATACGGTGACGAGACGAGAAAGAGATGAGACCACGAGACGAGGACGACACTAGACGACGAGACGAGAGGACGAGACGACCAGACGTCAAGACGAGACGACGACGAGACGACACGACGACGAGATGTCCACGAGACGATACGGTGACGAGACGAGACGACACGATACGACGACAAGACGAGACGACGAGATGAGACGAGGCGACGAGTCGGGACGAAGAGACGAGACGACGAGATGATACGTCGAGACGAGATGACGACACGAGACAACGACGAGACGACCAGGCATGTCGACCATGAGTCGGCGATGAAACGACGAAGAGACAGGACAGGACATGAGAAGACGAGACGAGGAAGAGACGAGACCACGACGAGACGAGACGACGAGACGAGACGACGACGAGACGTTACGACGAAAAGACGAGATGATGACACGAGACGAACAGAAGAGAGGAGACGAAATGAAACGACGATGAGACGAGCCGACAACGAGACCACGACGAGACGTCTGGTCAAGACGACGAGACGACGGCGAGACGCGACGACAAGACGAGACGACAACGAGACGACGAGACGAGACGACGAGACGACTACGAGATGACGACCAGACGAGACGACGACTCTAGACGAGGCGACGACGAGACGTGACGACCAGACGACGATACGAGAAGACCGGACGACGAGACGACGAAGAGACGACCAGACGACGAGACGAGGACGACACGACGACGAGACGAGAATGCGACGACACGAGACGAAGAGACGAGACGACGAAGAGACGAGGCGACTGTCTAGATGACGGGACGACGAAGAGATGATACGACGAGACGAGACGACTACCAGGCCAGACGACCATGGGTGGACAATGAGACGACGAGACGGGACGACATGAGGCGACGAGACGGCGACGTGGCGACGACGAGACAACGAGACCACGAGACGACGATGAGACGACACGAGGAGCCAAGACGACGACGAGACAACGACGAGGCGAGAGGACGAGACGAGACGACACCACGACGAGACGAGACGTCGAGACGACAAGACGACGACGAGACTACGAAGAGACGAGACCACGAGACAAGACGATGACCTGACGACGAGACGAAACGAGGAGACGGGACGACGACGAGACGGCGAGACGACAACGAGACGACACGACGACGTGGCGAGAGGACGAGACGAGACGACCAGACGGGACGACGAGAGGAAACGAGGAGACGAGACGACGAAATGGAGAGACGACGACGAGACGAGACGACGACCAGACGAGACGACGACGAGAAGACGAAGACACGACGACGACACGAGACGACGACGAGACGACGACGAGACGAGACGAAGAGACGAGACAACGACGAGACGAAGAGACGATATGAGACGAGGCGACGAGTCGAGATGACGAGACGACGACGACGAAATGAGACGACTAGACGACACGACGACACTAGACGACGAGACGAGTCGACAAGACGACGATGAGACTTGACGACCAGACGACGAGACGAGAAGAGCAGACGATGAGACGACCAGACGACGAGACCAGGCGACAATGGGTCGACGATGAGACGACGACACGGGACGACGACGAGAGAGGACGACGACGAGACGAGACGAAGAGATGAGGCGACGAGACGACAAAGAGATGAGACCACGAGACGAGACGACGACACTAGACGACGAGACGAGTCGACAAGACGACGATGAGACTTGACGACCAGACGACGAGACGAGAAGAGCCGACGACGAGACGACGAGACGAGGACGACATGAGACGTCGAGACGATGACGAGACGACGACAGGATGTCGACGAGACGAGACGGCAACCATACAAGACGAAGAGACGAGACGACGACGAGACGATACGACGACAAGAAGATGAGACGAGACGACAAGAAGATGAGACGAGACGAAGAGACGAGGCGACGAGTCGAAAAGACGAGAGGAGACGACGACCAGATGAGACGACGAGACGAGACGACGACGAGACGATGACCAGGCCAGACGAACATGAGTCGACAATCAGACGACGAGACGGGACGACATGAGGCAACGAGACAATGAAGAGACGAGACCACGAGACGAGACGACGACTAGAGTAGGCGACGTGACTAGACGACGAGACGAGGCGACGAGACGAGACGACGGAACGAGAGGACGAGACGACGACGAGAGAGGACGACGACGAGACGAGACGAAGAGATGAGGCGACGAGACGACAAAGAGATGAGACCACGAGACGAGACGACGACACTAGACGACGAGACGAGTCGACAAGACGACGATGAGACTTGACGACCAGACGACGAGACGAGAAGAGCAGACGACGAGACGACCAGACGACGAGACGAGGACGACATGAGACGTCGAGACGATGACGAGACGACGACGGGATGTCGACGAGACGAGACGGCAACCATACGAGACGAAGAGACGAGACGACGACGAGACGATACGACGACAAGAAGATGAGACGAGACGACAAGAAGATGAGACGAGACGAAGAGACGAGGCGACGAGTCGAAAAAACGAGAGGAGACGACGACCAGATGAGACGACGAGACGAGACGACGACGAGACGATGACCAGGCCAGACGAACATGAGTCGACAATCAGACGACGAGACGGGACGACATGAGGCAACGAGACAATGAAGAGACGAGACCACGAGACGAGACGACTAGAGTAGGCGACGTGACTAGACGACGAGACGAGGCGACGAGACGAGACGACGGAACGAGAGGACGAGACGACGACGAGACCAGACGAGACCACGACGAGACGACAAGACGACGAAACTTCGAAGACACTAGACCACGAGACGACGACGTGACGATGACGAGACGAAACGAGGAGATGGGATGGCGAGACGACGACGAGACGAGACGACGACGAGTCGAGAGGACGAGTCGACACGACGAGACGACAACGACATGAGACGACTACACGAGACGACGACGAGACGAACACCAGACCAGACAACCAGACGTCGAGACAAGAGCAGACGACGAGACGACCAGAAGACGAGGAGACGAGATGAGGCGACGAGACGACAAAGAGATGAGACCACGAGACGAGAACGACACTAGACGACGAGACAAGGCGACGACACGACCAGACGTCGAGACGAGAAGACCAGACGAGACTACGGCGAGACGACGACGAGACGAGACGACGACGAGACGACCAGACGACGAGACGAGACAACGAGACGATGACGTGACGACGAGACGACGAGATGACGACCAGACGAGAAGACGACGAGACGATACGAAGACAAGACGAGACCACGAGACGAGAAGACACGAGGGGCCGAGACGACGACGAGACAACGACGAGGCGAGAGGACGAGACGAGACGACGAGACCACGACGAGACCTGACGTCGAGACGACAAGACTACGAAGAGACGAGACCACGAGACGAGACGACGACGTGACGACGAGAAGACGAGACGAAACGAGGAGACGGGATGACGACGAGACGGCGAGACGACGACCAGACGAGACGACGAGGCGAGAGGACGAGTCGGGACGACGACGAGGTGAGACGACTTCACGAGACGACGACACGGGACGACGGCGAGACAAGACGACGAGACCAGACGTCGAGACGAGAAGAGCAGACGACGAGACGAAGATGAGACGAGACGACCAGACAACGAGACGACCAGACAACGAGACGACGAGGAGACGAGACGACGAGATGAGGCGACGAGACGACAAAGAGACGAGACCACGAAACGAGACGCGGACGACACTAGACGACGAGGCGAGGCGACCAGACGAAACGACGACGAGATGTCGACGAGACGAGACGGCGACGAAACGAGACGACAAGTCGATACGACGACAAGACGAGACGAGGCGACGAGACGAGACCACGAGACGAGACGACGACGAGATGAGACGTCGAGACGAGACGACCACACGAGACGACTACGAGACGACGACTAGGCCAGACGACCATAAGTCGGTGATGAGACGACGAGACAGGACGACGACATGAGGCGACGAGACGAGGAAGAGACGAGACCACGAGACGAGACCACGAGACCAGGAGACGAGACCACACGACGAGACGAGACGACGACGAGTCAAGACGAGAGGACGGGACGAGAGGACGAGGCGACGAGACGACGAGAGGAGACGACGAGTCAAGACGAGAGGACGGGACGAGAGGACGAGTCAAGACGAGACGACGATGACGAGACGACGACGAGAGGAGACGACGAGACGAGACGACGAGAAGAGACGACGAGAAGAGAGGAGACGACGAGAAGAGAGGAGACGAGACGACGAGACGAGCCGACGACGAGACCACGACGTGACGTCAGGACAAAACGACGAGACGAGACGACGGCGAGATGACGACCAGACGAAACGACGACGACACTAGACGAGGAGACGAGGAGACGAGACGACGAGACTTGACGACAAGACGAGACGAGAAGACCGGATGACGAGACGAGACGACGACGAGACGACCAGACGACGAGACGAGGACGACACGAGACGATGATGAGACGACGACGAGATGTCGACGAGACGAGACGGTGACGAGACGAGACGAAGAGACGACGACGTGACGATACGACGACAAGAAGATGAGACGAGACGAGATGAAGAGACGAGGCGACGTGTCGAGACGACGAGAGGACGACGAGATGAGACGACGAGACGAGACGACGACCAGGCCAGACGACCATGAGTCGACACTGAGACGACGAGACGGGACGACGACATGAGGCGACGAGACGACGACCAGGCCAGACGACCATGAGTCGACACTGAGACGACGAGACGGGACGACGACATGAGGCGACGAGACGACGAAGAGACGAGACCAGACGACGACGAGACTAGGCGACGAGACGACAGGACGAGAGGACGAGACGACGACACGACGAGACGAAAGGACAAGACGACGAGGGGAGACGACGAAGAGACGAGGTGCGACGACGACACGAGACGACACGATGAGACAACGAGACGACGAGAAGGGATGACGACGAGACGCAACGAGAAGAGACGAGAGGACGAGACGAGACGACTACAAGACGAGACGACGGCGAGATGACGACCAGACGAGAAGACGACGATACGATACGACGACAAGACGAGACGACGACGAGACGAAGAGATGAGACGACGAGATGAGACGAGACGAGACGACGATGAGACAACGAGACGAAAGGAGGAGACGAGACGACGACGTGGCGACGACGAAACCACAACGAGACCACGAGACGAGACCACGATGAGACGACCCGAGGAGCCAAAGCGACGACCGACGAGACAACGACGAGGCGAGAGGACGAGACGAGACCACGACGAGACGAGACGTCGAGACGACAAGACGACGAGACTGCGAAGAGATGAGACCACGAGACGACGACGGGACGACGAGACGATGACGAGACGGTGACATGAGACGACGAGACGAAACGAGGAGACGGGACGACGACGAGACGGCAACAGGACAACAAGACGAGACGACGACGTGGCGAGAGGACGAGACGAAACGACGACGAGACGACCAGACGGAACGACGAGATGACGACGCGACACGAGACCACAAGACGAAACGAGGAGACGAGCCGGCGACGAGACGGAGAGACGACGACGGACAGACGACGACGAGACGACGACCAGACGAGACGCCGAAGACACGACGACGAGACGAGACGACGACGAGATGACGACGAGACGAGACGATACGACGAGACGAGTCAAAGAGACGAGTCAAAGAGACGAGGCGACGAGTCGAGATGACGAGACGACGACGAAATGAGACTAGACGAGACGACGACACGGAACGACGACGAGACGAGACGACGTCGAGACCAGGCGACAATGAGTCGACGATGAGACGACGACGAGATAGGACGACGACGACACGGGACGACGAGATGAGGCGAGAGACGACAAAGAGACGAGACCACGAGACGAGACGACACTAGACGACGAGACGAGCCGACGAGGCGAAGACGAGACGTGACGACCAGACGAGAAGACCAGACGAGAAGACCAGACGACGAGACGACCAGACGACGAGACGAGGACGACATGAGACGAGGAGACGAGACGACGACGAGACGATACGACGACAAGAAGATGAGACGAGACGACAAGAAAATGAGACGAGACTTCGACGAGACGACGACCAGATGAGACGACGAGACGAGACGACGACCAGGCCAGACGACCATGAGTCGACAATGAGACGACGAGACGACGAAGAGACGAGACCACGAGACGAGACGACGACGAGAGTAGGCGAGGAGACTAGGCGACGAGACGAGACGACGGGACGAGAGGACGAGACGACGACACGAGACGAAGACGAGACGACGACGAGACGAGATGATGAGACGAGACGACGAGACGAGACGACAAGACGACGACGAGACGAGACAACGACGAGACGCGACGACAAGACGAGACGACGACGAGACCACGACGAGAAGAGACGACGAGACGAGACGACGACCGGATGACGAGACGACGACGTGACGAACAAGAGACGACACAACGACAAGGCTACGAGACGACGACGAGACGAGACGACGACAAGATGTCGACGGGACGAGACGACGACGAGACGACCATGAGACGAGACGACGACGAGACGACGACACGAGACGACGAGACCAGACGACCATGAGTCGACGATGAGACGACGACGAGACGGGATGACGAGATGAGGCGACCAGAAGACGACACGACAAAGAGACGAGACCACGAAACGAGACGACGACGAGACGAGGTGACGGCGAGACGATACAACCTGACGACAACTACGAGACCAGACGAGAGGACGGGACGAGACGACGACACGAGATGAGACGACGACGAGACGATACGACGACAAGACGAGACGACGACCGGACGAGACGACCAGACGACGAGACGAGACGACGATGAGACGAGAGGACGGGACGAGAGGACGAGACCAGACGACGACGAGACGAGACCTCGAGACGAAGAGACGTTACGACGACGAGACGAGACGACCGCGAGACGAAACGACGAGTAGACGAAACGACGACACGACAAGAAGACGAGACGACGAGGAGACGAGGTGACGAGAATACGACGAGACAAGACAAGAAGACGAGACGACGAGAGGAGATGACGAGAATACGACGAGACGAGACGACGACACGACGAGACGACGAGATTAGGCGAGGAGACGACGAGACGACGAAGAGACGAGACCACGAGACTAGACGACGATGAGACGAGAGGACGGGACGAGAGGACGAGACGACACGACGAGACGACGAGACGACACGTCGAGACGAGACGAGATGACGGCGAGACGACGAGCAGACGAAACGACGACGAGACGACAAGAAGACGAGACGACAAGAAGACGAGACGACGAGACGAGATGACGAGAATACGACGAGACAAGACGAGAAGAAGACGAGATGACGAGACGAGATGACGAGAATACGACGAGACGACGACACGACGAGACGACGACGAGACGACGAAACGAGACGAAGAGACGAGACGAGGCGATACGAAGACAAGATGAGAAGACGAGAGGAGACGAAGAGACGAGTCGAGACGACCCGGCGAGACGACAAGAGGAGACGGCGGAACGAGACGACAAGACACGACGAGACGACGGCGAGTCGACGACGAGACGACCAGACGACGAGATGACGAAGACTAGAGGGGATGACGAGACGACAATGAAACGAGACAACGACGAGACGACAAGACGACGAGACAACGACGAGACGACAAGACGACGAGACAACGGCGAGACGACGACGGGACAACAATGACACGAGACGACGAAACGAGGACGAGACGAGACGATTACGTGAGGACGGCGAGACGACGACGATAGCAGACGACGGGACGAGACGACGAGACGACAAGACACGACGAGAGGACCGCGAGACGACAAGAGGAGACGGCGGGACGAGACAAGAACGACGAAACGACGGCGAGTCGACGACGAGACGACGAGAAGAGACGACGAGACGACCAGACGAGACGAGATGACGGGCGGACGACGAGCCGAGACGAGAAGACAAAGAAATGACGTCGATACGAGACGACGAGACTAGACGACGTCGAGACGAGACATCGACGAGACAAGACGACGACGAGATGGCGAGAGGACAAGACACGGACGTGACATGACGGGACGGGACGTGACGAGACGAGATGAGACGTGACGTGAGTTGACCAGATGAGACGTGACGAGCCGAGACGTGTCGAGACGTGACATGACGTGAAGCGACGCGACGCAACGAGACGTGACTTGACGAGTTGAGACGCGACGAGACGTGACGTGACGCGACGCGACGAGATGTGACGTGACGCGACGAGACGAGATGTGACGTGACGCGACGAGACGTGACGTGACGTGACAAGAAGCGACGTGACGAGGCGAGATGCGACACGAAAAGACGCGACGAGACGCGACAAGACGAGATGCGACGCGATGAGACGAGATGCGACGGTGGTGGTGTTGGTGGCGGCGACGGTGGCAGTGTTGGTGGCTTGACGGTAGTGGTGGTGGTGGCGGCGACGGTGGTGGTGGTGTTGGTGGCGGCGACGGTGATGGTGGCGGTGACGGTGGTGGTTGTGTGGTAGTGTCGGTGGCGGCGACGATGGTGGTGGTGTTGGTGGTGGCGACGGTGGTGGTGAGGATGTTGTCGGTGCTGTCGACGGTAGTGGTGGCGGCGATGGTAGTTGTGTGTTGGTGTTGTCGGTGGCGGCGACGGTGGTGATGGGGTGGTGGTGTTGTCAGAGGCGGCGACGGTGGTGGTGCTGGTGGTGGCGATGAAGGTGGTGAGGATGTTGTCGGTGCTGTCGACGGTAGTGGTGGCGGCAACGGTAGAGGTGTGGTGGTGTTGTCGGTGGCGACGACGGTGGTGACGGGGTGGTGGTGGTGTCGGAGGCGGCGACGGTGGTGGTGGTGGTGTTGGTGGTGGCGACGAAGGTGGTGAGGATGTTGTCGGTGCTGTCGACGGTAGTGGTGGCTGCGACGGTGGTGGCGTGGTGGTGGTGTCGGTGGCGGCGACGGTGGTGGTGTTGGTGGTGGCGGCGAAGGTGGTGAGGATGTTGTCAGTGCTGTCGGGTAGTGGTGGCGGCGACGGTGCGGACAGGGTGGTGGTGGTGTCGGTGGCGGCGACGGTGGTGGTGGTGTTGGTGGTGGCGACGAAGGTGCTGAGGATGTTGTGGGTGCTGTCGACGGTAGTGGTGGCAGCGACGGTGGTGTCGGTGGCGGCTACGGTGGTGGTGTTGGTGGTGGCGACGAAGGTGGTGAGGATGTTGTCGGTGCTGTCGACGGTAGTGGTGGCGCCGACGGTAGTGCTGTGGTGGTGGTGACGGTGGTGGTGGCGGCGGCGACGGTGGTGGTGGGGTGTTGGTGGCGACGGTGGTGGTGAGGATGTTGTCGGTGCTGTCGACGGTAGTAGTGGCGGCGACGGTGGTGGTGTGGTGGTGGTGTCGGTGGCGCGTAGGTGGTGGTGGTGTTGGTGGCTTGACGGTGGTGGTGGTGGCCACGGTGGTGGTGTTGGTGGCTTGACGGTGGTGGTGGCGACGACGGTGGTGGTGTTGGTGGCTTGACGGTGATGGTGGCGCCGACGGTGGTGGTGGTTACGCCGACAGTGTTGGTGGTGCGGACGGTAGTGGTGGCTTTGACGGTGGTGGTGGGCACGGTGGCGGCGACGGTGATGGTAATGGGGATGGTGTCGGTGGCGACGTCGGTGGTGGTGGCGGCGACGTGGTCGTGTGGTGGTGGTAACGGTGGTGGTAGGCTTGTGGTGATGGTGGGGTGTTGGTGATCGTGGTGTGGTGGCGGTGGTGTGGTGGTGTTGGTAGCGGCATCGGTTGTGATGTAGGTGGCGGCGACAGTTCTGGTGGTGGCGACGGTGGTGATGGTGTTTGTTGCGGCGACGGTGGTGGTAGTGTTAGTGGCGGCGACGATGCTGGTGGTGTTGGTGGCGGCGACGGTGGTGGCGGCGGCCACGGTGCTCGTGGTGGTGGTGGGGTAGTGGTGATGGCAACCGTGGTGGTGTTAGTGGCGGGAACGCTGGTGGTAGTGGCGGCGACGGTTGTGGTGGTGTCGGTGGCGGTGACGGTGATGGTGGTTTTCTGTGGTGGCGACGATGGTGGTGGTGTGGTGGTGACGGTGGTGTTAGTAGTGGTGGGGTGGTGGTGGAATGTAGAAGGTGGCGACGGTGGTGGTGGCCATGGTGGTGGTGCTGGTGGCGGCGACGGTGGTGGTGTGGTGGTGGTTTCGACGGTGGTGGCGGTGGTGTCGGAGGTGGAGGTGGTGGTGGTGGCGAATGTGGTGGTGGTTTCGACGGTGGTGGCGGTGGTGTCGGAGGTGGAGGTGGTGGTGGTGTGGTGGTGGCGAATGTGGTGGTGGTAGGGTTGTGGTGGTGGCGACGGATGTGGTGGTGGGCTGGTGATGGTGGCGACGGCCGTGGTGGTGGTGTAGAGGTGGCGGCGACAGTGGTGGTAGTGGCGGCAGTGGTGGTATTGGCGGTGGTGGTTTCGGTGGCGGAGACGGTGGTTTCGGTGGCGGAGACGGTGGTGGTTTTGGTGGCGGAGACGGTGGTGGCGGCGACTGTGGTTGTGGTGGCGGCGACGGAGGTTGTGTGGTGGTGTCGGTGGCGGCCACGGTGGAGTTGGGGTGTTGGTCGTGGCGACGGTGGTTGTGGTGGTGGGGGCGGCGACGGTGGTTGTGTGGTGTTGGTGTCGGTGGCGGCGACGGTGGTGTTGGTGGTGGCGATGGTGGTTGTGGTGGCGGCGGCGACGGTGGTTGTGTGGTGTTGGTGTCGGTAGTGGCGACGGTGGTGGTGTGGTGGTGGCGGCGACGTTGTGGTGGTGGGGTAGTGGTGGCGGCGACGGTGGTGGTGGGGTTGTGCTGGTGGCGATGGTGGTGGTGCAGGTGGCGTAGACGGTGGTGGTGTTGTTGGTGGCGACTGTGGTTGTGGTGGTGGTGGGGACGGTGGTGGTGGTTGTTGGTGGCGGCGAGGGTGGTGGTGTAGGTAGCGGCGACGGTGGTGACGACGGTGGTGGTGGCGAGGGTGGTGGTGGTGACGGCGGTGTTAGTGGCGGCGTGGTATTGGTGGCAACGGTAGTGGTGGGGATGGTGGTGGTGGCGTCGACGGTGGTGGTGTGGTGGTGGTTGTTGGGGGTGGTGGTGTGGTGGTGGTGTCGGCGACGGTGGTGGTGGTGTCGGTGGCGGCAAAGGTGGTGGTGGTGGCGGCGAAGGTAGTGTGTTGGTGGTGGGGACGGTGGTGTTGGTGTTGTCGGTGGCGGCGACGGTGGTGGTAGTGGAGTCGGTGGCGGCGACGGTGGTGGAGGTCGAGTGGGTGGCGGCGACGGTAATGGTGGTGGTGTTGTTGGCGGCGACGGTGTTGGTGGTGGTGGCGGCGCTAGGTCACCAGGACGTGCTCTAATCTAATTGCGTTAACAAAGATCAGTAATAAACTCTGGCTCGCCTAGGTAAAATCTACAATGCCTCTCTGAGACTTGGCTATATCTCACAATCATGGAAAACCAGGTAAACCAAAACATTAAACATCCAGTTACCAACCAAACAGTCTACTACTAATAAAATTATCCGAATTATGTGAAAAAATAACTTAAAAGCGCCGTTCAATATATTTAGTCAACAATCACAGCATTCCAGATTTTCAACTTGGATTTAGTCCTAAGCATTCCATTACACATCAACTATTAATGATCATAAATAAAATAATTAAAGGATCAGAAAAAAGAAAGGGAAGCAATACACGGTTGCAACTTTTGCTTGATGTCGCTCATGCCTTTGACACGAAGGACTTCATGTGGAACTTCATAGAATCGCACTACCAAATTTGTAAATTCAGATCATAAAAAGTTTTCTAACGGGACGACAATTCCTAGTTCACATTAATGCCGTCAAATCATCAACACGAACAATTGCAGCAAGAATACCACAAGGGTCCGTTTTTTGCCGCTGTGTGGCTTAATATATTCATACATGATATTCGCGAGCTCCAACCTATTTCAATAGCTATGTACGCAGACTATTCTGTCCTATTTTATTCACACTTCAAACTAAATACAATTAACTGCTTTGAAACATTTCTTGTATTACTGAACCAATGGTTTAAAACCTCGTGCATTTCTCTCAGCATCCACAAGACAGAAACAAAGGTTTTCTCTTTAAGATATCCTACAGAAGTCTTGTTATATAATTATGTCTTCGAACAAACAGCTATAATCTCACATATGTTAGTATATTATTGGACATAGGTCCGACGAGAAATGATTGCGAACGGCCTGTCAAATGTTTTTGCTTCTCAATGTATTTTCTATATGTACAACTGATAAACTATAAGAGATAGAAAAAAATTACTACGCAAAAATGTAAACACTGTTGAAACATGCAATTTATATCAAACAAAATACGCGTTAACCATTTGTGAAATATTTGTTGCAATTAGTTTGAATGGTCTAATATTTAACTACCCTTTTTGAACTGCTAAGTCAAATTTCTTTTCTTTCCAATGATTTGTGCGTTTAAAAATACGAAATATGGAGTTCCTTTTTTAAAATTTGGATTATTTCTTCAGTCTCTTGTTCGCCCTTTCTACATAACTAAACGAAATATGTAATTAAACTACTTTTCAAACATTTACATTCATTAACATGAAATAAAAAGAGTGTTTGTAAGATTAATGTGTAGAAAAGGGATAAAACAAGGGATAGTGTGTAGAGGCATTTTTCTTCACTTACCTATTTTTGCTTTCGCTTTAACTAATGAGGTTACATCTGGAGGGTTTATAGGTAGATTGTTTTAAGTACCTGAGTCAGAGGGCTTAGTAGCACAGTCGTTTTCCTGTACCCTATTCTTGCGTAACTTATCATTTGAATAGTCGCCTTTCTTGGTTATTTATTTTCTTGATATTTTTCACAAGCTACTAAATTAAACAAAAACACTTTTTTTTCAAAAGTAAATAAATAATAAACTATTTTTCCTTCATAGGTGTTCCACGCAGTTGAGGCATTTTGGTACGCCTGCTGTTCATACACTATGTATCTTGAATACTTCTTGGAAAATAAACAGGACAGCTTTAATAGCAATGAGAGACCACACCTGTTGTTATTGCTTTGATTCAGGTATGGCCATTGTTGACTCCGCGTATTATCCTATGTCAAGCGACCTGCGCCTATCCCTTTCTCATCTCCACGTCGTTCTCCGTGGTCTAGGGGTAAGATGCCAGCCTCTGGCTCCCGAAGTCGCACATTCAAACCCGACGGAGGGCGATGGATTTTTTTTCTAGTGTAAAAATTCTGGTATAGCCTCCTTCGGAATTGAAGTAAAGCCGATGGTGCCGTAGCATAGATTCAATAATAATCTTCAGGGCATAGCCAAGGCCACAGAGGAGTGCAGGTAGGGGTTGGCGTAAGGCGACTATGGCACGTAAAAGAACCTCAAGCTTGATAACAATGGCTCTGAGCAAACTTATGCGATCTTTCACGCTCAATATAAAATGGGTAGCACAGCAGTTAAAGAGTGTCGGTAAATAAAAACTGAATTTTAATTCCCTTTTTTGCTTGCTGCTTGCAATACACAGTGTTCTAAACTGAGTGGTGGAATACTACTGTACGCAATTACGAGATGCATTACCGAGCGGGATGGCTCAGGCGGTAACGTCTGTGGCCTGATTTCGGGAGGTCGCGGATTCGATTCACGTGGCCGCGCACTCTGACATGGGCTTTTCCGTGGTTTCCCCATGTCACTTAGGCGAATGCGTTTCCATCATTTCCCTTCATTCCATTTCCTTATCACCTTTCAAGCGTGTAGTATTGGCAGTGAGGTTGATTGCGCATGGTAACTGCTGTTCTCGGCACTAGGTGGCACTTGGCCGGCCTTGTCCTCCGTCGGAGGGGGGGGGGGGGCGCTCACTGGAACTGCGGTGTGATGGCTGCTTGGTGGGGCCTGGCGCCGGGATTAAGAGCTCTCAGCATTTCGTCTTGTTAGGGACTTCCGCGCGTCTCTGTGGCCTGTCTAGCTGCGATCATGTGTGGCATCTTGGGTTCCCTCCTTTCATCCCTGTCTCCTGGGGGTGGTGTAGGTCGAAGTGAGTGAGATATCCCTTTTGTGTCTGTACCCTTTGTCCTTTAAGAGATGCATTCCGCAATAGTTGATGGAACATTTAGAAATATTTAGAGTTACTGGTATTTGTGTATTTTATTTATTATTATTATTATTATTATTATTATTATTATTATTATTATTATTATTATTATTATTATTATTATTAATTATTATTATTAATTATTATTATTATTATTATTATTATTATTATTATTATTATTATTATTATTATTATTATTATTATTATTATTATTATTATTATTAGCTTTACCTTCAACCGATTACGTCACATCGAACGATGCGTGGCTAACGAGAAAGACAGGCTACGACGCGAATCGGAGTTACGTAGTAATGGTAGTCTGATACATGGTTAACATTGTACACCATGATAAGACTATTTTCTATGATTTTTTTTTTTTTTAGTTGTTTAGAATATGGATGTGTTAGGCGATTGTGGTTTTACATCACTGGGCCTGACTGGACTAGGAGAATTAATTACGTCACTGCAGTTTGCGCCGTATCTTGTCTCGTTAGTCATGGGACGACAATTGAAATGGGTGAAATGATGCTCAAATGAGGCTGGAGTCCACAGAACGTGGAGTTACACGGCGTTTATCTTTCAAAACAAGGGAAAATTTTGGTAAACCTCTTATCCATGTAACTCACCTTAACCGAGATTAGAACCAGGGACCTGTTGAACGTGAGGCATACACGCTACCACCACACCCCAGAAGTGGGCTTTCATATTTTGCTGCATACAAAGGTACCGCAACGTGTGTATACACACACACACACACACACACACACACACACACACACACACACACACACACACACACATAAATTATCAAATTCAGCTACGCCCAATTTAAAGATTGACGTGAAAATATCGTACTAAACAACAAAAGATTAAAAATACATAATTGAACTTGTAAATAAAACAAATAATTGTTGACAAAGTTGCAATTATATAAAATACTACCTTAAAATATGACCAAAACTACATGTGGAAATGGTCCCAATCTGAAACAGACAAATTTGTGTACACACAAGAGTGAATTATAGTTCAAGGATCATACAAATGCCTTTTCAGTATAGCTCGTGGCACTTTATTAAACTAATTGTTTAATTTGTATTTTCTGTAAAAGATTAAAAAAGATATGCTATTACCCTGGCTGCAATTAGTAATGCCAATTGAAACAAGATTATTCGTATTCTCTGTAAGAGCTGTAAATATTGAGTATTGATTATTCAATTTTCCTGCAAGTTTATTGGCGACATTTATTTCTTCAATTCGATATGAAGTATGAAATATTTTGAGTTTCAAATCTTTATGGTAAGAATGAAGTAATTGATTTTGTTCATTTGTTGCATTCGAATAAATAGGCATTTCTAGCTTTTCGAAACTAAGAATAACATTACGCCACTGCTCCGATTAAGGCGGCTAAGTTACGTCATATTACCCTGCATGGGTCTCTCTCCTGGGTGTGATACCCAGTTTATCTACACCTGGTATAATTTAATATAATTAGAAATCTAACTTTGCTGTCGTGGAAATGTATGCTGTTCTTTGGATGTATACATAGCCAGCCATTATGCCGGACATATAGCTTTAGTATGGCGGCCATTTTATTGCTACTAATTTTTTTTCGTTAGTTGTACTTTTGGGATCGTGGAATTGCTACTCTGAGGTCTCTGATCCATGCAGCTAGCGAAATATCAGATGGCCTTAGTTGCGCATTCGTCTCTGTGTACCATCCATCCACCCACCTGGGCTGTGGCACAAATAAACAATACGATATTAATGTTATCTCAGTAATGAGGAGTAAGCACTGGGAAGCAATCACTTGGTGCATCACACAGAATTTCAATCCAGAACCTTCCAAATGTCAGCACTAGGGTTTGGACTTTTATGACCCCAAAACTCTTGAAATATGCATAACTTATCCTATAAAAATCATCAAAATATACCCTAAGTCCTACAAATGCTATCTAAAAAAGCTCTGCTAACCCTAATTTTCAACAAAATTGCACTAAATAACGAAATGCAGTTTCCGATGGTCTTCGGAAGTAGTCTTATACTTGGATAAGCATGTTTCTACATGATGTAATGGGGGCAAACCTGAAATAAGGGAAATCATTAGCAGAAAGTTCTGGTTGTATATGCGACCAATATGTATATGATTTCTTTACGCGACGTAATTTCCCCTAACCTTGGCAGTTACTTCACCCTGTATACTCGATAACTCACTTTCAGTTTCCTTAATGCACCACACAGTTTCAAGGCAGTGATGCACTTTAATATTACAGAAAAATTAGATTTTATGTAGGTTAAGTTTCTTGACATACACACTCGCACACACACACACAGACAGACACTCTCACTGAAAACAATTGTTGCACATTTTTAATTGAAGATGAATTACTTTCGTCAAAGTTATTGAAACTTTGTTTATCTCACTGTATTTTATGCAATAGTAATTTGCAGCGTCTCCTGGAGTCCCCCTGCACATTACAATGGGCTGAGGGCGAAAGGGTAAAGGTTATGAAATTATGTTTATAAAAATATATGGTGTTAATATACTGCATCAAATATAACCAAAAGTATGGTCTAATTCGCATATTTGGCCAAAATATGATCTAACATTAAAGTAATATGAAATATGCACTTGTATGACCAATAAAAGCTGATTCATTGTGTTCACAAATGTAAGAAACAACTTTAAATTAACTTAGGCATGGTAAAATACCAGGATAAAAATATGACGTCATGAAAATCCGAGCTCTGGTCATCACCTAATGGTCAGATCATCTCATTCAGTACTGCAGCACTTTTTGCTCACGTTTCAGACATGTAAATGTAACCTAGGCTACGCGCAGTATAGTTAAGAAAGCGAGAGAACAGACAGAGGAACTGGTAATTAAGAAGGTGAATATGGAGATTGTAAACAAATGAATAAATAAGATAGGAGACAGTGAAGAAGTGCGTCAAGCTTGTTTAAATGCACTGCAGATGGCCAGAAAAAGAAAGAAACAGAGAGTTTAACGGTACGACGATCTTGTGAGACCGCCTTCTTATCCCCTCATTGAAATCTCCTGACGGGAGGGCGGCAGGTGGTGGTAGTCGGGCCGTGGGAACGACTTCTTCTCTCTCAACCAACACCTTGCCCAAGATATCGATACAGTGGCGTTCTTTGTGTAACAGAACACGTCTTCAATATCATGTCCATGAAATTCGAGACGGATATTCAATTTGCATGCAACAGTATAGTGTTCCGCAGTTTCCACCTTTTTAAACAACTTAACTACAAACGGAAGATACAAGCTATAAATACATCAGCCAAAAATTAACTTCCGACGACGCTACCGACATCCCTCTGCTAATCTTATGCATCTTCAACCAGTTTCTTGTGCTATAAGAGAGCTGCTAGTTGCAGCCCCAAACTGCAATCACCATACTCCTCGCCTACTTACAGAAGGTAAAAGAGAGTATTATTACCAATCAAAAACTCAATATAGAAATTAAAAAAATAAATATGAGTTTTGGAATCCTTAGAACCTTTGGCAAAGTCACTACTATACTCCAGTAGATAATCACAGAATGTAATAACAGCTGATATTTCAGAAATTGCTAGTACCAAACACTTTTTTTCGACATTCATTCATCTTAATATGCCCTATATCTATTCTATGTCACGTACTTGTCTCTCTTTAAGATGTTGAAGTTATATTAAATTCATCAAGAATGAAAATCACTTCAAAGACTAGAAAAGTTGATGTACACATTTAATTCAGTACAAAGACGACGTTTTTGATAGAATACAAATAAACAAAACAAAAGAAACTTAGAAATATTTTATATGCAAATATTTAGGAATTTCTTTAAAATAGTCGCCTTTAAGTATTCAACTTGTTGTTTATCCAAATTTTCGTTTTTGAGTTCACAGAGTGCCATACACGAAGCTTCTTTTTGTTAATGTGACCTCAAAACGTGTGAAATCTCGATATCGTTATGAAATATTTTGATGGCTTAACACTTCCTCTATCTGAGTAGCTGAGCGGTACAGAAAACAAAACAACTTAAACCATTCCTTTTATATCAGTTTTAATGTCATTGACAGTTTTCAAAATATGCATGTTGTAATTAAATTCAGAGATTACTGGATTTTTTTCCAACATATCTTAAAGAGTATAATCAATTGAATTGTCGCGTTTGCTGTCACCAGGAGTTAACACAGGCAACTGTTTCAGATATGTGTTGGATTAGCTAGAAGCAATAGAAAAGTCTTACATGAATGGCTTTTAGCATTTCTTTTAAATGTTAAAGAGCAAAAAGTAAAACAATCGTTAACTATCACTAATAGACTTTTGCTATTTTTATTAAATGCTTTTATTTGCACGACTTTCTATGCGCTATTCTGCAGTATATTTTCTGAAAATGAATTATCTCTTGCTCCTTAATATATAAACATGTTGAAATCATTTGAAGAAATATTTGTTTTAAGAAGTGCTTGTAAAAACCATAGCAATACTTTATGTATTTAAGGGGAAAGAGGCAGATTAATTTTTGTAGTTTAGCAAAACTGTAAAGGAAAAAAATTACCAGTAGCCGAAAGAATGTCAACCATTAAATCGTAATATATTTTGGAAATTAAACGCTTTAATTTGTGAAAAAGGAGTTAGTAATTTTTTACGTAATATTTATCTGGTTAATGCAAGAACGACTAACATTTTCAGCATCTAGGTTTCCTAGAAAGGAAACAGTAAAGGAATAAAACTTTAAGTTTGTGAGAAGTGACAAAATCACAACTTACTCTGTATTGTGATATAATACTACAAACTTTCTCATGGAAGAATCTTTGCTATTTAACGAAGTTTTATTGATATAAAACTACCAAACCTTTTCTTTCTATTTTTAAATAAAATTGCTGAGGGTTAATAAGCGTATTGTGAATTCGCTTCCGAAGCGCAAACACACTTAAGTGCTTAATATTCATTGTAAAACGTACATGTTGTAGGCTCAAAAATAGACCGATGTCTAACAGACTGGTTCGGGCATTACACAAAGGCTTTTAGCTGATGATTGTAAATTAATAACAAGTTTTCTGAACACGTATTCGACGGTAAAGGGCAAATTTGTTACTTCAGTTTGCTCAGAAGGAGAGAGGAGAGGAGGGAGGGAGAGAGAGAGAGAGTGAGAGACACTCACTGGTGTGCCGGTTTGGAGATGTTATTTTGAAAAGACAAAAGACAGAAGAGCGAGGAGCAAAAAACAACAGAAAGGAACAAGAACACAAAAACAAGTGTTAGCCACCGGTGAAATATTTTGATTTAGTGAGGCTGTATCAGGTGTACGATCTCTTCCAACCTGCCCCCTCTTCTCTCCGCCTAAATGTACGATGCATCTGAAAAGGTACTTACCTAATATACGTCTGTATCCATACATCTGCAGGGTTAGTAGAATAATTATTCAAAGTTTCTTTTAGTAGAAGATGTTGCTAACAAGCACAGCAAGCATGTAACTGGTTCCACCACCACACATAGCGCTTCGATATCTATAGCTATAGCAATCAATGAACATTACATCGGTTTTTAGACTAAATATACAAATGAAGTTGTACCAAAGAATTTTAACTTTCTCTACTACTGACAAAGAGACAAATGGGGACAAAGTTTCGTGGCTTATCTCGTTGTAAGTATGCTTTTTGAGGTCTCCAGAATCCAAAAGAAAGATTTTTGGACAAGGGGACCTCGGTGGGTATAAGTGGGCGAAAACGAAAAGAGTAGTCAACAATCAAAAACTAAAGGTGAGTTAATAATAAACTTTGTTTAAACCCAGGATCATCAATGATGCTACACAAACACTTTAAAGTTCTTCCCACCTAAAATGATCCTATACACGGAGGAAGTATCCTATTTCTTTATTTTTGTTTTCAAAAGCAGTTCCCACGATTTTGATTAAATATTCTTAATATTTATTTAAATAAACATTTATAACTTGAATGTTCTGCAAAATCCTATTCATTCTTCAATTTTGTATAATTTATATAGCTAGGAAATAGCAAAATATCACAAAAGTTTGCTTCAGGAAAGTGTAGAGCTTATGAAAATACACAATTTATGTTAGAATATTTTACTTTCTCTACCATATACCTACCTATAGAAATTTAAAAAAAAAATTGGGCAAAAATCAATTACTCAGAATTAAAATGATACTGTGATTTAGAAAATGTTATCTTTAATACTTTGAAGAAAAAACATAATTTCAACATTTTAGAAGTTTATGGTAAAAATGCTCCTTGGAGCATATTTTTCAAACAAAGGCATTCAAAATTTTACATCTAATTTATAAGGACGTAAAGGCTGCCTAGTTTCGTTTCCGCATGCTAAACCATTTGGAAGAAAAATATTTAATGGTCATACCAGTCCCAATTGTGAACATTTCACTATATTTGCGAATCCTGGTTAAAATAAAAACGTTTTGAACTAAGATACAGTGAAATGGTTAGGCGAGTTTTAATTAAATGCTTTAGATAATAAGTGTACCAAGTTTCAAGAGTATGCATGCAAAAGTAGCTCCAAGGAGTATTTTGAACAGAAGTATCAGAAACTCATAAACTGAGAAAAGCGAAGTTAAACGTTTTGCAGCCATAAAACAAAGCCTTACGCATGGGTATTTAAACCCTTCACTGCGCCGTTTAAAAGGCACTGTTGTTTAAACAAATACTTGGAAATCAAAGCCAAAGTTTTAATCATGGTATGGCAATTTTGGTAAATACTTATTATGCTGCCATTTTCACCCATTTTTCACCGATGGTTTATCTAACGAAAAATATTGTATTCCACCCGAAAATTCTATATTGGGATTTCACAAAAATACTGAAATCCCAAAAAAGTATCTTGGGTGTGTGATCTGTATAACCAAAAAATTGATAACTTCGTTAAACAGGACTTGTAGCATTTGAAGTTCAGCGTCTTTCACGGATGAGGCACAAAGATTTTTAAGAAAACAGTGCAACCCCAAACTACCCTTTACATGGAAAATTTTTGTTATTTTTTATTTTCTCAAAAAGGGCCACAACGATATGTATTACGATATCAAATGTTTAAACATTAACTTCACAAATACTCGTAAAATGTATTCTGTTAGAATAGTTGTGAAAACCTCGTTATTCTGGGTGAATTTTGTACAACCTTAAATCGTAAGCGATAGATTAAACTTAATACACAGGAAATGTAGATCTGGTTGAGAAATTTGCACACCCAAGACAAGCTTTTACGTGTGAAAATGTTGTAAACTTTACTTTCTCAAAAGCAACTTCAATTTTCTGTGAATAACCTTTTAAGTCCTCTTAACACAAACCAAGATACTTGCAACAATTTATTTAGCTCAATCAAATATGATGTTTGCGCCAATTATTTTTTTCGTTGAATTAATAATTTCCAAAATATTCACTTTTTTATTTGTTTAAATGTGTCGATGTTTTGAGCAGTGCACCTTGAAATATCAAGTGGTCGTTCTTTTGCTTCTAACCAGTCCATCCACACACCTGCTATTAAACAGTTAACTGTCGTCTAGTACGCAACAAAACAAATTGTTTCTAACGTTGCATGGCGCATTTTCTGTTTGCCCCACTTTGTACTCATACAAGTCCAATCAACATTAACAAGAGTCGGCATCTTATCGGCAACTTAAACATGACAATATGGGCCAAGTTAGCTCGAGACTGTCATACTGAAGATCCTAGTTTGATTCCAGGGAACACGATTTTATGCCCACCTTATCCAGACCTTCATCTACGACTATCTCGTGTGAACTATGATTCGAAATCTACTGCAAAAGTTGCAGGATCTCTCATTCCGTCGCTATCCTCCATTGGATACCTTAGCTGATAAATGAGGAAATCATCGATTGGTGGAACAAGGTTTCCTCGAACGTTGTAGTACACCTTATGGGAAGCATTGGAAACAGCAGGCAATACCTGTGTTAAGTAGGCTATCTTTTGTGGTAAATTGAGAAATCTAAAATTAGTTGGACTCAAAATTAAAGCTAAAATGAGGCCAGTTACAAACACAAGATTATTCAGAGGGCAGACATTACATGTTTGAGTACAAAATGCTATTAGAGAAGAAACGAAATAGTTTTAGAAGACCACCAGGAACAAAGACACTGCTCCTATAAAGTTATAATTGCAATCACTTCATCTATGCCAGCGTTAGTTTTAATTTTAAGATTTTCAAATTAGTCCTGAGGAAACTGCCACTTTTACTTCCTCTACCACTTATGGTAAGTAAGGAAAGTATTGTAATCGACCTAAAATTCAATGTCGAGATTTCACCAGAAATATAAGTTTAGAGGACCCCTGAATTTAAAAAAAAAAAAAAACATTTTTAGAAAAAGGTATGTGTGTCTGCGAACGGCTTACCTCAAAAACGAAAAGTCGGTTAAAAACCAAAGTTGATATTTTAGTTTAATAAGGTTCAAGGATGCGACACAACGATTTTGAAGAAAATTCTTCCGCCCACAACTACCCTTTACGTGGAAAATTTTGATTATCTCAAAAATGGCTCTAACGATTTTCATTAAAATGCCATATATTTAAGATACTTTTATGGCAAATGAAATGTATATTTTGAATTTTCTGGCTATGGCCCATGTAGTCCTACTTACTCTTGATGACTTGAATAACTGGTAAATCGTAAGAGATATACAAAATCTTACCGCATTTTTTGTGGAGTGAACCATTTCGGAGATATTCCTTGTTATTTGTGTGAGGTTTCCAATACTTATACTTTTCCCGAATGAGAGGTCGTTATTCATTTTTATCTCTTGGTCATGCAAAGAGAGTGGAATTGCAAAGCAATCACATAGCGACTAGCTTAAAAACAACTGTCACTGAAAGCCTACTGTATTCCCATATTCCTCTTGCACCTTCAAGAAAACTGGCAATAGATAATTTCTACAAATGTTTATCTCGATAACATGGAGTAGATAGAGGAATAAGCGTTTGTAAGAATAGTTTGTACGAGGGTGGGTAGAGAAAGTCATGAGTACATGTCAGATATTTAAACCTACATTCTAGATGCTTATAATATGAGTTACTTGAGGTACTCTTTTGTGAGTCTTGGTGAGAATAATTATTATTGCCATTTTAGATCTTCAGCTAGGAGCAGCTGATTAACGCAGTAAAGTTTGCAAAAGTAAGCATCAGGTACAATTTGGATATCCGCCACTGCTGTCTCTAGCGCACAGCATCTTGCCTCTTGCCCTCCAGCTGGCAGGCTACCCGTGGTGTATCATGGTCGCTCCCCACTTTCTTGCCCCGCCCCCGGCTGCTCTTCCCCAAAATTTTCTTACTGAGAGACTGGCTAGAAGACGCGTGCCGCTCGAGATCACGTGATGTCCCATTCGCGTGGCCTTCTTCCAGCTTTGTTCGCAGTTCCACAGTATTTGGCGAAGTGGAAGCAAGCAGGAACAAAATATTGGGCAGGTGCGCACCAGTTTTTGTGTTGCACTGCCTTGGAAAAATTGCATTGCCTTCGACTGCTTGCGCGCAAATACGCCATATAAACGCAAAGGTCTTTCTTTGATCTTTGCTGATTTTGTATTCTTCCCCCTACCTCCTCCCTTTCTGGATGTAGATTAAGGTTGAAAAAATATCAGTGAAAGAACAAAGTTCCAGATATATAGTGTCATCCATATAAACCTGGGCCACAACTTGTAAACCAATAAAGTAGGACACGTGTGCAACTTTTGGAGAATATAATACACCACTGGAAGATTACAGTATTTATTGTTCCTTAGATAAAATGCTGGAAATGTCCTCCATCTATGCTAGTTTCACATACTGTGACGTTCTACAAAGACTATCCTCGCCGAGGTTGCTAATTTCGTTATTAATGGATCCACTGAGAGACTAGGTCTATTCTTATACACTGTATTTTAAGATACCCCATAAAAAAGATCGACAAGGTTTGGTCAGGTGATCTGGGCCACAGACCTTTTGAGATTATTCGATTGCACTAGCCAACAGTGAAAATGTAACAGATGAAATAAATGTTAACTATATCAGCAACGCTAATTAACGAAAATGGCAATCAAAATCTCGAATTAGCTGTCGTTTCGAAGTTAAGAGGTGCATTTAATTGTATTTAATAATAATAATAATAATAATAATAATAATAATAATAATAATAATAATAATAATAATTCAATTTTAAACATTCATTGTGAATCCCTTCCCACATAGCCTTCGAAGTCCCACTTACTCGTATGGTAGGCAGAGTGAAGTTTCAGGCAACAATAGCTGTGTGTATTTTGTTGCTATTTTTAGCCCGAGCCCGTAGCAACAAGGAGAAGGGAAAAAGCAAGAGAGGAGCGGGGAATGTTGGAAGGAAGATTGGCCTCAGCGTCAATCACTTGAACCAGGATCTCACAATTTTATTCACGGAGCACTTGTCAAGTCCGAGAATATAATTCTCCCTGCTCTCCAAATAAAATTGGGCCTAATGAAAAACTTTGTTAAGGCCATGAATAAAACAGGGGAAGCACTTCTCTATTTGCACGAGAAATTTCCGTCTTAGTGAGGCGAAAATAAAAGAAGGGATTTTCATGGGTCCCCAAATACGCAAACTATACAAAGATGAGCATTTCAACACTATCCTGAAAGGTGAAGAAAAGTTAGCTTGGGATGCCTTTGTTCATGTCAACAAACTTTCTAGGAAATAAGAGGGCAGACAACTATAAAGATCCTGTGGCAAATCATCTGTACTGCAACAATAGACTGGGGTGCAACGTGTCCTTAAGTTACATTTCTTAGATTCCCTCTTGGACTTCTTTCCTGACAACTGTGGTGCTGTAGCCATTGGTCCATACATTTGTTTTTCTATCTCTAAAGTAGTCCAGAGTCAGTATAAGTTTTGGGGGCAGTTTGTCTTTAAGTTTCTAAAGACGCCCGGCCACCATGCCGCATCAAAAGCACCCTAGACGCCTAAGCTGATCACCTATGTAGGTATTGTCCTTGAG